>JAEQBH010004239.1:0-54013 GCA_016808115.1 Tetrastigma voinierianum | reverse complement strand
TCAATGCATCGGGGACAATGCTTGTTTCGTCATGGTAGTGTACACTGCTCAATGTAACCATGCGCCGTTATATGTTCGGGTCAAATTTTTTCAAAATTTACACTGGAGTATTATGTTTACATGCACCGTATATACCGCTTGATCTTATATACTTCCACATCATCTTATCGCATGTGCATCTTAACAAGACTTATATTCTTCTCGTGAACTGCTTCCTCGTATTCTACCTACTTCATTAAACCCAAAACTACGCATTCTATGGGCCGTACTTCCGATTCACTGTGATTGTTTCCAATTGCATCATTTTAGCTGGTCATGTTAATTTCATGCATCATAGTCTTTACTAACACTCCGCATAAGTGAAAATGACAGAGGCCATCATTTCAGGCATACCCGTGATTTTCAGAAGTGTCTCAACCTCGCACCCATTTCTCAACTTTCATTGTCAAGTTTATTCGAATCTTAGGAACTGAGCTCATGGAACAAAGAAGATTCTCATGGAGAATTTGAAGATATCCCAAGAATGAATTACAAGCATAAGTCTACAAATGCACAAGCAGAAATTTCAACAAGAGAAATAAACATGCGTAAAACCTGATGAAAGGCGCTTGAACAGTCAAGATGTATAGCAAGCACTTTCACCATCCTTAAAGTGAAAATATATATATATATATATATATATATATATATATATATATATATATATATATATATATATATATATATATATATATATATATATATTCATTATATATATATTCATTATATATATATTCAAAAAAGAAGAAGAAAAATCGAAAGAGGTAAGTCCTACCGTAGAACTTAAAAGTCCTACCTAGAACTTAACAAAAGTGGGCAAGGGGTTAAGTCCCAACGGTGCAGAGAACTTAAAGTCCTACCCCAGAGGGATCAAGGAAATCGGGGAAGGCGGTTTTTAACCCAAAAATCTCGCACCTCTTCATTCCTTTTTGCTTTTGACACCCAACAAGAAGAGCCCTAGCCGTGTGTTCCTCTTAGAGTCACACTCCCAAGCTCGCCGCTTCCGCTGTGGTTTTCAGTCTGAAGTTCTAGATTGGTTACCCACAAATGTTGTTCGCACGTGGTGTTTTACAACTCTCCATTAGCACGCTGATCTTTCTGGGCTATATATGGACCTTGTGGTTGATTTTGTCGCTTATTATTCTCGTGATTGTTTGATGGGAGGCTATGCTTTCCATATGCGCGTGAGACTACTATTAGATGTACATAGGGCCGTACCTGTCAGTCGAGACAGTGGCATCGGGATATGATGATTTATTTCGCCATTCGGGCCTTCAAGACAGCATTATTGCATCTCCAATGGCACGCTCAAGAATACAGAAAGGTGCATCGAGGTCCTTTCTATGGAACGAGCTATGAAGAAGAGAAAGCCCGATGCCACCAAATGCTGAAAAGAGAAAAGGAAAATGTGCTATCCTCTTTCGGGGAAGCGAGGATTTATCTGAGAGTGTCGGCGAAGAAATGAGGCTATGTTTAATGTAAGATTCTGAGGGTGAGCACGAGAAATGGGTTCATTTAATGATAATAGAGGTTTCCGATGCAGAGGGCGCCAATTTGGCAACATTCTTATATTCGCATCCCATCGTACTATCCAGAACAAAATATGCACTTCGCGGCACTGGGATCATGGATATTTACCTTCTGTGAAGTCTCGAGTTCTAATTCCAATTTGAAGGAAAATCACCGGGTTGAGTCGGTATTGGAAACTTCAGTGATGGGAAAGCAGCTTCGTGTCACTCCTGACTCGATAGCACATGCCTTGCACTATATTCGCCCTGACGTGTCGGACCGGCCATATCCACTCAGGGCCATTACTGATTTTGATGCCCAGCTATTCACTGAGGCTATGTGCACCCGTCCTGTACCCATGAGTGGATTTATGAGACAAGAATTTGTTCCTGGAAAGTTAAAGCCGAATACGCCCGATGAACAAGGATCATCCACACCGTGTTTGGTCGAATGGTCAGAAAAGTCTCCTACCAAGAGCAGATTCAGCCATATACGAGGTTATGACTGAGTTTATTGATTATGCACTAGTCATATGGTGCGATGAGAGAGTTTCTACAATATTCGGCTCAAACCGGAGCATTCCGTCCCTCACTCAGACTAGTATGGAAGAAGCGGATGAGGGAACAAGAAGAAAAAAGTGGTGATACTCTACTATGAGCAGATCACGATTCAAGACTTTGGCGGAAAGCCGAGCAAATTCTCCACTAGACCACGGGCCCACACTTCACCTCTCCTACCGGACCATTCTTCCTACGCTCCAGCAATCTATGAGCACATCGCCTTGAAGAGGATGGAGCGGCGGAACAAGGATGGTTCAAGCTGCATCCGGGGAAGCGTATGGGCCAGATCGACGTGCCTCTCCGCACTTGGCAGCCACATCTTTCAGGGAGAGCCAGCGATGATGATGCTACCTCCGATGCATGGAGAATCGGGGGATGAATTGACATTGTGTGACGAGACGCATTTTCTCGATGAGGATGAGGCGAAGAATGCTGCAGTCGTGTTAGACTGCTCTAGAGCGGTGTCGCACCCAGTAGTAGACCTTAGCCATGCTATGCCAACACTGCTTTGATTTTTCCCTTTCTTTCATTACACCCATGGTCATAAACTCCGTTAAGACCTTGATTCGGGCTTATGTTTTCGTTCCTTTAATTTTATGTACGATGGTTACATGTTCTATGTTATATGATTGCTTACCTTACTTTGATCATTACTACCACTATAAGCATGACTACCTTACACTTCTTAAACCCATAATCCTTATTTGAATAACCAAATTTGTGTTAACGTGTTATAATGTTCACAGTAAGAATGTGGTCAGGGCACTGAGTCATGCTGGTGCATACTAACGTGAAATGCTCTACTCCATAAGTGCTATTTGAGATTTTTGCAAAGCTTGATTGTACCGGAGAGCTACTTGTTTTCATACCTAGTGGGTAAGCCTGATCTAAATCTTGCTAGTGACTAAGTATGATGCAGTTGGGGTGGATGAATAATTGAGTGATAATTATAACGGAATCTAACACATTTAAATCAACGCATCACATTCGCATAAGAACGTGTACTTCTTAATCTCTTCGCGCGATTTGTGCGTGTCTTTCGTGTTTAAACGTAAGTGCACAAGGATGTAAGCTCTGAAGCCAATATGAAGCAATGCGGATGTGGGTGAGAAATCGACGTTTCGAACCCCAAGCAAGGAAAGCACCAGAGGACAAGTCCTAATGAGAGAACTTCAAGTCCTACCCCAGAGAACTTGGTCGAAATGTGGCAAGGGACAAGTCCTACGGTGAACTTTGGCCGAAAATCGCGTTAGCAAGTCCTACCAGAGAACTTAAAGTCCTACCTGTAGAACTTTATGTAACTTGCTGAATTGTCCAAGAATTCAATCCCGACGTGAGGGCACTTTCAAGCTGCAACCAAAATGGGAAAATCACTTCGAGGGGCTATATGAGTGAGGACACAAGTATTAGAGGATCTGAGTCTTTTTTAGTTTTCTGAAGTTGAAGTTCTTCACTTAGTGGTTTAGGTTTTTAAGAGTTTTTCTCCAATTTGGAAGTGGTACCTCAGATCCGCATTTCGTATTTCCATTCTTTGTAAGTTTCTGATTCAAGAGTTTGTAATCTTTTCAAGATCAATATTTATTCTGCTTTAAATCTTAGCATTCCATGTTTCTAATTTCGCTTACAAGTCAATTTATTTCCGCAAGGTACTGCTTTTATGTTTAATCGTTTCTTCATCTTTAATTGTTCGTACGTTTTACGGAGTTCTAAACCCTACCGCCGATCATACGGAACTCACCCCGATCAAGGTAGTCCCTCACCTCTCGATTTTCAATGGATCGTGTAATATCATCACTGTAGAAAGGTTTTAAATCCTTAGTCGACAATTTCAATAACGTTAACGAGATATTTCCAGACATCGCCAGGCTTCGATCATAATGCCAACTAAGGGTTCATTTTTAATCGAGAACAAGTGTTTAGTATTACTCGATCATCTTTATTTTCCAAAAGCATTTAAAGATAAATCCTCCATCGAAGACCATTTATCAATGGTTCCTAGATGAGTTTAAAAAATAAGTGGTGGGACTTACCTGATCAGAAGTGAGTGGAACCCTAAAAATCCTAGCAATCGTCTTTCTATTTAAAACATTCAAACCAATAAACCATTCAGTCAAACAACACAACACTACAGTTTTCTTTAAATCATACTTTTAGTGGAGAATAGCTCCTATCATCAACCGACCAGACCACTCCGTGGAGATTTAATTGCGGGATTCCTACGCATTACAATGCGACGATTATAATTCCTACTGGGAATAGAATTAGCATACTAATCGTGACGGCGTAACGCCTACCATATTATACAGCCGGGGCTGAAGTAGCTCATCACGAGGTGGATCCATTCCAAAGAATGTGCCACGCTGCCTAACGAGCCGATCAACCAGTTACATTGCCATTCCCAAGAACATCGCCACCGACCTAACGCCACCAAGGCCATAGCTCACATTGACGAGGTGATCCACTCAAGACAAAGCCGTCGCCTAACTAGTCGATCAACTCAGCCCATTGCCACCCATTACATCACCACTGGGCGAACGCCACCAAGGCCATAGCCGCCAGACCCAAGTAGCTCACATCGACGCAGGTGATCCACTCAAGACAGCCACAATCGCTCTAATGAGGATCAACCAGTTACATCGCCATCCGGCCATCGCCACTTCTACCGAACGCCACCAAGGCCATAGCGCCGGAGCCAAGCAACCACATTGACGAGGTGATCCACTCAAGACGTGCCACGCCGCTCTAACGAGTCGATCAACTCGTGCCAGATCGGCGACGCAGCCATCACACTGGCCGAACGCCACCGCGCCATAGCGCCGTGAGCCAAGCAACTACATCGACGAGGAGATCCACTACAATGTGCCATGCCGCCTACCGAGTCGATCAACTCAGCTACATTGCCATTCTACATTTCGCTCACTCCGTTGAACGCCACTCGCTTTGGGCGCCGTGAGCCATGCGCCGCACGACGAGGCGATCCACTACACAGCCACGCCGCCTAACGAGTCGATCAACTCAGCCGCCTGCCACTCGGCCACATTACCACTTGCATGGCTCGCCCCGCGCAGCCGCCAAGAGCCAAGCAGCCGCATTGACGAGGTGATCCATCAAAGACAGCCACGCTCTAACGAGTCGATCAACTTCAAAGCAGGTCAGCACTTGCCACATTGCCATCGGCAAACGCTTATCAAGGCCATAGCGCTCAGAGCTGCAAACAAGATTGACGAGGTGATCAACTCAAAGATTGTGCCACGTTACTTAACGAGTCGATCAACTCAAAGTTACATTACCACTCTGGCCACATTGCAACTAGCATGGAACGCTACGGCCATACGCAGCCGCACCGTATCGACGAGGTGATCCACTGCCAGCCACGCCGCCAACGAGTCAACAACTCAAGCCACGCTGCACGGCCACATTGCCAATCGGGCAAGGAACGCCCACCATAGCCATACGCTGTGAGCCCAAAGAGCCGCATCGACGCAGGTGATCCACCCGCCACGTGCCACGCTCCCTAACGAGTCGATCAACTCAGATACATCACACTCTACACATCGCCACTCACACATTGCCACCGCATGGAACGCCACCAAGGCCATAGCGCCGGAGCCACAGGCCAGACGACGAGGTGATCCGCCCAAGACAAAGCCACGCCTACCCAATCCAGTAAGATCAACTCAGTCGAGATTGCCACCGCTACATCGCCACTCGGGCCGAACGCCACTTAAGGCAGCACTAGTGGGCCAAGCGTACCGCATCGACGCAGGTGATCCACCAAAGACGTGCCACGCCCCATCGAGCCCCGATCAACTCAGCCACATTGCGCCACACATCCCCACTGGCCGAACGCTACCAGCTTACAAGATCAAGGGCCAAGGTACCGCATCGACGCAGGTGATCCACTCAAAGACAGCCACGCCGTCTAACTAGTCAAATCAACTCAGCTACATTGCCACTGGGCCACATCGCCACTCTACCGTAACGCCCACCAAGGCCATAGCTGCGGGCCAAGTACCGCATTGACGCAGGTGATCCACTCAAAGACAGCCACGCCGCCTTAACGAGTCGATCAACTCGTGCTCCATTCCCCATTCGGCCTATATCGCCACTGGGCCGAACGCCACCGCTGCCATACCGCCAGAGCCGCTCATCGACGCAGCTGATCCACTCAAGACAGCCACGCCAACGAGTCGATCAACTCAGTTATATTGCCATTCCGCATCGCCACTGGCCGAACGCCACCAAGGCCATACGCCAAGAGCCAAGCGCCGCGACGGACGAGGTGATCCACACAAGACAAAGCCACGCCGCCTAACGAGTCGATCAACTCGTGCTGTTGCCATTCGCCACACGCCACCAATGGAACCCCACCAAGGCCATAGCGCCTGTGGGCCAAGTAGCTCACATCGACGAGGTGATCCACTAAGCACGCCACGCCTAACTAGTCGATCAACTCAGCTCCACGCCATTCGGCCATCGCCACTGGCTTCAACGCCACCAGCAAGCCATAAATACAGAGCCAAGGTACCAAATTGACGAGGTGATCCACTACACAAGCCATGCCGCCTTACCAGTCAGGATCAACTCAGCTACATTGCCATTCGGCCACTTTCGCCACTGGGCCGAACGCGCTGAACCAAGGCTTCAACATGAGCCATGCGCCGTGACGACGAGGTGATCCACTCAAGACAAGCCACGCTCTAACGAGTCGATCAACTCAAAGTTACATTGCCACTTCTACTACATTGCCACTAGCATGGCTCGCCCCCAAGGCCATAGCGCCAAGAGCCAAGGCCGCGACGACGAGGTGATCCACTCGCCTGACAGCCACGCGCCTAACAGTCGATCAACCATACGCTGCCACTGGCTACATCACACCGGGCAAGGAACGCTATTTTGCCACTCCGCTGGAACGCCACCAAGGCCATAGCGCTAGAAGCCAAGCAGCTCACATTGACGAGGTGATCCCCTTCCTGAAGACAGCCACGCCTAACGAGTCGATCAACTCAGCTATATATTCATTCCGGCTTACATCGCCACACCTACCGAACGCCACCAAGCCAATATCAGCCAAGAGCCAAGCAGTCAGACGACGAGGCGATCCACTCGGGCCACGCACTCACGCCGCCTAACGAGTCGATCAACTCGTGCTACGCTACACGGCCACATTGCCACCGCGCGAACGCCATCAAGGCCATAGCCAAGCAGGAGCCGCAACAGATTGGACGCAGGTGATCCACTCAGCACAGGCCACGCCCTCTAACGTCATCAACTAAGGCCGCATTGCCACTGCACTATCGCCACGGCTGGAACGCCACCAAAGCCATAGCGCCAGGCCGCAGCCGCATGACGGTGATCAACTCGCCACGGCCACGCCGCCAACGAGTCGATCAACTCGTGCTACATTGCCACTTCTGGCCATCGCTACTTTCCCTACCGAACGCCACCAAGGCCATAAGATCAGTGGCCAAGCAAAACAGCATTGACGAGGTGATCCACTCAAAGACGCCACGCCGCCTAACGAGTCGATCAACCAAAGATCGCTGCTAACGGCCACATCGCCACTGGCCGAACGCCACCGCTATACTCAGTGGTCCGCTACCGTGACGACGAGGTGATCCACTCAAAGACAGCCACGCTCTTAACGAGTCTAACAACAACTTCTAGGCTATATTGCCATTCCGCTACATCGCCACACCTACCGGAACGCCCATCATGGCGCCATACGCTGTGACCAAGGAGCTCGTGACGACGAGGTGATCCACTCAAAGACAGCCACGCCTAACGGTAGTCGATCAACTCAGCTACATTGCCATTCTAAGAACATCGCCACTGGTCGGAACGCCGCCAAGGCCATCACGGGGCCATAGCTCACACGACGAGGTGATCCACTCGCCACAGCCAAGCCGCCTAACTAGTAAGATCAACTCGTGCCCATCGCTTATCTCGCTACATCGCCATTCTCGTCGAACGCCACCAAAGCCATACCGCCAGACTCCAAGCAGCTCACATCGGACGGTGCGATCCACCCGCCACGTGCCACGCCGCTCAACGAGTCGATCACTTCGCTACATCGCCATCCCGCTACATCGGCCACTTGGCTGGAAATCACTAGCGTCATAGCCGAGCTGCCAACTCACTACTGGACGCAGGTGATCCACTCAAGACAGCCACGCCGCCTAACCCAGTCGATCAACTCGCCATTGCCATCCGCCCATCGCCACTGGGTCGAATGCCACCAAGGCCATGGCGCCAGGAGCCAAGAAGCACACATTGTTGAGGTGATCCACTATGCACAGGCCATGCAACCTACCGAGTCAGATCAACTCATACCATCGCCACGGCCATCGCCACTAGCATGGAACGCCAACAATGCCATAGCGCCAAGAGCCAAGCGCCGCACGACCAGTGATCCACTCAAAGAAAGCCACGCCGCTTAACGAGAGTCGTGATCAACTCAGGCCACGCTGCCACCCACAGATTACACCGCAAGGAAACGCCACCAAGGCCATAACACAGAGCCAAGCAGCCGCACGACGAGGTGTGCGATCCACTCAAAGAAACCACGCCTCCCTAACGAGTTAGGATCAACTCGTGCCATCACACTCAGCCACACTGCCACCGCTTGAACACCACCAAGGCCATACGCCAAAGAGCCGCTGAACTCGCATCGGAGACGAGGTGATCCACTCAAAGACAAAGCCACGCCCTAACGAGTCGATCAACCTCAAAGCAGACGCACTGGCCGAAACGCCCACCGCTGCCATAGCATCGTGGGCCAAGGTACCGGTGATTGACGTAGGTGATCCATCGAAAGCAAAGGCCACGCCGCCAACGAGTCGATCAACTAATGCCATTGCCACTTGGCCATCGCCACTCTACTGAACGCAACCACAGCCATAGCTCCGGCCGCAACCAAGATTGACGAGGTGATCCACTTCGAAGACAGTTCACGCACTGAATCGAGTCGATCAAAGCAGGCTCCATTGTTATTCGCCTACATCGCAACTGGCTGAAACGCTCCCAAGGCCATAACAGAGCCAAGCAACATACGACGAGGTAATCCACTCAAGACAGCCACGCCGCCAAAGAGTCGATCAATTCATCTCTACATCGCTATTCTGCCTACACGCCACTGGCCGAACACCACCATGTTACGCGAGTCAGCCCCATTGACGAGGTGATCCATCAAAGACAAGCCACGCCACCTAACGAGTCGATCAACTCAGCCGCATACATTCTGGCCACATCGCCACGCTACCGAACGCCACTGGGGCAATGGGGCCAAGAGCCAAGCGCCGGCACGGGACGAGGTGATCCACTCGCCACGTGCCGGCGCTAACGAGCAAGATCAACTCAGCTACATTGCCATTCGCTCATCGCTTATCGCCACGCCAATCACGGAACTCACCAAGCGCCATAGCCAGGGCCAAGTAGCTCACATCGACGCAGGTGATCCACTACACGCCACGCCGCTTCAATCCATCGATCAACTCAGGCTCCATTGCCATTCGTCTACATCGCCACTTGGTCGAACGCCACCGTTTTCAGCGGGCCAGCGCCAGAGCCAAGGCACACATCGACGAGGTGATCCACTCACACGTGCCACACGCCTAACTAGTCGATCAACTCGCTATATTGCCATTCTATTATTATCGCCACTTGGCTCAACGCCCATCAAGGCCATACCAGAGCCGCTAGCCACATTGACGAGGTGATCCATTTAGCAAAGGCCACGCTGCCTAACGAGTAAGATCAACTCAGGCTACATTGTCATTCAGCTACATCGCCACTTGGTTGGAACGCCACCAAGGCCATAGCGCCAGGAGCCAAGCATCTCACATTGACGAGGTGATCTACTACACGCCATGCCGCCACGAGTCGCATCAACTCAGCGCATATTGCACTGGGCATTTTCTTTTCATCTACCGAACGCCTACCAAGGCCATACGCTTTGGGAGCCAAGGGGGCCTCACACGACGAGGTGATCCACTCAAGACAGCCACGCCGCCCAACGAGCCGGACTGAACCCGGCCATTTTCTATCTCCGGGCTACATCACACACCCACCGGAACGCCACCAAGGCAATAGCGCCTAAGAGCCAAGTAGCTCGCATTGACGAGGCGGATCCACTCCAAAGACGTGCCACGCCGCCTAACGAGTCGCATCAACCTCAGGCCACGCTTGGTTACTCTGGCCACATCGCCACCGGGCAAGGAACGCTATCAAGGCCATACTGGGGAGCCAAGCAGTCGCGACGACGCGGTGATCCACTCAAAGACAAAGCCACGCCCGTAACGGAAGTCGATCAACTCGTGCCGTATTGCCACTTGCCATCGCCACTCTACTGAACGCCACCAAAGCCATAGCGCTGGGGCCAAGCAGCCGTACGGGACGAGGCGACAACTCAAGACAGCCACGCGCTTAACGAAGTCGGACACCAGTTACATTGCCACTTCTGGCCATCGCCACTACTGAACACCACCAAGGCCATAGCATCGCGGCCAAGGCCGCATTGACGAGGTGATCCACGAAGACAAAGCCACGCTTCAATGAGTCGGACACCTCGTGCCATCAAGACCGGCCATCGCCACTGGCCGAACGCCACCAAGGCTATAAAGCCAAGCCAGGGGCCAAGGCATCGAATTGAGAGGTGATCCACTCGAAGACAGCCACGCGCCTAACGAGTCGAACAATCGAGGCTATATTGCCATTCCGCTACATCGCCACACGGCTGGAACGCCACTAAGTCCATAGCTCAGGAGCCAAGCAGCCGCGACGACGAGGTGATCCACACAGCAGCCACGCCGCCAACGAGCCGATCAACTCGGTGCCATATTGTGATTCCGCCATCGCCACATGGTCGAACGCCTACTAAGGCCATAGCGCCGTAACCAAGGGAGCCGCATTGACGTGGTGATCCACCACGACAAGCCACGCCTAACGAAGCCGATCAACTCAAAGCTACACGCCATTCTAAGAACACGCCCACTGGAATTCAACGCCACCAAGGCCATAGCCGCCGAGGCCATAGCCTCACATCGACGAGGTGATCCACTCAGCCACGTGCCAAGCCGCCTAACTAGTTAGGATCAACTCGTGCCCATTGCCATTCGGCCACATCGCCATTCGGGCTGGAACGCCACTCAGCCATACCGCCAGACTCCAAGTAGCTCACATCGACGCAGGTGATCCACACAAGACAAAGCCACGCCGCCTAACGAGTCGTATTAACTCAGTTACATCGCATCCGGCCATCGCCACTTCTGCTGAACAACACCAAGGCCATAGCCAAGAGCCGTTAACTCAAATTGACGAGGTGATCCACTCGAAGACAAAGCCACGCCCCAACGAAAGTCGATCAACTCAGTTACATCGCCATCCGGGCCTACATCGCCACTTGGTTGGGAACGCCACCAAGGCCATGGCGCCAGGAGCCAAGAAGCACACATTGACGAGGTGATCCACTACACAGCCATGTCGCTTTCAATGAGTCGATCAACTCATACTACATTGCCACTTACACATTGCCACTAGCATGGAACTCCAACAATGCCATACGCCAATACCAAGCAGTCAGACGGACGTATATGATCCACTCAAAGACAGCCACGCCGCTAACGAGTCGATCAACCCAGCTACTTCTCTCTCTCTCTTCTCTCGTTACTCTGGCCACATCACACCGGCAAGGAACGCCACCAAGGCCATAGCCAGCCAGGAGCCGCAGCCGGCACTGACGAGGGTGATCCACTCAAGACAAACCACGCTCCCTAACGAGCTGGGATCAACTCGCTACATTGCCACGCCCACATTGCCACTCGCTGAACACCACCAAGGCCATACTGGGCTAGAGCTGCTAGCCAGACGACGAGGTGGATCGACCCGCGACAGCCACGCCTCCCTAATCGAGTCGATCAACTCAGCTACATCGCCACTCTGGCCATCGCCACTCTACTGAACGCCACCAAGGCCATGATCGGGTGGGCCAAGCAACAGATTGATGAGGTGATCCACCGGTACGCCACGCCGCCTAACGAGTCGATCAACCAATGCTACATTACCACTCTGACATCGCCACCTACCGAATCCAACCAAGGCCATAGCATCAGGGGCCAAGGAAACAAGACGACGAGGTGATCCACCCGCACGTGCCACGCTACCTAACGACCGTATCAAAGCGGTGCCCACGCTTATTCGCCTACATCGCCTACTGAAACGCTCCAAGGCCATAGCTGCAGGAGCCAAGCGTACCATATTGACGAGGTAATCCACACAAAGACAGCCACGCCGCTAAAGAGTCGATCAATCTCGCCTACATCGCACTGCGCCTACATCGCCACTGGCCGGAACACCACCATACATACGCCAGAGCCGCAGCCCCATTAACGAGGTGATCCAATCAAGACAAAGCCACGCTACCTAACGAGTCGATCAACTCAGCCGTGACATTCGGCCACATCACCACTCTACTGAACCCCACCAAGGCCATAAGGCCAGCCGGGCAGCCGCACGACGAGGTGATCCACTCAAAGACAGCCACGCTACTCCAACCCAGTCGTCACCTCAGCTACATCACACTTGGCCACATCGCCACTCTACGCAACGCCAAGAAGGCTATGGGCGGCAGAGCCAAGCAGCCACACGACGCAGGTGATCCACTCACACGTGCCACGCCGCCTAACTAGTCGATCAACTCAGCTCCATCGCCATTCTACTTACCTCGGCCACTCGGGTCGGAACGCCACCAAGGCCATAGCGCAGTGAGCCAAGCAGCCATCGACAGGTAATCCACTCACCACATGCCACGCAACGAGTCGATCAACCGAGGTTTCATCGCCATTCGGCCATCGCCACTACCGATCGCCACCAAGGCCATAGCCGGGGGCCAAGCAATTTATCGACGAGGTGATTCACCAAGACAAAAGCCGTGCTGCCTAACGAGTCAGATCAACTCAGCTCCATCGCTTATTCGCTTGAGCCGCCACTGGCCGAACGCCACCTGCAGAGCGTCAGAGCCAAGCAGCCTCACATTGATGAGGATCCAATCGGTTAATGTGCCATGTCGCTTACCGAGTCGATCAACTCATACTACATCGCCACTTGGGCCACATTGCTACCAAGATGGAACGCCAACAATGCCATAGTGCCAAGAGCCGCAGCCTCGCGACGGCCGGAGGTGATCCATCAGCATTGCGCTTACATGCTGCCTAACGAGTCAGATCAACTCAGGCTACATTGCCATCCGGCTACATCGCCACTCGGTTGGAACGCCACCAAGGCCATAGCGCCAGGAGCCAAGCAGCTCACATTGACGAGGTGATCCACTCAGCACAGGCCACGCTGCCTAACGAGTCAGATCAACTCAGGCTACATTGCCATTCAGCTACATCGCCACTTGGTTGGAACGCCACCAAGGCCATGGCGCCAGGAGCCAAGAAGCACACATTGATGAGGTGATCCACAAGCAATGTGCCATGTCGCCACCGAGTCAGATCAACTCATACTACATTGCCACTCGGCTACATTGCCACTAGCATGGAACTCCAACAATGCCATAGCGCCAATAGCCAAGGTACCAGACGACGAGGTGATCCACTCAAGACAGCCACGTTTAACGAGTCGATCAACTCAGCTACGCGTCACTCTACTACATCACACCCAAGAAGGAACGCCACCAAGGCCATAACGAGCCGCTACCGCATTGACGAGGATCCACTCAAGACAAACCACGCCCCTAACGAGTGCCGGGGATCAACTCAGCCACATCACACTCCGCCCATTGCCACCGCTGGGAACACCACCAAGGCCATACCGCAGTGAGCCAAGCAGCCGTGACGACGAGGTGATCCACTCGACGTGCCACGCCCCTAACGAGTCGATCAACCAGCCATCGCCACTGGCCACGCCGCCACTCCTACTGAACGCCACCAAGGCCATAAGATCGTGGGCCGTTAAACAGACGATGAGGTGATCCACCAGCACGCCACGCTAACGAGTCGATCAACTAATGCTACATTACCACTCGGCCACATCACTCTAATGGAACGCAAACCGCAAAGCCATAAAGATCGGGGGCCAAGCAGTCAAGACGACGAGGTGATCCACTCCGCACGTGCCACGCTACTCAACGATCAGATCAAAGGTGCTCCATCAAGAGTTCGCTCACATCGCCCCTACCGAACGCCCAAGGCCATAGCGCAGAGCCAAGCGTACCATATTGACGAGGTAATCCACATAAAGACAAAGCCACGCCGCTTAAAGAGTCGCATCAATTCAGTCTACATCGCACCGCCTACATCGCCACTGGTCGAACACCACCGCGTCATAGCACCAGAGCCGCTAGCCCATTAACGAGGTGATCCAATCGAAGACAAAGCCACGCTACCTAACGAGTCGATCAACTCGAAGGCACATATTCGCCATCGCCACTTCTACTGAACCCCACCAAGCGCCATAAGGCCGGCCAAGCGCCGCGACTGGACGAGGGTGATCCACCGCCATGCCACGCTAACGAGTCGTCACTCAAAGTTACATTGCCACGGCTACATCGCCATTATCGTTAACGCACATACATACGCGTGGAGCCGCGAAACACATCGACGAGGTGATCCACTCAAAGACAGCCACGCCTCTAACTAGTCGATCAACTCAGCCCATCGCCATTCGCTTACCTCGGCCACTGTCAACGCCACCAAGGCCATAAATAGAGCCAAGAAGCTCACATTTATCGCAGGTAATCCACTCACCACATGCCACGCTGCCTAACGAGTCAGATCAACTGAGGTTTCATTGCCATTCGCCATCGCCAATCTACCGGATCGCCACCGCGCCATACACAAATAAGGCACAGACGGACGAGGTGATTCACTCAAGACAGCCGCCGCCTAACGAGTCGATCAACTCAGCTCCATTGCCATTTCCGGCTTATATCGCCACTCGGGCCGAACGCCACCAAGGCGAGCGCCACGAGCCAAGCGTACCACATTGACAGGTGATCCACCGGTTACAGCCATGCTGCCTACCGAGTCAAATCAACTCATACTACATTGCCACTCGGCTACATTGCCACTAGCATGGAACGCCAACAATGCCATAGTGCCAAGAGCTGCTGTACAGACGACGAGGTGATCCACTCGCCACGTGCCACGCCGCTAACGAGTCGATCAACTCAAAGTTACGCGTTACCGGCCACATTGCCACTGCAAGGAACGCCACCAAGGCCATACGCCAAGAGCCAAGCAGCCGCATTGAAGAGGTGGATCCACTCAAAGAAAACCACGCTCCCTAATCGAGTTAGATCAACTCAGCTACATCGCCACTGGCTACATCGCCACCGCTGAACACCACCAAGGCCATACGCCAGAGCCATAAAATGGGCATTGACGAGGTGATCCATCAAAGACAGCCACGCTTTCTAACGAGTCGACAACTCAGCCACATCGCCACTCGGCCACATCGCCACCCTACGAACGCTCACCAAGGCCATAAGATCAAATAAGCAATGGCAGATTGACAGGATCCAATCGAAAGCACAGCCACACGCTACCTAACGGAACGATCAACTAATGCTACATTGCCACTTCGCCACACGCTACTCCTACTGGAACGCCATCAAGGCCATACAAAATAAGCAAACAGACGACGAGGTGATCCACTCGCACGTGCCACGCTACCTAACGAGTCGATCAAAGCAAGTTCCATCGCTATTCGCTCACATCGCCACTCATTGAACGCCACCGAAGGCCATGTGGCCGGGCCAAGCAGTCAGTGACGACGAGGTGGTGATCCACTCAAGACAGCCACGCCGCTCTAATTGGTCGATCAACCGAGGTTTCCATCGCCATCTTGCTACATCGCCACTCTACCGGATCGCCACCGCTGGGCCATACCGTCAGGGCCAAGGTACCG
Organism: Tetrastigma voinierianum; assembly: GCA_016808115.1. Taxonomy (NCBI): domain Eukaryota; kingdom Viridiplantae; phylum Streptophyta; class Magnoliopsida; order Vitales; family Vitaceae; genus Tetrastigma; species Tetrastigma voinierianum. The sequence goes on along the minus strand of JAEQBH010004239.1, from coordinate 37,997 downwards.
CATCGAACGGCAGGTGATCCACCAAGACAGCCATGCCGCCTAACGATTCGCATCAACTCAGCTCCATCGCCATCTCGGGCCATATCGCCACTGGCCGAACGCCACCAAGCAGAGCCAGACAAGATGCTCACATCGACCAGTGATCCACCTAAAGATTGCACGCCGCCACCAGTCGTGATCAACTCGCCATATTGGGTTGGTCTGCCACATCGCCACACCTGGGCCGAACGCCACCAAGTGCCATAGCGTCAGGAGTAAAGCAGCCGCACGACGAGGTGATCCAAACGCTGACAGCCACGCCGCCTAACGAGTGAGATCAATCAGTTACATCGCCACCGCTACATCGCCACCGCATGGAACGCCAAGAAGGCCATAGCGCCGTGAGCCAAGCGTACCGCGACGGGACAAGGTGATCCACTCGAAGACGTGCCACGCCTCCCAACGAGTCCGGGTCAACTCAGTCGCAATGCCACCGGCTACATCGCCACTCTGGGCCGAACGCCATCAAGGCCATAACGCCAGGGGCCAAGCACCTCGAGATTAACGGTGTGATCCACTCACCGTGCCACGCCGCCTAACGGTCGCATCAACTCCGGCCACATCGCCACTCCTGGGCCAAGATCCTCACTGCAATAAACGCCACCAGCGGCCATACCGCCGTGGCCAAGGAACAAGACACGATGATCCGGGCCAAGACAGCCACGTTTAACGAGTCGATCAACTCAGTTACATTGCCACTGCCTACATCGCCACTTGGTTGAACGCTCACCAAGTGCCATAGCGCCAGGAGCCAAGCAGCTCGCGACACGGCGGATCCACTTCGACATGCCACGCCGCTCTAACGAGTAAGATCAACTCAGTTACATCGGGCTACCCCGGGCCACATCGCCACTGGCCAACGCCCACGGCGCCATAGCTCCGTGGAGCCAAGCAACAGCGACGGGCGAAGTTAATCCACTCACGTAGGCCACGCCGGGCAACGAGTCGACCAACTCAGTTACATCGCTTATCTCGGCTATATCGCCACTCGCCTGAACGCCACCAAGGCCATAACCAGCCAAGATCCGGGCGTACCGCGATTAACGGTGATCCACTTAGCACAGCCACGCCGTTAACGAGTCGATAAACTCAGTTACATCGCCACTCACCGAACGCCACCAAAGAGTAGGCGCGTGAGCTGCGTGTACCATATCGACGAGGTGATCCACTCAAAGACGCCACGCCGCCTAAAGAGTCGATCAACCCGCCATTGCCACTGCCATCGCCACTCTGGGCTGAACGCCTACCAAGGCCATAACACTGTGGGCCAGCACCTCGCACGACGAGGCGATCCACTCAAAGACAGCCACGCCGCCTAACGTTAGATCAACTCGCCATCGCCATTTCTGGCCACATCGCCACTCGGGCTGAAACGCCTACCAAGGCCATACAAGGGCCAAGCAAGCCTAGCACGACTTATATGATCCGGGGCCAAGACAGCCACGTGCCTAAAGAGTCGACAACTCAGCTACATTGCCATTCTAGCCACATCGCCACTCTAGCTGGAACGCCACCAAGGCCATAGCGCCTGTGGAGCCAAGTTGCTTCACATCGACGAGGTGATCCACTCAAAGACAAGCCATGCTACCTAACGAGTCATCAACTCAGTTACACGTTATGCCCGTGGCTACATCGCCACTCTACTAACGCCACCAAGGCCATAGCCGCCAGGGCCAAGTTAAATGCGACGACCAGGTGATCCACTCCAAGACAGCCACGCTTCCTAACGAGCAGTCACCTCAGGCTACATTGCCACCTCCTACACATCGCGCCAGAGCCAAGCAGCCGCACGACGAGGTGATCCACTTGAAGACAAAGCCACGCCGCAACGAGTCGACACCTTAGGGCTACATCACTGGCCACATCGCCACTGACAACGCCACCGCAGGCCACGCCGGAGCCAAGCAGCCCAAGACGAGGGAGGTGATCCATTCAAAGACGTGCCACGTTGCCTAACGAATCGATCAACCAGCTACATCGCTTATTCGGCCATCGCCACTACTGAACTCCACAAGGCCATAACAAGAGCCAAGCAAACAAGACGACCAGTGATCCACTTAGCATGCATCACGCCGTCTAACGAGTCAAATCAACTCAGCTACATCGCCACTGGCCACATCGCCACTCTACCGAACGCCACATAGGTCATAGCGCCAGAGCTGCTACCATATTGACGAGGAGATTCACTCTCACACAAGCCACGCCAATCTAGTCAGATCAATCAGTTACATTGCCATTCTGGCTACATCGCCACTCCTACAGAACACCAACAAGACCATAGCGCTCAGGAGCAAAGCGTACCATACGACGAGGTGATCCACTCAGTACAAGCCACGCTACCTACCGAGTCATGAATCAGCTACATTGCCATTCTAGCCATTTCACCACTCGAACGCCACTCCAGCCATACGCTGAGTCAAGCAGCTTCGCACGACGAGGTAACCACTTAACACGCCACGCTGCCCAACCGCCGATCAACTTAGGGGCTACACTGCCATTGGCTACATCACCACTTCCATTAACGCCACTGGGCGTGCCGTGAAGGCTAGGGCCAAGGTACACACGACGAGGTGATCCACTCGCACAGCTACGCCGCCTCAACGAAGTCATCAACTCAGCTCCATTGCCATTCCCGGCCTATATCGCCTACTCGGGTCGAATGCCACCAAGGCCATACGCCGGAGCCAAGCAGCCTTCACATCGGCGAGGTGATCCACTGGGCCAAAGCACGCCGCTCAACTGAGTCGATCAACTCAAAGCATTGCCATTCCGGCACATCGCCACACCTACTGAACCCCACCAAGGCCATGGGCGCCAGGAGCCAAGCAGCCGCACGACGAGAACCACTAAAGACAGCCACGCTGCCTTAACGAGCCGTCACCAAAGCTACATCGCTTACCTCTATATCGTCGCCACTTGGCCGCAACGCCACTCAAGGCCATACGCTGGGGAGCCAAGCAGCTCGCACGACGAGGTGATCCACTTAGCACAGCCACGCCGCCTAACGAGTCGATCAACTCTCTCAGTTACATTGCCATTCTGGCCATCGCAACCGGTCAACGCCACTAAGGCCATCGCGCCAGAGCCAAGCGCACTTCATATCGACGAGGAGATCCACTCAAGACAGCCATGGCCGCTTAATGAGTCGGGATCAACCAGCTACATCGCCATTCTGGCCACATCGCCACTCGTGGAACCGCCAACGAAGGCCATACGCCAAAGCAGCCAAGCAGCCACATCGACGAGGTGATCCACTTAAAGACAGCCACGATGCTCAACGGTCGATCAACTCAGTTATATTGCCATTCCGCTACATCGCCACACCTACTGAACCCTGTCAAGGCCACGCCAAGAGCTGCTGGGCCTTGCATTGACGAGGTGATCCACTCAAAGACAGCCATGATGCCTAACGAGTCGACAACTCAGCTACATTGCCATCTTGCATCGCCACGAATCAACGCCACCAAGGCCATGGGCCGCTGGGGGCCAAGTAGCTCACTGACGAGGCGATCCACTCAGCCGACAGCCGCCGCCAACTATCGATCAACTCAGGCTCCATTGCCATTCGGCCACATCGCCATTCGCCGAACGCCACCAAGGCCATAGCGCCGTGAGCCAAGCGCCATCGACGAGGTGATCCACCGCCACGAGCCACGCCGCTCTAACGAGTAAGATCAACTCGTGCTACATCGCTATCCCGCTACATCGCCACTACCGAACGCCTACCTCAAGGCCATAGCGACGTGAGCTACAGCTCACATCGACGAGGTGATCCATCAAAGATGTGCCACGCCGCTCTAACGAGCCGATCAACTCAGTTACATCGCCATTCACTACATCGCTACTGGTAGGAATGCCACCAAGGCCATACCGCCAGCAGGACAAGCACCACATCGACGAGGTGATCCACAAAGCACGCCATGTCGCCATCGAGTCGATGAGCTCAGCTACATTGCCATTCGGCCATTTCGCACTACTGAACGCCACTAAGGTTTTGGTGGCTGAGCCATGGTACACTGACGAGGTGATCCACTCAAAGACAAAACACGCTCCCTAACGAGTAAGATCAACTTAGGCTACATTTGCCACTGGCTACATTGCCACTCTGCATGGAACCCCACTCAAGGCCATAGCGCCAGAGCCAAGCAAACAGACGACGAGGTTATCCACTCAAAGACAGCCACGCCATCTAATCGTCACTCCTCAGTTACATTGCCACTCTGGCCATATCACCACTACGCAACGCCACCACAAGCCATACCGCCAGAGCCAAGCAGCCTCACATCGACGAGGTGATTCACTTAGCACGCACCACGCCTAACGAGTCGATCAATCTCAGTTACATCGCTACTCTGGGCCACATCGCAACTCCTGGCTGAACGCCACTAAGGCCATAGCGCCAGGAGCCAAGCGCCATATTGACGTAGGAGATCCACTCAAAGACAGCCACGCTCTAACAGTCAAATCAACTCAGCGCATTGCCATTCTGGGCTACATCACACTGGTCGAACGCTCATCAGTGCCATACTGAGCCAAGCAACACATCGACGAGGTGATCCACTGCCACAAGCCACGCCTACCATCGGAGTCATATCAACTCGTGCCACATTGCCATTCACATTTCACCACTACCGAACGCCACTTCTAGGCGATAGCTGTCAGGAGCTGGGCAACCGCAGACGACGAGGCGATCCACTCAAAGACAGGCCACGCTCCCTAACAGTAAGATCAACTTAGGCTACATGCCACCGGCCACATTACCACTAGCATGGAACCCCACCAAGGCTTATACAAGGAGCTGGGCACAGACGACGTGGTGATCCACTAAGATGTGCCACGCTTAACGTAGTCGCCACCAGTTACATTGCCACTGGCCATATCGCCACGGCTGTAACGCCACCAAGGCCATAGCGCCAGAGCCAAGGGTACCGCATTGACGAGGTGATCCACTTAGCACAGGCCAAGCTGCCTAACTAGTCGATCAACTTCAGCTACATTGCCACTCTGGCCACATCGCAACCTCTGGCTGGAACGCCACTAAGGCCATAGCGCCGGGAGCCAAGCGCCATATCACGAGGAGATCCACTAAAGACAGCCACGCCGCCTAACGAGTCGATCAACCAGCTATATTACATTCGCACATCGCCACTTACTGAACGCCACAAGGCCATAGCCACGTAGAGCCAAGCTTCACACGACGAGGTGATCCACTCAAGACAAGCCACGCTTACCTACCGAAAGTTATATCAACTCAGCTACACACACTAGCCACTTCACCACTCCGCCTCGAACGCTCACCTAGGCCATAGCGCCAAGAGCCAAGCAAATGCATTGACGAGGGGGTGTGATCCACTTAGCACAGCCACGCCGCCTCAACGGCAGCCGATCAACTCAGCCACATCACATTCGGCTGGCACGCCACTGGCCGAACGCCACCAAGGCCGTAGCTGGGCCAGGGCCAAGCAACCACATTGACGCAGGTTATCCATCACACAGGCTACGCCGCCTTAACGAGTGAGATCAACTCGCCCATCGCCATTCTGGGCCATATCGCCACTCGCTAAACGCCACCAAGGCCATAGCCCAGCAGCTGCTAGCTTCACATCATGGTGCGATCCACTCAGAAGATATGCCACGATGCCTAACGAAGTCGCATCAACTCAGTTATATTGCCATTCCGCTACATCGCCACACGAATAACCCCACCAAGGCCAGCGCCAGAGCCAAGCATCTTATCGACGAGGTGATCCACCTCGAAGACAGCCACGCCCGCTAATCTATCGATCAACTAAGGCTACATTGCCATTCAGACATCACACTGAATGGAACGCCACCAGCCATACGCCAAGGGTCATAAATTTCATCGACAGGTGATCCACTCAAGACAAGCCAAGTCGCCTAACTAGTCGACAACCAGCTCCATTGCCATTCGCTACATCAAGCATTTCGGCTGGAACGCCACCAAGGCCATAGCGCCAGAGCCAGCAACCACATCGACGAGGTGATCCATCTCTCAAAGACAGCCACGCCGCCTAACGAGTCATCAACTCGCCACATTGCCATCCCGCCATCGCCACTACCGAACGCCATCAAGGCCATAGCGACAGAGCCGGGCAACACATCGACGAGGTGATCCACTCAGCGACAGCCACGCCGCCTTAACGAGTCATCAACTCAGTTACGTTGCCATTCAGCTACATCGCCATTTCGTTGGAACGCCACTGCCGCCATAGCGCCGCAGCCAAGCAAACACATTGACGAGGTGATCCACAAAGCACGTGCCATACGCCCATCGAGTCGATGAACTCAAGCCACATCACATTCTACTACTTCACACTCCACCTAACGCCCACCAAGGCTTTAGCGCCGAGCCAAGCAAACAAGATTGACGAGGTGATCCACTCAAGACAGCCACGCTCCCTAACGAGGCAAGATCAACTTAGCGCATTGCCACTCTGGCCACATCACACTAGCATGGAACCCCCACTTCATGTTATACTGCCACGCCCGATTCGGACGCCGACTCGTGGATCGACTCTTTACCCGACGATTTTAAACCATACTGGTACCCGTGGGTATGGCCCACATCATATAACATAATCAATAATGACTCATCCATTTATCGAGTCCCATTTACAAATACAAAACTTACACTTTTACAATTACAAATCGTAGCACTCCGAACCTACACGAGCGAACCTCATAAGCGTGTGTCAGTCTACCAGATGTGGATGTTTGTCGATGTCTTCCTGCACCTACACGGATTAAACCCGTGCTAAGCTTTACGCTAGCGGGAAACATTTATATAGAAACACATGCATATACACAATTATACAAGTGTATAACCATACAGAGTATCCGAAATTTCATGCATTCATATCATGGACTTATATATATAAGCACTTATGCTTATCACAGGCTTATGTTCATATGGGACTCCCATAGGAGTTACAGAACTTATTCTTATGCAGAACTTATCCTTATAACGTACTTATGTGCATTCAATAGACCCGTAGAGTTACGTAACTTATGCTTATGCTACTGAGTTTAACTTATCTCTGAGGTACCAGAGGTACCACGTAGATACTTTAACGAGCACCGGTATTTCTGAGCACATACTTGTCTTATGGAACTTATTCTGGTCTTACTGAACTTATGCTGGGTTCCACGGAACTTATACTGTCTTACTCGAAAGCATATACTTATCTTTTACTGGATACCGAGAGCAACCCTTAGGTACTACTGGACTTATACTCGCTTTATCGATACGTGAGTACTGTAGGTATCATCGACTTTATACTTAATTTACGTAACTTGCACTTACTCACCGGGACACGAGTACCCGTGGGCAATACGTAACCTATACTTATGTTACTGAGACAAGAGTATCTCTTTGGGTACCACAGAACTTGATGAAATACGAGTACTCCACAGTACTACGTAATCCGACCCATCACAGAGCACTGTGAGGTACTACGTAATCCAAGGCAGAGATGACTTAATCAGAAACGGAACTAATTCTGGTCTTACGGAACTTATACTGTCTTACGGAGCATATACTTATCTTACGGATACGAGAGTACCCTTAGGTACTACTGGACTTATACTCGCTTTATCGATACTAGAGTACTGTGAGGTACCATCGACTTATACTTAATTTACGTAACTTAATCAAATACAAGAGCACCAGAGGTACTACGTAACTTATCGATACAGACTTATCGTAGGCGTGAGTACCCAGAGGTACTACAGGACTTATTCGGCATACCTGGACTTATCGATGCATGAGTACTGTAGTACTGATAGACTTATTCGAATACAAGAGCACTTTAGGTACTACCAACTTATCAAATCAGGACTTATTCAGAGACAGGACTTATCAGATACAGGAGTACCCGTAGGTACTATCGGACTAAATCAGAGACAGAACATAACTTAATTAAATACAGGAGTACCCGTAGGTACTACAAAACATTTTCAGATACAGGAGTACCCCTAGGTACTACAGAACTTATTCAGACGCCGCGCCCGTGAGGTACCCGCAACATTTTCGATACGGTGACCTATCGATACGTAACTTATCGATACATGAGTACCCGTAGGTACTACAGGACTTATTCAGATACAAAACTTATCGATACAGAGTACTCAGGTACTACAGGATTTATTCGTATAGCCAGACTTATCGATACGTGGAGTACCATAGGTACATGCACGCATCGATACGTATTTGTAACTTAATCAAATACGGAGTACCCAGAGGTACTACAAAACGCATCAGGATACGATTAACTTTATTCAAATACAGGAGTACCCGTAGGTACCCCCGAACTTATTTAGATACAGAGTACCCGTAGGTACTACGGTAACATTTTCTTTATTACTGTGAGTACCCGTAGGGTACTACTAATTTATTCGTATAAAGGCATTCAGCAGGGTACGACGTAACTTATTCAAGATTCGTGACTTATCTGATACGAGTACCCGTGAGGTAATTACGTAACTTATTCAGATGCGTGAGTACCCGTGAAATTCACGTAATCCAACCAGAGACGCACGTAACTTATCTGTAGATTTATCATATAACCCTGACTCCTTGCATCAAGAATACTCTTAATGAGTAAGACAAAGACAGTACCCGAAGATACTATACAAGATTTAAGTGCCGTGAAGATTAGTCGTCGAGTGCCTTAGCACTTAACAGACAGAGTGCCATAAAGACTAATCGTAATCAGAGTGCCATAGCACTGGCCGAATCAGAGTGCTGCAGCACTCAATCGTGGAGTGGCCGGGTACTAATCAGAGTGCCTGAGCACTAATCGGGGAGTACCGAAGTACTAATTCAGGACAAGAAAGCCGTGGTCATTTAATAACCGGTCTTAGGTGGTTTTACACCACATGAGTTTCAAGAATTTACTGTCATATAATGCGGCATTCTTACCTCTGGGTGTTCATGACAAATCACATTCATATGCCAAGGTATGATGCATACGTAATCACACCTTATCTGGCGGATTCTTATTCCTTGGGCTCAATCTATTTTTCTTACGAATTGAATCAATCCAATCGGATCATCCAAACTCATGTTATGGCATTTTCATGCCAACTAGCCTGGCTAATCGATTTTACCGAGGGACAGATTGAATTACTCATTTTTTTTGAGGTCTAACTCTCATATTTCGGACACTAGGTCCTTGTACTTATTTAAAGCGCATGGTGAAGTAAGGGTTCTATTCCAACTGGAATCACCCAATTCGGAGCACCGAAGCTCAAGTTACGTCCGAAACAACCCGGACTTCTCTATGATCAAAACTGAAAACAGAATTGACTTGCACATGACCCCACTTTGAGTGAATTTTTGAGCTATCTAGAGTCCGAATTTGGAGATACATATTAAATATGGTTTGTTTTCCTTGAAGTCTATTTTACGTAGCCACTTGAATCACTCAAATCGGATAAGAAATGAGCAATTTATGGCCAAAATACGAAAACTGGTCAAAACTGGAAAACCAGAACAAGTCCTACCGGTAAAATTTTAACTTCTACCGGTAGGATCCTGGCCAAAATGACCAGTAACGAAGTTCTACCGGTAGGACTTAACTTCTACCGGTAGAAGACACCCGAGAATGCCCAGAATGGGTGTTTTCTCACATTTTTCCATACTTTTGATCCCCAATCACTTCTACACTTCAAACACACATCAAAACAATTCCAAATTCATCTTGGAATCTCTTTTCTATTCAATTCCTCTTTCAATTTCATATATTTCTTCAAAAATCCATCATGGATTTCTTCCAAAACCCTTCTAATATGGGTTAAGACCCATGCACAAACCAAACATGATGTTTAGTTAGGGTTTATTCTAAACCCTAACTCAAAGACTCTCAATTAACCATGAATCCATATTAAAGGAGAGGATTCTTTGTTTATCTTGTTCCTTATGGGTTTTACCCACCTTAATTTCAAGAGATCTAAGGTTAAGATGCAATTCAATGTAAACCCTAGATTTGGAGACATGATATGAATCATACAAAGCCTTAAAGTTCCATGGATCCATTCAATTCCATGATCAAAATAGTTTCCCCATACTCTGGCTTCTGCTCTCTCGCTCCTCCTTCTCTTCTCTTCCTCTTCCTCCTCACTTCTTCTTCTCTTCCCATCCTGGCTTCCCAAAATGAGACCAATTTTAATTTTTTAAAAATCTGCATTTTCTAAGGCCATGCTCAAGCCCTCCCAAATAAAAAACCCATTTTTGGGTTAAATTGCTTTATTTGCTTTCAAGCCCTTACAACTCCTTCTATTTATGAATTAAACTTTCTTTTATCTCATTTCGCCCATAGTCTCATCAATTCATATCTTAGTCTTTGGACAAATTACAATTTTGTCCTGAATCTTGTAACTTTCCTGGTCTCTCGTTTCCTGCTTTCCATTTAACTTATGAAACAAGCCAAATTATGCTTACAAAATACCCTTAAACATGTTGAAACGACTAGGGTATATTTTGGGTGTTACACAATACTAGGAGTCAGCACCGCATCGACGAGGTGATCCACTCAAGACAGCCACGCCGCCTAACTAGTCGATCAACCAAAGTTCCATCGCCATTCGGCCATCGCCACTCGTCGAACGCCACCAGCCATAGCGCCTGTGAGCCAAGCAGCCACATTGACGATGTAATCCACTCAAAGACAAAGCCACGCCGCTCAACGAGTCAGATCAACTCAAAGGAGCATTGCCATTCCCGCTACACGCCACACGATCGAACCCCACCAAGGCCATACCGTGAGCAAAGCGTACCGAGACGACGAGGTAATCCACCTCACTGACAGCCACGCCTAACGAGCCGCATCAACTCGGCCACATTGCCATTCACGGCCATCGCCACTTAATGGAACGCCACCAAGGCCATACGCCAGGGGCCAAGTAGCTCACATCGACGAGGTGATCCACTTGAAGACGTGCCGCCGCCTAACTACCGACCAACCAGGCTCCATCACATTCTAAGAACACGCTCACTGGGTCGAACGCCACCAAGGCCATAGCCAGAGCCAAGCACACAGCGACGAGGTGATCCACTCAAGACAGCCACGCCTAACGAGTCGATCAACTCCAGCTACACGTTATCTCGCCTGCCATCGCCACTCGTCGAACGCCATCAAGGCCAAAGCGCCAGAGCCAAGCAACACATGCACAGGTGATCCACCAAGCACGTGCCATGCCGCTCTATCGAGTCGATCAACTCGTGCTACATTGCCATTCGGCTTACTCGCCACTCGCCGAACGCCACCAAGGCTTTAATGAGCCAAGAGATTGACGCAGGTGATCCGGGCCACACACGCCACGCCGCTCTAACGAGTCGATCAACCTCGTGCCACATTGCCACCGACCACATTGCCACTACCATGGAACGCCACTAAGGCCAAAGAGTCAGAGCCGCTGTACCGTATCGACGAGGTGATCCACTCGAAGACGTGCCACGCCTCCCTAACGAGTCGATCAACTCGTGCTACATTGCCAATTTATCATCGCATCAGATGGAACGCCACCAAGGCCATAGCGCCAGAGCCAAGCAATCGCGATTGACGAGGTGATCCACTGACAAATGACGCTTCCCAACGAGTCGATCAACTCAGCCACATTGCCACTCTGGCCACATCGCCACTCTGCTGGGAACGCCCACCAGCGACAGAAGGCCAGGGCCGCTCTATCGACGAGGTGATCCACTCAAGACAGCCACCCTTTCGCCTAACTAGTCGATCAACTCAGCATTGCCACTTAAGCATCGCCACTTACTGAACGCCACCAAGGCCATAGCTGTCAGCAGCCAAGCAGCCAAGACGACGCAGGTGATCCACTCACACGTGCCATGCCGCTAACGAGTCGATCAATTCAGTTACAATGCAATCCTCGTGATGGAACACCACTAAGGCCATAGCGCCAGAGCCAAGCAAACAGATTGACGAGGTATTCCATTCAGATGTGCCACGCTCCCTAACGAGTCGATCAACCTCGACTACATCGACTGGCATCGCCACTCGCCTCTAACGCCACCAAGCCATAGCGTCAGGCAAAGCAGCCAAGATGACGAGGTTATCCACTCAAAGACAAGCCACCAGCCTAACGAGTCGATCAACTCAGCTCCATCGCCATTCTGCCATATCGCAACTCGATGCAACTCCACCAAGGCCATACGCCAAGAGCCAAGCAACCACATCGACGAGGTGATCCCACTCAAGACAGCGCCGCCGCCATACGAAGTCGATCAACTCGTGCTATCTTGCCATTCCGCTACATCGCCACACCTACCGAACGCCGCCAAGGCCATAATGCCGAGCCGCAGCCAGACGACGAGGTGATCCACTCAAAGACAAAGCCACGCCTAACGAGCCAGACAACTCAAGCTACACGCCATTCGCTACATCGCCACTAACGAACGCCACCGCGCCATACGCCGTCAAGCAGCTCACATCGACGAGGTGATCCACCGGCACAGCCGCCGCCTAACTAGTCCGATCAACCAGTTCCATCGCCATTCGGCCACATCGCCACTCGGGCTCGAACGCCACCAAGGCCATACGCTGGGAGCCAAGCAAACACATGGACGAGGTGATCCACTCCACCACGCCACGCCGCTAACGAGCCGATCAACTCAGTTACATCGCAATCACCACATCGCCACTGGGTTGGAACGCCTATCAAGGCCAGTGCCAGGAGCCAAGTAGCCACATGTACGAGCCGATCCACTGCTAATGTGCCATGCCGCCTATCGAGTCGATCAACTCAGTTACATTGCTATCTCGGCTACTTCGCCACTACTGAACGCCATCGCTTTAGCCAGAGCCGCGCCAGACGACGAGGTGATCCGGCCAAGACACGCCACGCTTAACGAGTCGATCAACTCAAAGCATCGCACCGACCACATTTCTCACTACCATGGAACGCCACCATGTCAAAGAGCCAGAGCCGCACCGCATCGACGCAGGTGATCCACTTAGCATAGGCCACGCTCCCTTAACGAGTCGATCAACTCGTGCCACATCGCTACCGACCACATCGCCACCGCATTAACGCCACCAAGGCCATAGCCAGAGCCAAGCAAATGTATTGACGAGGTGATCCACTGCCACGTGCCACGCTCTAACGAGCCGTGATCAACCTCGCTACATTGCCATCCGGCCATCGCCATCGAATGGAACGCCACCAAGGCCATACCGGCCAGGCCGGGCAGCTCATCACGAGGTGATCCACCGAAAGACGTGCCAAGTCGCCTAACTACCGATCAACTCAGCTCCATTGCCATCCCATTACATCGCCATCGGGTCGAATGCCACCGCGCCATAGCGCCTGTGAGCCAAGCAGCCACATGGATCGAGGTGATCCACTCACCACAGCCACGCCTAACGAGTCGATCAACCTCAGCTACATTGCCAATCGCCTACATCGCCACTGGTCGGGAACGGCCATCAAGGCCAAAGCGCCAGAGCCAAGCGTTTCAATATGGATCAGCCGATCCACTAAGCACAAGCCATGCCGCCTATCGAGTCGATCAATCCCAGCTACATTGCCATTCCTGGCCACTTCGCTCACCGCCGAACGCCATCAAGGCTGGGCCGGGCCAGGAGCCGGGCGATCTCGTATCGACGGTGATCCGGGCCAAGACACTAGCCGCCTAACTTCGACCAACTCAGTTACTACGCGTCACCATTGCCACTACCATGGAACGCCACTAAGGCCAAAGAGCCGAGCCGCTGAAACAGATCACCGAGGTGATCCACTCAAAGACGTCACCACCCTTCAACGAGCGTCACGATCAACTCAGCCATCATACCGCCACGGCATTTGCCATCAGTGAACGCCACCAAGGCGATAGCGCCAGAGCCAAGCAACCTCGCACGGGACGAGGTGATCCACTCAAGACAGCCACGCCCCTAACGAGTCGATCAATCCTCAGTTAAGATCGCCACTTGGCCACATCGCCACCTCTATTGAACGCCACCAAGGACATAGCGCTAGGGGCCAAGCAGATCATATTGACGAGGTGATCCACTCAAAGACGTGCCACGCCTAACGAGTCGATCAACCGCCACATCGCCACTCTGGGCTACATCGCCACTCCTACCGAACGCCCACCACAAGCCATACGTCGGGGGCCAAGAACAGACGACGCAGGTGATCCACTCCAAAGACGTGCCATGCCGCTTAACGAGTCAGATCAATTCAGCCTACAATGCAACTCGCATGGAACACCACCACAAGCCATACGCCAGAGCCAGCAACCAGACGACGAGGTGGCCCTGAGTCCGGGCGCATGCCACGCCCCTAACGAGTCGATCAATCGACTACATCGCCACTCGGCCACATCGCCACTAGCCCGAACGCCACCAAGGCCAGGCCAGGCAAAGCGTACCGCGACGACGAGGTTATCCACTCAAGACACACGCTTCAACGAAGTCATCAACTCAGCCCATCGCTATCTCTGGCTATATCGCCACTTCGATGCAACTCACCAAGGCCATAGCGCCGCAGCTGGGCGCAGCCACACGACGGTGATCCACTCAAGACAGCGCCGCCGCCATACGAGTCAGATCAACTCAGGCTATCTTGCCATTCCGCTACATCGCCACACTCCGCTGAACGCCGCCAAGGCCATAATGCCGTGAGCCGCGTACCAGACGACGAGGTGATCCACTTCGAAGACAAACACGCCGCCTAACGAGCCGCATCAACTCGCTACACATTGCCATTCCGGCCACACGCTACTCGAATGGAACGCTTCACCAAGGCCATGGGCCGCTGCAGGCCAAGTAGCTCACATCGACGAGGTATTCATCGAGCACAGCTGCCGCTTAACTAGTCGATCAACTCGTGCTCCATTGCCATTCGGCCATCGCCACTGGTCGAACGGCTACCAAGGCCATAGGCGCCGTGGCTGGGTTACCACATGGACGAGGTGATCCACCACACAGCCACGCTCAACGGCAGTCGACCAACTCAGTTACATCGCTAATCGCCTACATCGCCACTGTCGAACGCCATCAAGGCCAAAGCGCTAGACAAGCAGCCTCACATAGACGAGCCGATCCATCTAAGTTACCGTGGCCATGCCGCTCTATCGGTCAGATCAACTCAAAGCATTATTCGCTATTTCACATCTACTGGAACTGATCAAGGTTTTGTACGCCAGGAGCCAGTCAGACGACGAGATCCGGGCCAAGACACGCCACGCCTTAATCCAGTCGACTGAACCCACAAAGCCACATTGCCACCGACCACATTGCCACTACCATGGAACGCCACCAAGGCCAAAGAGCCAGAGCCGCTGCATCAAGACGACGAGGTGATCCACTCAGATAGCCACGCCTCCCTAACGAGTCGATCAACCCAGCTACATTGCCACTCGACCACATTGCCACTGCATGGAACGCCACTACAAATATACACGAGCCAAGCACCAGACACCAGGTGATCCACCATGTGCCACGCCGCCTAACGAGCCGATCAACTCGCAGCTACATTGCCATTCTGGCCACATCGCCACTGGACTGAACACCACTAAGGCCATACGCCAAAGCCAAGTAGCTCACATCGACGAGGTGATCCAAAGAAGACAGCCGCCGCCAAACTAGTCGATCAACTCAGCTCCATTGCCATTCTGGCCACATCGCCACTTGGTCAAATCGCCACCATGTCATAAATACTGTGAGCCAAGCACCACGGACGAGGTGATCCACTCAAGACAGCCACGCGCCTAACGAGTCGATCAACCGTGCTACATTGCCATTCGCCTACATCGCCACTGGGCTGGAACGCCATCAAGGCTGCCGCCAGGAGCCAAGCAACCACATGCACGAGGTGATCCACTAAGCACAGCCATGCCGCCATCGAAGTCAGATCAACTCAGCTGCCAGACTTCATACATCGCACACGACCTAACCCCACCAAGGCCATACGCGTGAGCGCAACAGATTGACGCAGGTGATCCACTTCACGCCACGCCGCCTAACGAGCCGCATCAAGTCGCTACATCGCCACCGACCACATTGCCACCGCACGAACGCCACTAAGGCCATAAACGTGAGCTGCCAACTCGGCACGACGAGGTGATCCACTCGCCACGTGCCACCGCCCAACGAGCCGCATTAACCTGGTTACCGCCATTCGGCTACACGCCACCGAATGGAACGCCACCAGCGCCATAGCGCCCGGGGCCAAGTAGCTTCACACGACGAGGTGACTTAGCACGTGCCAAGTCGCCTAACTAGTCGACCAACTCGTGCCCATTGCCATTCGCCACGCCACTCGGGCCGAACGCCACCAAGCGCCATACACAAGAGCCAAGCAAACCACATGGACGAGAGGACTACCGAAGACGTGCCACGCCTAACGGTCGTGAGCAACTCGTGCCATCGCCATTCACCTATATCGCCACTGCTGGAACGCCATCAAGGCCAAAGCGCCAGAGCCGCTACCACATAGACGGAGGCGGATCCACTAAGCACGCCATGCCGCCATCGAACGACATCAACTCAGTTATATTGCCATTCTGCTACATCGCCACACGACTGGAACCCCACCAAGGCCATAGCGCCAGGAGCCAAGCAGCCGCGAGACGACGAGGTGATCCACTCTGCACAGCCACGCCGCCTAACGAGCCGCATCAACCAAGCTACATTCGCCATTCTACTACACGCCACTCGAATGGAACGCCATCAAGGCCATAGCGCCAGGCCGCGCAGCTCACATCACGAGGTGATCCACTTACGACGCCGCCGCCAACTAGTCGCATCAACTCGCTCCATCGCCATCGGGCTACATCGCCACTACCGAACGCCACCAAGGCCATACGCCAGAGCAAAGCAACACATGGACGAGGTGATCCACTCTCAAGACAGCCACGCTTAACGAAATCGATCAACCTCGTGCTACATTGCCATTCAAATACATCGCCACTGCTGGAACGCCATCAAGGCCAAAGCGCCGAGCCGCGTACTGCAGACGAGATCCACTAAGACAGCTGTTTCATCGAGCCTCCATCAACTCAGGCTACAATGCCATTCGCTACTTCAATTCGTTGAACGCCACCAAGGCCTTGGGCCAGAGCCAAGCAACAAGATCGACGAGGTGATCCACCAAGACACGCCACGCCTAACGAGTCAAATCAACTCAGCTACATCGCCACTGACCACATCACACTACCATGGAACGCCACCAAGGCCAAAGAGCCAGGAGCCAAGCAGCTCGCATTGACGAGGTGATCCACTCAAAGACAGCCACGCCCCTAACGAGTCGATCAACTCAGTTACATCGCCACTCGACCACATTGCCACCGCATGGAACGCCACTAAGGCCATACGCTGGGAGCTGCTAACTGCGACGACGAGGTGATCCATCAAAGACAGCCACGCCCCTAACGAGTCGATCAACTCAGTTACATCGCCACTTCGCTACATCGCCACTTCTACTGAACGCCACCATGACATAGCCGCAGGGGCCGGGCGTACTCATATCGGGACGAGGCGATCCACTCAACATGTGCCACGCCGCTCTAACGCAGTCGATCAACTCAGCTACACGCCACGCTACATCGCCACCATTGAACGCCACCAAGGCCATAGCTGGCCGAGGCCAAGTACCGCGACGACGAGGTGATCCACTCAAGACGTGCCATGTCGCGAACAGTCGATCAATTCAGGCTACAATGCAACTCGCATGGAACACCACCAAGGCCATAGCGCCAGGAGCCAAGCAGCTCGCATTGACGAGGTATTCCATTCAAGACAGTGCCACGCCCCTAACGTCGATCAACTCAGTTACACACACGGCCACACGCCACTCGCCCGAACGCCACCAAGGCCATACACAAGTGGAAAGCAGGTCGTGACGACAGGTGATCCACTCAAAGACAAAGCCACGCCGCTCTTAACGAAGTCGACTAACCCAGCTCGCACAAGAATATTCGGCTTATATCGCCACTCGATGCAACTCCACCAAGGCCATAGCCAGGAGCTGCTGCACTTCATCGACGAGTGATCCACGCAAAGACAGTGCGCCGCCTCATACGAGTCGCATCAACTCAGTTACTTCGCCATTCCGCAGATCGCCACACCTGGCCGAACGCCACCAAGGCCATAACGCTCAGAGCTGGGCAAAACAAGACGACGAGGTGATCCACTTGAAGCACAAAGCCACGCCGCTTTCAACGAGTCGATAAAATCAGCTACATTGCCATTCTACATCGCCACCGAATGGAACGCCACCAAGGCCATAGCGCCAGGGGCCAAGAGGTCACACGACGCAGGTGATCCACCAAGATGTGCCACGCCGCCTAACGAGTCAGATCAACTCAGGCTACATTGCCACTCGGCTACATTGCCACTAGCATGGAACACCAACAAGGCCATAGCGCCAAGAGCCAAGCAGCTCGCATTGA
Organism: Tetrastigma voinierianum; assembly: GCA_016808115.1. Lineage (NCBI taxonomy): Eukaryota > Viridiplantae > Streptophyta > Magnoliopsida > Vitales > Vitaceae > Tetrastigma > Tetrastigma voinierianum. Next base: position 19,528 of record JAEQBH010004239.1, on the reverse strand, counting down.
CGAGGTGATCCACTCAACACAGCCGTCGCTTAACGACCGCATCAACTCAGCCACGCTACACTGGGCCATCGCCATCGCGCGAATGCCACCAAGGCCATACGCTGTGGAGCTGTTGTGCCGCGATGGACGCAGGTGATCCACTCAAGACAAACCACGCCTCCTAACGAGTTAGATCAATCTCAAAGTTACATTACCATTCGCCGGCTCACATCGCCATTACGGCTGAACACCACCAAGACCAGCGCCCGGAGCTGGGCAGTCAAGACGACGTGAGGCGATCCACTCAAAGACGTGCCATGCCGCCTAACGCAGCCGATCAATCAGCTCCATCGCTTATTCGGCCATATCGCCACCGGGCCGAACGCCACCAAGGCTATGCGGCCACGGGTGCGCGTACCGCATCGGGACGAGGCGATCTGGGCCAAGACAGCCACGTCACAAACGAGTCGATCAACTCAGCCATTGCCACTGGCCATCGCCACTACCGAACGCCACCAAGGCCATAGCATCAAGGGCCAAGCAGCTCGCATTGATGAGGTGATCCACCACCACGTGCCACGCCGCTCTTAACGAGCGCCGACAACTAACGCTACATTGCCACGGCCACATCGCCACTCCTACCGAACGCCACCAAGGCCATAGCCGCCGGGGGCTGGGCAAACAGACGACGCAGGTGATCCACTTCGCACAGCCACGCCACGCATACCAAGCCAGATCAAAGCACCCATTGCTATTCGCTCACATCGCCACTTCTACCAAACGCCCAAGGCCATGGGCCAGGAGCCAAGCAGCTCATACGACGAGGTAATCCACTCGCCACAGCCACGCCGCCTAAAGAGTCGATCACCCGCCCACATTGCCATTCGTCTACATCGCCACTGGCCGAACACCACCAAGGCCATACCGGCCAGAGCTGCCGCTCCCATCGGGACGCAGGTGATCCACTCAAGACAGCCACGCTACCTAACGAGTCGATCAACTCGTGCTACATTGCCATTCGGCTACACGCACTCTACTGAACGCCACCAAGGCCATAGGCCAAATAAGGCCGCATGACGAGGTGATCCACTCAAGACAGCCACGCCGCCTAACGAGTCGTCACCTCAGTTACACGCCAATTCTACATCGCCACATCTACGCAACGCCAAAGAAGGCCACATCGCCAGAGCCAAGCGCTCATATCGACGAGGTGATCCAATCCGGGCACGTGCCACGCCTCTAACTAGTCGATCAACTCGCTCCATCGCCATTCGGCCATCGCTACTGGGCCGAACGCCACCAAGGCCATACCGCCAGAGCCAAGCAGCCACAAAGGACAGGCATCCACTCAAAGACAAGCCACGCCGCCTAACGGTCGGATTGATCCGAGGTTACATTGCTATTCGGCCATCGTCCATTCGGCCGATCGCCACAAGGCCATGGGTTCGGGGCCAAGTAGCCAGACACGAGGTGATCCACTCAAGACCGGGCCATGCCGCCTAACGAGTCGACCAACTCAAGCTCCATTGCCATTCTGGGCCATATTGCCACTGGGCTGAACGCCACCGCGACACCGCCAGAGCCGCGTTTCACATTGACGAGGTGATCCACTCAAAGACAAAAGCCACGCTCACTAATGAGCGATCAACTCAAAGTTATATTGCCATTCCACTATCGCCACACGGCCGAACGCCACAAGTGCCATACGCCGAGCTGCGCAGCCAGACGACGAGGTGATCCACTCAAAGATGCCCCGCCGCCTAACGGAGTCAGGATCAACTCAGCCATTGCCACTCGCACATTGCCACCGCATGGAACGCCACCAAGGCCATAACGCCAGAGCCAAGCAACAGACGACGAGGTGATCCACTCAAGACAGCCACGCACCCAACGAAGTCCGTCAACTCAGTCGTGATTACACGGCCACATCGCCCTGGGCCGAACGCCACCAAGGCCATAACGCTGTACAAGCACCTCGCACGACGAGGTGATCCACTCAAGACGTGCCACGCCTAACGAGTCGATCAACTCAGTTACATTGCCACGGCCACGCCACTCTAATAAACGCCACCAAGGCCATAAGGTCAGGGCCTAGCGCCTAGCATCGACGAGGTGATCCAACAAGACAAAATACCGCTCTAACGAGTCGATCAACTCAGTTACATTGCCACTTGGCATCGCCACACTGGCCGAATGCCACCAAGACCATACGAGGGGCCAAGCAGCTAGCATTGACACTGATCCACTCGTAACAGCCACGCCGCTCAAAGAGTCGATCAACTCAAAGATCGCCACTTCTGGCCATCGCCACTGGCTTGAATCGCTACCGGCCATAGCGCTAGGTGCCAAGCCGCTCGCATTGACGAGTTAATCCACTCAGCATAGGCCACGCTCGCTAATGAGTCAGAGCAACTCAGGCTACATTGCCATTCGGCTATATCGCTACTCGGCTAGAACGCCACCAAGGCCATAACGCCAAGAGCTACAAATAAATAACGAGGTGGATCCCACTTAGCACAGCCACGCTTAACGAGTCGATAAATCGGAGGTTAAGATCGCCACTCTACCAAACGCCACTAAGGCCATAGCCAGCAAGAGCCAAGCACCTCATATTGACAAGGTGATCCACTCAAAGACAGCCACGCGCCTAGCAGTCGATCAATTCAGTCTACATTGCCATTCGTCTACATCGCCACTTGGCTGGAACACCACCAAGGCCATAGCGCCAGGAGCCAAGTTGCTCACATTGACGAGGTGATCCACTCAGCACAGGCCACGCTACCTAACGAGTCAGATCAACTCAGGCTACATTGCCATTCGGCTACATCGCCACTCGGCTGGAACGCCACCAAGGCCATACGCCAGGGGCCAAGCAACTCGCACTGACGAGGTGATCCACTTCAAGATAGGCCACGCATGCTCAACGAGTTAGGTCACCCAGTTACATCGCACCCGCCACATCGCCACTTCTACCGCAACGCCACCGGGGCGCCATAGCCAGAGCCAAGCAAAACGCGATTGACGCAGGTGATCCACTTAGCGACCAGGCCACGCCAACGAGTCAGATCAACTTAGGCTACATCGCCACTTACTTACTCCCCGCCACCATTGAACGCCACCCGCGTCACAACGCCAGAGCCAAGCAAATGCATTGAGGAGGTGATCCATTCAAAGACAAGCCACGCCGCTTCTAACGACTAGATCAACTCAAAGATCGCTATTCGGCATCGCCACTCACCGAAACGCCACGAAGGTCATATAGCGCTGAGCCGCAAACATTTCACGAGGTGGTGATCCACTTAGCACCGCACCACGCCGCCTTAACGAGTCAATCAACTCAGTTACATTGCCACTCTGGCCACATCGCCACTCTGGCCTAACGCCACATGTGCCATAGCGCCAGGAGCCAAGCGTACTTCATATTTCCACGAGGAGATTCACTCAAGACGTGCCACGCCTAACCAGTCGATCAACTCAGCTACATTGCCATTCTACACATCGCCACTTGGCCGAACGCCAACAAAGACCAAAGCGCCAGAGCCAAGCAAATTTTCACATCGACGGTGTGATCCACCAAAGACAAGCCACGCTACTACCGAAATACATCAACTCGTGCCACATTGCCATTCTGGGCTACTTCACCACTCCGCCTCGAACGCCACCTAGGCCATCAGAGCCAAGCAAGTTTGCATCGACGAGGCATCCACTCTAGCACGTGCCATGCCGCCATCGAGACAGATCAACCTGCTACATTGCCATTCGCTACATCACCACTCCTGGGCCAGAACGCCGCCAGCGATCGCGTGAGTGCACCATGCCACGCAAAATACATCGACGAGGTGATCCACTCAAGACAGCTACGCTTAACGAGTCGATCAACCAGCTCCATCGCTTTAGCCCGCCATATCGCCATTCACCGAATGCCACCAAGGCCATACGGCAAAGAGCCGCTAAAATTCACACAGGAGGTGATCCACTCAAGAGCCACGCCGGTCTAACGAGTCGACCAATCCAGTTATATTGCCATTCCAGACATCGCCATTACCTGGCCGAAACCCACTAAGGCCATAGCTGGCCAGAGCTGCAAACAGACGACGAGGTGGATCCACTCAAAGACAGCCACGCTTAACGAGTCGTCACCAGCCACATCACACTTCGCGACATCGCCACTTCACGGCAATCGCCAACATGTCATAGCGCCAGAGCCGCTGTACCGCGACGACGAGAAGATCCACTTAGCACGTGCCACGCCGCCTAACGAGTCGATCAACTTAGGGCTACATTGCCACTTGGCCATACATCGCATCCCTATTGAACGCCACTAAGGCCATCGCGCCAGAGCCGCAACATACTGAGGGAGGAGGTCCACTCAAAGACAGCCACGCCGCTTCAACGAGTCGATCAACCCAAAGCATCGCCATTCTAAGAACATCGCCACGGCCGAACGCCAACAAGCGCCATGCCGTGAGCCAACCAACCACATTGACGAGGTGATCCACTCAGCACAAGCCACGCTACCTACCTAGTCATATCAACTCAGGCTACATTGCCATTCGGCTACTTCACCACTCGCCTGGAACGCCACCTAGGCCATAGCGCCAGGAGCTGCTGTACCGCACGACGAGGTGATCCACTTCGCACAGCCACGCCGCCTAACGAGTCAGGGATCAACTCAGCTACATTGCCATCTCGGCCACATCGCCACTTACCGAACGCCACCAAGGCCATGGCGCTGGGGTGGGCCAAGCAGCCACACGACGAGGTGATCCACTGGAAGACAGTTACGCTCAACGAGCGAGATCAACTCAGCTCCACGCCATTCTGGCCATCGCCACTCGCTTAAACGCCACCAGCGCCATAGCGCGTAGCTGCAAAGACAGGAGGTGATCCACTCAAGACGTGCCACGATGCCTAACTAGTCGGGACAACTCAAAGTTATATTAAGTTATTCCGTCATCGCCACACGGCTTAACTCCCACTGCAATATACTGGAGCTGCTAGCCAGACGACGAGGTGATCCACTCAAAGACGTGCTAAGCCGCTCAACGAGTCGATCAACTTCAGCCACGCTATTCGGCATATCGCCACTCGAATGGAACGCCACCAAGGCCGCTGCCAGCCTAAGCAACTCACACGACGCAGAGATCCACTCAAAGACAAAGCCACGCCGCCTAACGAGCCGAGACAATCCCGAAGCTACATCGTCATCCCACAGACGCCACTTCTACTGAACGCCTACTCATACATAGCGACAGAGCCAAGGTACCACATCGACGAGGTGATCCACTCAAGACAGCCACGCTTACCTAACGAGTCGATCAACTCAGTTACATTGCCATTCGGGCCTACATCGCTACTGGGCCTAACGCCACCAAGGCCATACGCAGCCGGGCAGCCACATCGACGAGGTGATCCACAAAGCACGTGCCATGCCGCCCATCAAGTCGATGAACTCAGCTATGATCGTCATTCTGGGCCACTTCGCCACTCCGTCGAACGCCACCAAGGCTTTGGGCCGCCAAGAGCCAAGCAACAAGATTGACGAGGTGATCCACTCAAGACAAAGCCACGCCTCCCTAACGAGCAAGATCAACTTAGGCCACATCGCTACTCTACATTGCCATCAAGATGTGGAACCCCACCAAGGCCATACGCCAGGAGCCAAGAAGCTCGCATTGACGAGGCATCCACTGAAGACAAGTCCCGCCTCCCTAACGAGCGCCGCGATCAACTCGTACCACATTGCCACTGGCTACATTGCCACCGCATGGAACGCTACCAAGGCCATACGCCAAGAGCCAACCAAACAGCATTGACGAGGTGATCCACTCGAAGACAGCCACGCTCCCTAACAGTCAAATGAACTCAGTTACATTGCCACTTGGCACCGAAAGCCACCATGGCCATAGCGCCAAGTACAAGCAAACGCATTGACGAGGTGATCCATCAAAGACAGCCACGCCGCCTAACGAGTCGATCAACTCAGTTACATCGCCACTGCTATATCGCTGGCTCTACAAACGCCACCAAGGCCATACTGGCCGTGGGCCAAGCAACCGCACGACGAGGTGATCCACACGTGCCACGCTCTGGCCAGTCGACCAACTCAGTTCCATTGCCATCCGGGCCATCGCCACTTCGGGCCGGAACGCCTACCAGCCAGCGCCAGAAGCCGCCAAGCAAACACATCGACGATGTAATTCACTAGCCACGCCCACGCCGCTTTAACGAGTCGATCAACTCGTGCCATATCGCCATTCTCGCTACATCGCCACACGACCGAACCCCAATTTGTATACGCATAAAGGCCAGAGCCAAGCAACCGCATCGACGAGGTGATCCACTCAAAGATGTGCCACGCCGCCTAACGAGTCATATCAACTCAGTTACATTGCCATTCGGCTACATCACTGAATGGAACGCACCATGCTATAATGTCAGGCCAGAAGCTCACATCGACGAGGTGATCCACTTAGCACAGCCGCCGCCTAACTAGTCGACATCAACTCGTGCTCCATCGCCATTCGGCATCGGCATTCCTCGGGTCGAACGCCACTGCTGCCATAGCCGTGAGCCGCTGTACCACATCGACGAGGTGATCCACTGAAGACAAAAGCCACGCCGCAATCCAGTTCTTCTGATCAACTCAGCTACATTGCCATTCGGCCTACATCGCACTGATTGAATCTACCACGCCAAAGCGCCAGAGCCAAGCACCAAATGACGAGGTATCCATCAAGCACAGGCCATGCCGCCTATCGAGTCGATCAACTCAGTTACATTACCATTCGTTATTTCGCTAATTCACTGAACGCCACCAAGGCTTTACCACCAGAGCCAAGCAACAGACGACGAGGTGATCCACTGCCAAAGACAGCCACTACTTAACGAGTCGACCACCCAAGCAGACATCGACATCGCTACTCAAGATGGAACGCCACCAAGGCCAAAGCGTCAGAGCTGGGCGTACCGCACGACGAGGTGATCCACTCAAGACAAAGCCACGCTCCCTAACGAGTCGACCAACTCAAAGTTACATCGCCACTCGACTACATTGCCACCGCACGAACACAAACTGGGGCGCCATAGCGCAAGGAGCCAAGTACTGCATTGACGAGGTGATCCACTCAGCACGCCACGCCCCTAACGAGTCGATCAACCTCAGCTACATCACACGGCCACATCGCCACTACCGAACGAACCGCGACATACGCAGGGCCAAGCGTACCGCGACGACGAGGTGATTCACTGAAGACAAGCCACCCCGCTCTAACTAGCCGATCAACTCAGTTACATTGTTACTGCCACATCGCTGCACTCCTGGCCGAACGCCACCAAGGCCATAGCGTCAAGGGCCAAGCAAACAGACGACGAGGCGATCCATCAAGACAGCCATGCCGCTAACTTAGTCGATCAATTCAGGCTACATTGTAACTAGTACGGAATCCACCAAGGCCATAGCGTCAGAGCCAAGCAAACAAGATCGGGACGACGTGATCCATTCAAGACAGCCACGCTCCCTAACGCAGTCGATCAACTCGTGCCACATTGCCACTCCGGATACATCGCCACTTACCGAACGCCACCAAGGCCATAGCTGGGGCAAAGTGTCGCACGACCCAGGTGATCCACTGCCACGTGCCACGCCGCCTAACGAAATGATCAACTCAGCTCCATTGCATTCGCAGGCCTGGCCACTCGGGCTTAACTCCACCACCTAGCCATAACGCTGTGGAGCCAAGCAGTCCACACGACGAGGTGATCCACTCACCACAAAGCGACGCCGCCATACGTGAAATCGATCAACTCAGCTATCTTGCCATTCGCTACATCGCCACACCTGGCCGAACGCCTCACCAAGGCCATAACGCCAGAGCCGTTGGTACCGCATCGACGAGGTGATCCACTCAAAGACGCCACGCCGCTCAACAAGTCGATCAAATTAGGGCTACATCGCCATTCGCCACATCGCCACCGAATGGAACGCCACCAAGCGCCATAGCGTCGTGGGCCAAGTAGCTCACATTGACGAGGTGATCCACTCATCACAAATACCGCCAAACTACCGCATCAACTCGTGCTCCATTGCTTATCTCGGCTTATCGCCACTGGGTCGAAAGCCACTGCGCCATAGCGCCAAGAGCCAGCAACCATTGAGAGGTGATCCACCAAAGATCGCCACGCCGCCTAACGAAATGATCAACTCAGTTACATCGCCACTTGGGCCACATTGCCACTAGCATGGAACGCCAACAAGGCCATAGCGCCAAGAGCCGGGCAACAGATTGACAAGTGTGATCCACTCAAAGACAGCGCCACGCCGGCTTAACGAGTCGACCAATCAAAGACGCAGCACGCCGCCATTGCCATCGGGCAATGAACGCCACTGCGCTATAGCGCCAGAGCTGGCAACAGACACGCAGGGATCCATCAAAGACAAACCACGCCCCAACGCAGTTAGGATCAACTCGCAACATTGCCACCGCTACATTGCCACCGCTTGAACGCCACCAAGGCCATACCGCTGTGGAGCCGCTAAACAGACGACGAGGTGATCCACGCCATGTGCCACGCCCCTAACGAGTCGATCAACTTCAGTCGATACAATTCTACATAACGCCACTTACTGAACGCCACTCATACATGGCCATGGTGCAAATAAGACGACGAGGTGATCCACTCAAGACAAAGCCACGCTAAACGAAGTCGTAACAACCAGTTACATCGGGCACTCTACACATCGCCACCGCCCGGAACGCCACCGCGCCATAAAGACCAGGGCCAAGCAGCCGCATTGACGAGGTGATCCACTCAAAGACAGCCACGCCTAACGAGTCAAATAAACTAATGCTACATTGCCACTCTGGCCACATCGCCACTCTACCGAACGCCTACCAAGGCCATACTGTCAGCCGGGCAACAGACGACAGGTGATCCACCCGCACGTGCCACGCTACCTAACGAGTCGATCAAAGCAGCTCCATCGCTATTCGCTCACACTCAAGAACCCCGGCTGAAACGCCTTCAAGGCCATAGCCAGGAGCCGCGCCTCATATCGACGAGGTAACCACCCGCCACGCCACGCCGCCAAAGAGTCGATCAATCTGGGGCCTACATCGCTTACTGCCTTAAGAGTCGCCACTGGGTCGAACACCACATAGCGCTTCGTGAGCCAAGCACCACATCGATCGAGGGGTGATCCACTCAAGACAGCCACGCTACCTAACCCAGCCGATGAACTCAGCTACACGCATACCTGGCCATCGGCCACTCCTAGCCGGGCACGCCACCAAGGCCATGGGGCCGTGGACCGGCAACGCACGACGAGGTGATCCACTTAGCACGTGCCACGCCGCTAACGAGTCGATCAACCGTGCCACATCGCTGACTCTGGGCTACATCGCCACTCCTCTACGAACGCCACAAACATAGCTGTCAGGCTAAGTACCGCGATTGACGAGGTGATGCACTCAAAGATGTGCCATGCCGCTTTAACGAGTCGGGATCAATTCAGCATTGCAACTCGCATGGAACGCCACTAAGGCATAAAGACCAGGAGCCAAGCAGGCTCGCAGACGACGACGTGGATCCATTCAAAGACAGCGCCACGCTCTCTAACGAGTCGATCAACTCAGTTACATCGCCACTGATACATCGCCACTGGGCTAACGCCACTGCTGCCATGTTGGCCAGGCAAAGAAATTTCGTGACGACGAGCGATCCACTCAAGACAGCCACGCCGCCTAACGAGCCGATCAACTCAGCTCCACGCATTCGCTATATCGCCACTACCGAACTCCACCAAGGCCATACGCCAGGAGCCAAGCAACCACACGACGAGGTGGATCCACTCAGAACAGCCACGCCGCCTAACTAGTCGGAGCAAACTCAGCTATCTTGTTATTCCGCTACATCGCCACACCTACCGAACGCCACCAAGGCCATAACGCCAGAGCCAAGCAGCCGCAGACGACGAGGTGATCCACTCAAGACAGCCACGCCGCTCTTAACGAGTCGTCACCAGCATCGCTACTGGCCATCGCCACTACCGGCAACGCCACCGGGCCATACGCCAGAGCCGCAACCACACGACGAGGTGATCCACTCAAGACGCCACGCCGCTCTAACTACCGGGGATCAACTCGTGCTCCATCGCCATTCATTACATCGCCACTCGGGCCGAACGCCACTACGCCATAGCGCCAGAGCCAAGCAAACACACGACGCTGCATCCACTTAGCACAGCCACACCGCCTAACGAAGTCGATCAACCGAGGTTACATCGCCATTCGACATCGCCACCCTACCGATCGCCACCAAGGCCATAAATGTCGTGGGCCAAGCAAACAGACGACGAGGTGATCCGACTCAAGATCGCCATGTCAGCTTCAACGAGTCGATCAACTCAAAGTTCATCACATTCGGCTATATCGCCACTCGGGTCAAACGCCCACCGCAGCGAGCCAGAGCCAAGCAAATTCACATCGGACGGTACACTCAAGACAGCCACGCCGCCAACGAGTCGATCAATCCTCAAAGTTATATTTCCATTCCGCTATATCGCCACACGGCTAACGCCACCGCCATACGCTGTGAGCCAAGGTACCGAGACGATGAGGTGATCCACTTCAAGACAGCCACGCCGCCTCAACGAGTCAGATCAACTCGGGCCACATTGCCACCGCATCAAGCACCGCATGGAACGCCACCAAGGCCATACCGCCTACGAGCCGCTACCAGCATCGACGAGGTGATCCACTCAAAGAGGCCACGCTCCCTAACGAAGTCCGTCAACTCAGTCGATTACACGGCGACATCGCCACTCTGGCTTAACACCACCATGACATAACGCCAGGGCCATGGGCCAAGATTTGACGAGGTGATCCGGGCCAGACAAAGCCGCGGGCCGCTCAACGAGTCGATCAACTCAAAGCAATCGCCACTGGCCACATCGCCTACCTCGCTTAAACGCCACCAAGGCTATAGCTGGGGCTGGGCAACACAGGAGGATCTGGGCCAAGACAGCCGCGCCGCTTAACGAGTCGATCAACCAGTTACATTGCCACTTACTACACGCCACTCTGGCCGAACGCCACCAAGGCCATACGCCAGAGCCAAGGCAGCCAGACGACACTGGGCAAGTGGATCCACTCTCAAAGACAGCCACGCCGCTAACGAGTCGATCAACCAGCTACATCGCCACTGCTTGAACGCCACGGCGTCATACGTAAGCCGCTACCGCATTGACGAAGTTAATGCACCGCCGTAGGGCACGCCGCTAACGAAATGTATCAATCCTGGTTACATCGCCATTCTGGCTATATCGCCACTCGCCTAACGCACACCAAGGCCATACCGCCAAGAGCCAAGCAAACAGACAACGAGGTGATCCACTTCAGTTACTGTGCCACGCCAACGAGCCGATAAAACTCGTGATACATCGCCACTCAAACAAACGCTACCAAGGCCATATCTACAGGAGCCAAGCGTACCATATCGACAGGTGATCCACTCAGCCGACAGCCACGCCTAAAGAGTCGATCAATTCGGGCCATTGCCACCGGCCATCGCCACGGCCGAACGCCACCAAGGCCATAACACTGTGGGCCAAGCACCTCGCACATTGACGAGGTGATCCACTCAAGACAGCCACGCCGCCTAACGAGTCGATCAACTCAGTTACATTGCCACTCTACATCTCCACACACCAAACGCCACCAAGGCCATCACGCGGCCAAGCGCTCAGCACGACGATGCGGATCCAGCCACACGTGCCACGCGTCAAAAGAGTCGATCAACTCAGCCAGATGCCACTTCATTACATCGCTCACTCTACCGAACGCCACCAAGGCCATACGCCAGAGCCGCGCCGCACGATTACCCAAGAACGACTCAAGACAGCTGTCGCTTTCTAACGAAAGTCAGATCAACTCGTGCCACATTGCCACTTCTGGCCATCGCCACTTGGGCTTTGAACGCCACGTAAGGCCATAGCGCTTAGGAGACAAGGGGGCTTCGCTGACGAAGTTAATCCACTCAGCATAGGCCACGCCGTTAACGAAGTCGATCAACTCAGCTACATTGCCATTCGGCCATATCGCTACTCGGCCAACGCCACTGGGCGCCATAAAGGCCAAGAGCCAAGCGTGCCACGCATTAACGAGGTGATCCACTTCAGCACGTGCCACGCCGCCTAACGAGTCGAGCAAACTCAGTTACATCGCTTACTCTATTGAAATCGCTGATTAGTGCTCAAAGCGCAATTTCAACCCTATATTAGATAGGTTTCAGTACTTTTTCGATCATTAATCATGTCATATATCCCAATTGAAGTGTCTATGTTACCTTGTAACACTTATGCCAATTCGAGGGTGTTTTTTTGGTTGTTTTGTAGACTTTTATACACGTTTGAACTTCAACCTTAATGCAAATGATCGATCGCGAGGTCAGAATTCTTAGTCTCACCATCAACAAGCCCAAAATCAATGGAAAAACAAAGGAAAAGTGGAAGAAATGAGATGCGCTTGAAGACATGACGAGGAATGCGTAATGAAGAAAACAGTAATTTCGCAACCCGGTTAGCAACCAATTCGCAACCTCAAGGAATTTTCGCAAATCGTTTCGCAACAAGTCATAATCTCAAGACGATTAAGAATTCGCTTAGCCCAATTAAGATCGTGCAATTGCGAAATTCGCTTCACTCGAAAATTCGTTGTTTAGCGAAATTTCGCTAGCTAGCGAAATTGCACCTTGTTAAAGAGTGTAACCTTGCCAATTTCACTACTCCCTGCCAAATTCGCACTACGAAATTCTCCCCAGAGCTAAATTCTGCGTGCCTTGTCATCCTTTGTACCACTGTGTCCGCTTCTCCAAACTTGGGTGAATTACTCTCCCATCCTATAACTTAGCTTAGTTATTAGGTTTTCGTATTTTCATACCTCAGGAGTCCCATAAATACCCCCTCATGTTGTAATAGTGGATCGGTGGAGAGGAAGAAGACAAGTTTTTTTTTTGATTTGTAAGTTTTCATTTACGCTTTTGTAAATTGTTTTTATTTTAGTTTTGCTTTTATTTTCTCTTTCTCTTTCTTTCTCTCTTCTTTCTTTTCACTTTCCTATTGGTTAAAGCAAGAACTTTCTCAAGATGACAATTCAAGAGATGTTGCTGCTCCTCCTTCCTTTGAAGAGGAAGGAAGCTAGCTCAAGCAGCAGGTTAAGCATGTCATTCTCATGTACTAAAAGTTATGGGTAGTGGGATGCATGGCCCTTATCTTCAAAACTCAATCAGATAATACGGATGTTATCGGTTTCGCTAATACTTCCATGCTTTAGATCCAAGTTCAAGTGAGAGATGCACTGTGATTCTTTAGATGGTCTTTACTAGCCTAGGTCAATACTCTTCATACTTTAGGGCTCAGTTGCTCTGGGTGAGAGATGCACCGGTGATTCTTTAGGATATTTACGAGCCTTAAAAATGATAAAAGAATTGTTAGTGGTTTTAAACAAAAAGAGGTCATAACTACATCCCGTGTCGACCACATAGGAGGATAAACCTCGAGGACACATGTGGCTTGCCCTACTTGCCAAGTTAGTGGACCCAAATCTTCAAAGTAAATTTCTTCATTGTTAATTTCCGCTTTTAACTTTCAGTTTTGAAATTTCCTGCTTTTCAAACCATTCCTGGTTAATGAATTCCAAAGAGTCCAAATAGAAAGCCTTACTCTTCATGCCCTAATGCAACCATTTTTATGAAGAAAACCCATCCCCGTGTTCGACCCTAGACCACTATATCGCAGTAGTTTCGACTACTGCGCTGTAGAGCTTAGGTATATAAATATTGTTGATTTTAACCACCCTACCGTGGCACGAATCAAAATGGCGCCGTCACGGATGGTGCCCGACTACGATGGTAAGTCAAGAGTACTTGTGATCCACATCACAAGTGAAGGTACTCTTTTTACTTTCGCATATCACATAGAACTGCGCTCTAGCACTCGACAAAGAATCAGACCGATTCACTTTCAATTTTTCATTCATCATTTTATTTCTTTTGTTAGATTAGTTTTAATTTTTCTTTAAGACTTTGTCGGGTTCTAATTGTCACTCACACTGTAACAACCGGTGCATGCAACAAGGATAGAGACACTTCAGTAGCTGACAGATTAGTACACAATCCGACCTACCAAGGAAGTTAGTGCACAACCGATACTCCACTGATCCCATACCCGAGGAACAACAAAACAACCAGAACCCCTATGAATCCAAATACCTATAGAACCATGAGGGATCACATCCACCCTCCCAGTTAGTGCCCCATCCTCGCATCATTCCTCCCGCCGATGATGGCAAATGAGGCTATTTCCGTACCCCTACTCCCCACATATCATGCAGGCGGAAAATGAAAAAATCCATACACACATCTTAGATTTTGAGGAGGTATGCACTACCTTCAAGGAAGGTATGATGGACATGGATTCGCTGAAGCTAAAGGCATTTCCATTGGACTCTAAAGGACAAGGCTACATACGGCTCAATTCATCGAGGCTCAGAACCATAAGAAATCAATGAGCGCAAGGTAGTTCCCAATAGTTTTTAGTGCTCATAAGACAAAACAATTTGAAAAGGCAATTTATACTCCCTGTACCATGAAAGTGAGAAGTTTTACCAAGTCAGAAAGGTTTTTAGAGACCATCTGCATGTCCACACCATGCTTTGACACACGGATGTTGAACCACTTATGGTATGCTCCCGCCATGAGGCTGCTTTAGAAACCATGTGGGGGACTTTTAAGCAAACATCCCGATGAAGCCATGGATTTTTTTTTAAATTACGTGGCTGAAACTTCTAAGGGTCAGATGAGCTTAACCTCAGAGAAACGGATAGATGAAACCACCGCCAATCAAAGAGGTGGTATGTATGCACCGAATGATGAGATGGAAATGAGGGCTAGGTTATCAACTCTAGCCTAGAAAGGTAGAGTGAGCCGAGGAAAAAACAGCCAATGAAGTGCAGCAAGATCGACAACATTGCACAACCTAATCCGCACAATTTCCAATCCTCAAGACAACCACAGAACATCTGCTCCATGACCCTCGCAAAGGAAGGATTCGAGGTCAATGTGCACACACTGTAGGACAATTTAAGCCCTAACAACCAAATGCTCCATATGGAATACTTACAATCCCAATCGAGGAATCATCCTAACCCGCATTTTGGCACCAAACCCCCGGCTATGTACCACCAGAGCCAAGCCCTCGCCTTGGTTCTCACAAAATAAACAAATCACCATCCTCTTTCCCAAGAGGAGCAAGTCACTCACTCAGTAAGGTGGTGGGCAATTTTGTTAATGACCAAAATGGAACCAATGTGCAATTGGCACAAAGAATTGATACTGCTGAGAAACACTGAATAAAAATTTGATGACCCATAAGATTCACCAAACATTAACAAGCCAAGCAGGGACAAGAAAGAGGGAGGTTCCCATCCCAAACACTTCCAAATCCTAAGGGATCCAATGAGGTAGTGGTCGGAATGGATGAGGTTAAGTCCATAATCACCTTGAGAAGTGAAAAGAGGTTGATCAACCTCCGCCAGCCCGGCCAAGAATCCAAAGTGAGAAAAAATGCAACCCGAAAGCATATTCTCCTGTGAGGATGACACAATGAAATATCAGATACCACCTCCCTTTCCACAAGCATTGGAGGAAAGAGAAAGGAAACTCAACAAAGTGTGCATGCTTTTCAGGTCTAAGGCAAGTAAAGGCACATACCTTGCTTGATCTAATCACCCAAGTACTGGCTTATGCAAAAATTTTTAAAGGATCTATGCACCATAAAGAGAGGGATTAGGCATTGAGAAGAAGGCCTTTCTCACTGAACATGTCAGTGCCCTAATCCAAAGCAAGTACCCTGTTAAGTACAAGGATCCTGGTTCTCCCACACACAAGGCACATTGTGGAATCACATAGAAAAGGGGCATTGCTAGATTTAGGAGTCAAGCAGAATCTCATGCCTCATTCAAGATACAAATACCTAGGTTTAGGTGAGCTTAAAACCTACCTTAATCACACACTCATCGGGCCGACACGTTGAAGATTCTAAGGATAGTTGAGGATGTCCTTGTAAAATTGACAATTTCTACTATCCAAGATTTAGTCCAGATGACCGCACCACCCTAATGAACCAAATCATGCCAATCATTTTGTGGAGACCATTTCGCCACCGCTAATGCAATTATAATTATTTAATGGAATCATGCAATTGACATTTGGTGACATGATATTGGAATTGAACATTTTCAATTTGAAAGACAACCCAAAATCGTTAGGAACCTCGAAATCCTATAACCGATGAGGTTGCTTTCGCTTGGATCGTTGCGCAGTACAAAAGGTGCTAAGGAAAAGCAAAGAGTGATCACTCTTGGAGATGAAGGAGATTGTCTTACTAACAACACCACCGTGAAGTCAATTGCTTAAATCCACAACCATTCCGTAGGAATACCTCCAACTTATGGCCACCCAACATCATGGAGCCTGGCCCAGCCACGTATGGGTCGAGGAGATCATCCTCCTCGACCCCTTGAGATATCAACTTGAACTGTTCTGTTTTCAAAAACCCATCATAGCTCACAAATTTTAATTTTTGCCTTATATTACACTTCGTTAGCCTTTTAATTTTTCAAAATTTTTAACTTAGCAATTTTTCCTTTTCATTATAATTTAGTTTGTATATGAAATAGTATGTTTTAAATATTAATCATAGTATTATAGTAAATTTGCTAAAAATAATTTTTTAATTATATTATTAATATTAGTAATATTAATTTTAAAATTTTACAGTAATGCGGAGGGCACAAATTCGCTCGGCTTAGCGAAAAATTGCGGGAGGGACTCTTCAGCCTACCATACCGCGCTTTATAAAAACAGGAGGGGTCAGCCTACATACCATTTCACATTCTCCTCCCAAACAGGCCCCGAGCTCCCACAACCGCCGTGCCCTCGTTCACGCAAGAGCCGCAGAGCCACTCGGCCGAGCCTTCCCTAGCCTTTATCACTGCCGTGACCAGAGTCACTTTTCACAATCATCAGAGCCGAGCAGTAGCCGAGCCTCCACGGTCATCCTACCTGAGCCGTGAGTGAGCCCTCACCACGCGTACTAGCCATCCGACATCACACTACCGAGTCCCACATTTCAGGCTCTCTGCTCGCTTAGAGGAGCTCGCGATCGCTGTCTCGATCATATTTCGAGCTTTCTGCATCAAATTCAGTAATCCATTTCACTTCATCAGCGAGCCCCGGTTTGATAGTTTGTCTGTGGGATCTGGGCCATGTTCAGGAGCTTCGCCTCGTAGGTCAGGACCCCCAAATACATTCAAGGAGTCTAATGATTCGGGATTTTATTTATATCTCAGATATGAACCAGACGAGGGTGGTCCTGTTCTACCAGATTTAGCACACCCGAGCCGCAGGTCGCAGCACCCAAGCATCAAAGACTCAGAGCCATCACCGTCCCCGAGGCCAGACCGACGAGCCTCCGGATTCAGACGTTAGCCAGACGCGACTGGACCCCTGCCCCATCCCCGCACCGTGAGGAGAGCTAGGAGGGCCCGACCTGCTGCCTCGCACTTCTCGGCCTGTGCGAGTCATCATCTTCTGCATCGCCACCATCACCGGCCGCATCAAGAATGAGACGATTACCTCTCACCTAAGTTATCACCTACTCGCGGATCAGAGGCCCATGTTCAGGACACCCCATTCCCGTGGAATGCGTATATACGCAACCGACCATCGGCCAGGAGTCATTCTAATGACGCTCCTCGATCGATGACACCCCGCATACCAGAGTCGATGCGATTGATCGAGAGGTATTCGCTCCTCCCATTCATGACTCCACGACAGTTCTACTACCCGAGAGTGGTCCGACAGTTCTACCACTCCATGACATCTCGGGATGCAGACGGTCCCCTGGAGATCCATTTCAGGATAGATGACCGCCGAGGTACTCACCAATGGTATTTCTGGCCAAATTTCAGGATTGCGTATACCGCGCAATGCCGAGTGGGTTATAGAGATCAGCCCACCCTCCGCCCCAGCGACATGGCCAGAGCATCGCCGTGGATGTTACACTGCCCAGCCTCCTTATCTGAGGTGGGCCCCGCCATATGCTGCTTCATCGACCATCCGTCACAAGACTCAGCTATTCCCTCCGCAGATTATGTGCGCAGGAGGCCTATCTCGAGGCATTGCACCGATCTCTAAGTACTCGTTCACAAATTCCCATCCGAGCCTGGGCGATGACTTCACCTACAGCTAGAGGAGAAGGTCCACCTGGCCAGACCTCACACGAGCAGAGAGCATACCATCACTTATTCCGAGGCTCCTTTCCTATGTTCTTGCATGGGATTCGAGGAGCCCGGGATGAGATGCGAGACAACAGCTTACATGTAGTATAGCTGACCTGATTATGACTATGCCCGTCCATTTCCATATACGCCACAGATCCAGAGGGAGATACCTGGGCGAGAGGCCGAGGATGCACACAGAGATCTATCCACCTCGGCCCCGCACCAGAGGTACGTAGGAGTCCCACTCATATTTCGATCGTTCGAGCCACCATCTCCCACACACTACTCACCAAGTAGCTCATACTGACACTCCCAAGCCTTCATTCGAAGACACCAAGCCACCGAGTATACACATGTCTACCAGGAGACGGCCGAGCGATGGATGCGATTCGCACACCAGCACTTCTCAGTGTTCTCAAAGATGCGTACCATGACCGAGATTGGCTCGAGTCGAGGCCACTTGGGACAAAGGCCATTCTATGCTTCATCGATCATGACCCATCTCGGTCTTCTCCTCATGATCCCGCTCAGAGAGAGGAGCCCACACCGATGCAAAATTTCACTGGGATATCCTGCAAGAAGAATAAGCATACACCCACCACCTCACCAATACAGCGAGGTGGTTAGGTTTCTTCGTTTTTGTATAGTTTCACTTTATCAACCGCCTACTAATTTTGGATTATGATTTTTTTTGTATTAGCCATAGTAGTAAAGTGATATGTTTTTGTAGCCTGTTATGCATGTGGTTAAGCCATTTTAGCTATATCAAAAGCTATCAGATTATATATATTCGGCCTTTACGTATATTATGTTTAGTGTCCACTATGTACTTAAGTGTTTTTCTTCAATCAGACAATTGAATTGTTACAAACTGACAATTGAATTGTTTTAACTCGGATAATTGAATCGCTTAAATTGATAATTGAATCTTCATATTTATTCACTATATAAGTAGAACAAATGCCATGCTTGAAACAATTTCAGGCTCAGTCAATGCCCAACATGTTCAACTTGGAAATTTCCTTTATGCTATGTCACACACCGCACCTTATTGTTCTTATAGTCAGGAGATTGTGCTTCTTTTCATTTGTATAGCCGCTCCAGTATGTTGGCTACCTAGGATAGTTTTTGTTACCCACATTTGAAGACCAATGTTGTCTTCAAAAAGGAAAAGAAAAGAAAAGGAAAGAAAGCAAGAAGAAAAAAGA
>JAEQBH010004237.1:0-291463 GCA_016808115.1 Tetrastigma voinierianum | reverse complement strand
ATTGGTGTAAAATAAACATGGAATCATCATATTTTTACGGTTTTTAGAAGAATTGGTGGACCTTTGGTTGAATTCATAAGATTTTCACCTAGGGTTTTGTGGTATGAGGTTCCAAACCACCAATACAAGTATTTTTGGAGTTGTTTTTGGATGAATTCCATGATGAATTTTAAGGTGTTATGGATTATAGAAGTTGTATGAAGTTAATTGGTACCAAAACATGCAAAAGAAGCAAAGGTGACTAAAATTTCACGAGGCTATACCAATGCGGGTACGGGGCTGTACAGTACACTGATGAAGAAGCCAACATGCCGGTATAGGTCAATTTGTCACCAGGTACACCCCAACGAGAATGCAGCTGTGCGGTCTGGTCAGTGTATACCCGATGCGGGTGTGCCCAAAATGTCGAATTGTGTATTTTGTATAATTAAGCAAATTCACACACCGATCGCTGGGAACCTTATTAAATGATTGAAGAGGTTAAAATAAGGTGGAACTCGACGAAAAATGTAGCGTACCTCGCTTCGCCTCGGCGATATTCGTTGAGTGTGACTAAGTCTAAAAAGTAGTTAAAATTATGCGATCACGTAGGAGATTAATATTTCGCCGTATTCGTTTGAGTGTGTAGGCTAAAAGCAAAGGCGGGAAATTGTGGAATTGTGCTCAAGTTTAGTAAGCGAAGGTGAGTGTTCTAAACCTATTTTTCTCAAATACTAATTATTATTATTATTATAAACTGTTTTACCTTTGGTATTTAATGATTTTGAGTTTGTAAAACCATTTTGAAGTAAGCAAGCAAATAAGCAAATGGTTTTGAATTATTAAACCATTTTCCAAGCAAGCAAGCAAGTAAGCAAATGGTTTTAAATTGTAAAACCATTTTTCAAAGAGCAAGCAAGCAAAAAGAATATTTTTGAAAACAAGCCTAACTAAAATCCCTAGTTCTAAGCAAGCAAATCGGTCAGAGGTACTCCATACGTGCACGGTGGTGTTAGGATATCATACATGCATTTTAGTTTTTGCACGAATTCGACAAACTTAGGTGCATCATGGCATTTAAAGGAGACCGTGGCATGTACAGGAGTATATAAGGTTAAGAGCTCTAACTAAATTATGGTGATGGAGACATAAGTCAATTCCACCATATTTACCGAAAAAGGTGACGTGGGCCAAGGCCCTTCCACCTACACGGTCGATGCCTAGGCTCCCGTGTTCACTAGGGTACAGCAAGCAAGTATAGGCCTCCAGTGGTTGATGATTTATAAACATGATCATTCAATTTTGAAAAATCAACCATTAGTGCACGGTTGAGCATGGGCTCCTGTAGAGATTTTACAATGCATGGATTGGGCAGATCATGAGATTTAAAGAAAATGGTTGAGCACGGGCTCAGTTTTATTTCAAAGCGATCGGTTGAGCCCGAGGCTCAGTGGTGATTTTAAAGCAAGCGATTAGAATTTGAGCTCTCGTTTTATTTCAAAGCAAGAAACGGTTGAGCCAG
Organism: Tetrastigma voinierianum; assembly: GCA_016808115.1. Lineage (NCBI taxonomy): Eukaryota > Viridiplantae > Streptophyta > Magnoliopsida > Vitales > Vitaceae > Tetrastigma > Tetrastigma voinierianum. The sequence goes on along the minus strand of JAEQBH010004237.1, from coordinate 289,962 downwards.
GCTCCCGTGTTTATAAAGTTTTGAGAAACTTTTAAAGCAAGAAGGTTTTGAAAGGTTTTGAGAAACTTTTTTTAAACGAATATTTTGATTAAAAGTTTTAAAAACTTAAAGCAAGATAAAGCAAGCAAGCAAGAAGTTTTATAAACTTCCAAGCAAGCAAGCAATAAAAGTTTTATAAGCTTTTAAAGAAAAGCAAAGAAAAGCAAGCAAGTATTAAAAGTTTTAGAAACTTTTAAAAGCAAGCAAGTATAGAAAGTTTTAAAAACTTTAAAGTAAGCAAGCAAGGCTTACAAATATTACGTAAGAAAGTTTTATAGTTTTTGGAATGTTTTAGAAAAAATTAAAACATTTTATAACTCATACACTCAACGAGCTCGTTTAGCTCCATTATTTTAATGTTTTAAAACTATTTTCCAGGTACGAGGCACTCCGGTTGTTGGAAGCGGATTAAGTTCTCGACATTTGTGCAGAATCAGCGTAATTAAGAATATTTTAACGTAAGGGATATACTTTAGATTGTATGTGGAACATATGTATGTACATAGTATAGTCTTGTGAGAATGTGTTGGAGTTCTTGGTTGCCATATTTGGATAAAGTATAAAATTTGTGTATGAGTTTGGAATTGTCTGTCTGCTTGTGTAGATCATCTTTGTCGGAGGTTTCTGCATTTGCCCGAGATTTTTCAAAACCATAAGTTAGAAAAAATAAATAAATAAAGAAAATTTTTATCGAGTTTAAGCAAGCAATACGGCCGCTACGGGGAGTTTAGTACCGTTAGAGGTAGCGGCTAGGGATTTGTGGAGTGGCTACAGCACACCCGCCCCGTACAGTAGGGGTGGGGTGTGATATTTTGTGCCTAACTGTCACAAATGCTAATATAAATATATAGTCGAGTTTTCAAAATAGTTAAAGTGTATCATTATAAGTGGTATTAATTAGAATTGATCAACCAGGACCTTTACTTGTTGACACTACGAGAAGATGTTTGCTTATTCAACCTTATTTCATTAGACAAAATGAAGACATTGTATCTACATGAAGGAGTAGATATCGGATAAGGGGAAAAGTTTTAACACTATACATATGGATTCTTAACACTATTTAATTTGTCATGTCTGATCCGCCATTTTATATTGAAATTTAGTGTTTTAGATTGTTCATTTATGTATAAGTAGGATCTATGCTTTCCGTTTATTTTTGTTTGTAATAATTTATTTGTTTAAAGAAAGGGATGGTTGGAGTTAGTTCTAGGATTTTCTTCCACCTCATGCACCGTCCTACCTAAAGATGTTAATTTAGTGAAATTATTTATTATTATTGAATGTATAAAGAAAAAAGAAACAGCGAGAATGGAGATATGGTCAAGTATAAAATGGGTGGAATAATTCATTTTCTTTTACATAGTTGGAAATATGTATATGACTAGTGACAGGCAAATGGAACAAAATTATGTGTTTTAAATAATAAATTCAATGATTTAATTAAATAATAATAAATCCATAATAAGTAGCGATGGGCTACGTACCCATTCCTTCAATTTGTACCTCCCCTAATATTTTAGTTGGTACCTTTTCAATAGAGCTGTAGATCAAGCACTTGTTAGAGATGGACCATACGAAAACAATGATGCAACAATAATATGAGTTGAGAAATTGAGAAAAATAAAATATAGAGCACACAAAGAATTTTATATGGTTCACCAATTTAGGCCACATCCACAGGCAAGGCGGTGAAGAACTTCCACTATGAAAGAAAATTATAAAAGGCCTTTCTCTCTAAATACAATGAGAGAACAAAGGAACCTCTTGCTTGAAATAGGAGAAAATACTCACAACTTCTCTCTAAATAAATTAGGAGAAAACCAAATAAGTGAGAACCAAGAAGAATTTCAAGACTTGAATTCTTCATTTCGAGAGGAGGAGAATGAGTTGATGAGATAAGAAACATCTTCCAAATGCTCTATATTTATAGTATTTGGAGATTTATATGACCACAAATTAAGGATGAATTGTAGCCACACATTGCTAGAAAAATTCTAGACACACCAATGGAGAGATTGTGGCCTCATGATTTGCTGTCAAATTCCTAGCCCACACACTTCAACCACCCGCTTAATTTGGGATTATCAGCATGGATCTTACTCCATGGGTTTGGCCTTGGATCTGTAAATTTGATTCACTTAAACCCAAACACTTTGGTCTTGATTTGGGTTGTCATTCTAAGTCAATCCCAGCCAATTTCTCTCGCCCAAGACTTGATTTTCCAATCGGATTTTCACACTTATTTTCTTTGTGGTTTCACCTACTTTATTGCACCTTCTTCTTGTTGCTTACCTTTTTATCAAGCCATAAGAGGATTGACACAGATTAAATTCTCGCCCCCATTAATTGGTTTGTCAAAGCATACGCTAGATTTTCAATCGTATGGATCATTTGCATATCCATGGTACATTTTTCTACTACTTCTCGGACAAAGTGATATTGAACTCCAATATGTTTCGTTCTGGAATGAAAGGCTAGATTCCTTGCAATGTGCAAGGCACTCTGATTGTCACAAAACAAGAAAATCTTCTCTTGTTTGTGCTCGAGCTCTTCCAATATCCTTTGAATCCATTAAGCTTCCTTCCAAGCTTGTGTAGGCTGTCATGTACTACATACATTTGTAGACAAGCCCGCAATGGATTTGGAGTTTGAAACCTAACACGGCTCCTCTTGCAAGTGTAAACACGTATCACAAAGTGGCTTTCCTTTTGTCAAGGCCACCAACAAAATCTTTATCACATAACCTTTAACAGTGAAATTCGATCCTCCATAACATAATACAACATATGAGGTTCCTTTAATATACCTCAAGAATTCTTTTCCCATGACCTCTCGTGCTCTCTACTAGGATCCCATTTGGTAAGACCAATTATATATAAAAATTTATGACCTCTTGCCAAAGGACTATTACCTAATCCCGGCAACGCGTCAAAAAACTTATTTAAGACCATTTTCATATGTATGAAAAAATGGAGTGATGTCTTGTTTTTTAAAATGATTTCGTTTAAAATTTGTGTGTGTGGTCTCGATCACTTTGCGAGTGCCATAGTCGTACAAGTAATAAAAGTGAATGTTAAGTCGAATACTCGTTCCCACAAGGAAAGATGATAAATCAAAGACTAACTACCCCAACTATAAGATCATTACTATTTGAACTCCTTGATATGATGATAAGAGGACTAAAGTAGTCCTATTTGAAATCTTAAATATACAAAAATAAAGTTTTAATAAGTGGGGTTGGGGATTCAGTGAGGCAAAAGCTGGACATGGAGTAGTAATAATCAATTTACGCATCATTTGATTCATAACCAGCCATCAATTTGGAAGAATTGAGTTTGTCAAAGATGCAAGAGTAGTATAGCTTAGATTTCTCCCTAACCATGCTTAACGATTAAAGGTTCATATTCATTTTACGAGACATGATTCCCTAATCAGTTACTTGTAATATAACCTTCTTTATAAGATTTAAGTATTTTTCGCACTGATACTTCATACTCGAGATCTTAGGACTAAATAATTCTGCCCCCATATCACGAGATCTTGCAAGCCTTGTCCAATTTGATTGACACCTCATCCTACACTTATGATGAAAATTTCCATCTCCTTGATTAGATCTTTGCTAACAGGATCATAATCAATTCAGCAAAAGAGGAGATACCTCTAAGTGATTAAGCAGATACTTCATTCAACCATCCTCGATTATAAGTAAGTTGGTGATCTATACGAGTAATCCTTTAAGGTTCATTAGTTCCATAGTATTGATGCCATGCACGTAAAGGCGCTCTACCTCTCGAGTTCCTCCATCTACTGTGTCACTTAGAGGGCCTCCTGGAAATCAGAGTGAGATATAGTACCTTGCATTAGGTACCTTTGTACTAGTGCGAACAAATGAAATTTATAAACGCTACCAATAAAATAAATTCAAGAATTCTAATTAAACTTTACGCCACCTTATTCCATGAAGCGGCTATCATTAATGACCCATTTCAATAGGCTCAACTTTTTAAAAATTTGGTTTACTCTTATCGATGACCCCTAAGCGATTAAGGCTTCATTGAAATCATAAGCAGTAAAATAAGAACTCCAAAACCTTCCAGCATCCATTTAAATCAAACAGTAAATGAAAAAAAGAATTTATAAAGAAATACTAGCTTGAAGCTACACTTCAGTACAATACCCAAATCCAGAAAATTAAAGGAAAACTATACTAAGATAAATCTACTAAATGAAAAAGAAAAAAAAATAAAAATAAAAATGCATACAAAAGTCTTCATACCAAAAATCACAGGCGCAAAGGCTGCGTGTACCTTACTAGAAGCGTGTATTTATAGGTTTTCGATCTTAGGCACTCTTCAGGTAAATTCGTTGTGGACTCCCGAGTGGCCCAAATTGGTCTCTTTGTAGCGACATAAAGGTTTTTCGCGATAGAGCTTTCAGTCTTTGTCGCTACCTTTTTCGTAGCTTCTTGTATTCTGTCGCAACTTGTTCTCTCGGCTTGCTCTTGGATTGTGTCATGACATACTTTGATAATGTCGCGACATAAATTGTATTCAGCAATCTTGTTCTTGTCTGAGATGTATTGTATACGACACCAAACCAATTACACCTAACAGCTACTTATGTCCTTGTTCTTACGGAGTTTGTCGCAACATAAAACAGGTGCTTACCGGCTGGCAACTTTGTCGCTGATAGAAAACTCTGTCATGACGGGATTTCTTTAAGTCCTTAATAATTCTATGCGTGTGAGAAACTCTTTAGATTCTGACCAGAGACTTTTTCTTCTCTGATTCTTATCGCTTGTTAAGTTGTTTGTCGCGACATAGAATTATATGTTCTGACCTCATAGTACCTTAGTCATTCCTCAAGTCTTCTTCAATTTCTATCGTGACACACTTTTCTACATCCATGATAGAATTTTATCATTCCTTAGCTTTATTGTCATATGAAAAATTCTTTGTTACGACAAAATTTCTCTTTCGACCATTAAGTTTTATGTGAGCTTAGTTCAGGCATTTAGATTCTTGGCTACCACAAAGTTCGTTAGCTGCTTGAAGTGCATGTCACAACATACAAAAATTATGTCGTGACTTATTCTTTATTTCTACTTTTGCTTCTTTTACCTTGTTTTCTCTTTTTAAATTAACCTCCATAAAACATAAAGTTGGCAAATATTCCACTTGTTGGCATACAAATAGATCTAAAATTGTTAAAAACATGCTAGAAAAATGGATTAAAAATAAGCTTGTAGGCATAACACCACCTTCGGAATCAAATAGGTCTTTTGGAAGCGCGTGTGAAGCAGGTAATGGGTAGATAATTAGACATTTTAGGCTCAATTTAGCTTGAGACTTCAGCGACAACACACTCTTGCCTTCTTGATCCATCCTTGATTTCTCTTGATTACAAGTTTCCAACCTTCCCATCAAGTTTTTGCATCTTTCTACATATTTTTCATTGTGGTGCCTTTTTCTCTTTTTCTTTCCCACACACAGAAGATAACTTCTCTTCCTTATTCCAAAAGCTTTTTCACTTTTTCATTTTCTCCAAGTTTGGTGGAATGGTGTCATGTTTTGTCTTTTTAAGCTTTCTACCACCCTTAGCAAACTTTGGGTCAATAACCCATACCGAGTTGGCATTAGGGTGTATTAGGTGTTAGACACCCTGGGACTTAATTGTTCCGAGGGAGGAAGGCTCTGAATAGGCTGTTCCTCGTTGATCTCTTTTTCTTTTCACGGCTTCTTTCTATCCTCTTTATCTTTTTAACTTTATTTCTTTAGATTGTTTTCTCAACCTTTTCATCCTTTTCTACAACTTGAAATAATATTTACCCGAAACTTGTCCTCTTACATCCTTGATGTACTTTGTCGATGATTTGGGAAAATAAGAGTTCTTCTTGTAAGATCATGTGTAAGGAAGGAATTGGGTTTAAATATTTGTTTGTTTGATGATGAGATTGGTTGTAGGCTCAAATAAGGAACTGAATTAATATGCATGGCATGCATATAAAAGGTAGGCTTTGAAAACCCGACTGAGGATGGCTGATCATTCCATATTAGTGGTATTGCCTAGGATTTCCATATTGACTAATAATCCAATAAGTTCTAGGACATCGAAGAGCTTCTTTGTGATGGATCCCGAGAAGATGGTTCTGATCTTGCAACAATTTCTTTTTTAAGAGTTATTGTTGTTAGCCATGTGTAAGGTTGCTCGAGTTTTGTAGCCAAATGTTTACCTGAGCAGAGTGCCGGGTCTATCTCATTCCATCGATTTATTAAAGTCTTCCTAAATCTTAAATTAAACTACATTTATCCATAATCTTACAACTTTCCATTTCCATTTATTTCATATACCCCAGTGCATCCTGTCCAGTTTTTGTTTGGATTTGAGATTTGTTGCTTTATCTTTGCTTTGCGATCGAAATGTTCATTTAAATCATGCATTCAATGAGCAGTTCAACACAACCACAATGTCATTCATTAATCAGTTCCAATCAACCAAACATGTTACAACAATTTAACATTTAGATCTAGGTAGCTGGTTTCTCAAATATTTCAACTAAGCTATTTATCACAAGTCAAAGATTTCTAACTATTAAACATGAAGGAAAGGGAAACAAAACCAAGAAGATCGAACAAAAATGTACAATCATGCAAAATTTTCTATTTTATTGAATTTATGAGATTAGTGTGGTTACATGGAGAAAGATATGGAAAGGCAAAACAATTTTCATTTTTTATTCATTTGCAACCTTTTCCTTAGCGACTTTCATGCTAAGTTCTTCTGCTTCTCTTTGGGGTTAGTTCTTTCTTCTTCTTTACACAGGGCTTTATTTTTAATTAGTTCTTTGAGGTTCGAAGGTCCTTCTATCTGGATTTGGGTTTAAGAAAGTGAAGTATTGGATTTGTTTCTCTGGATGGACTAGCCAATGTATGGCACACAATCTGAGATCCTTATTTGTGGCAAATGTCACTTTCTTTTTTGTTTAAGGCTTTGTCTTTATAAGCTAGTCCAAGATTTTGCATTACTCTCACAATGGATTCTCTCTACCTTTTAGCCCGATGACTCGAGAGGCTCACATTTGTTCTTGTTCATAAGTCATTAGGTAGAAATCTTTTCTTCACGGTGTGCCATACTATTTAGCAATATTGGTCCATTTTTCTAATTCAGCTCTCCATTCTTCATCTTTTTTTCTTAAAGCATCCTCCAGATTATGGTCCTTTCTTCTGAGCTTTGCCTCTATGTACTCATCCCTGAGTTGTAGTTGGAGCTTGAGTTGGTTGTCTCTTTCTTTCATCTCCTGTTTCAATTATTTAAGCACCTCCATCAGTTCTACATTGTTACACTGGTGCCTTGAACTTCCAACTTGTTCCTGATGGTTTTGTCTCAATTCTGGGGTTGCATTCAAAATGGGGCTTGGACTTCCCTGACGCTCTTGCTGCCCTTAGGATGAACTTTCCCATTGTACTGGTTCGTGGCACCTTTTAGGCCCCCTTTCTTCTTCCATATCTTTCTCTTTCCCCTTTCCTTTGTTCTTTGAACCATTCGTCACTCTTGTCGATGTAGAGGATGCACAGGGTATGTTTCTTCTTTTTCGCGTGCGCTCAACTTCCCTAGAGGCATAGAATTTGGGTGTGGAATCAATCCCCTGCAATTGCTTCCGGAGTAGCTCAAAATGGACTTTTCAATTATTTTCCCCACATTTATTCTATACCCCTTCAGCAATGCATAAATGAGGATTGCTTCATCCCTTCTCACTATGCTGAGGTGCTTTGATGGTAGAGACGGCCGATGAAATAGGAGCCATACCTTAGCCTGTCGAGTTAAGTCTCCTCTAGAAATGGATTTGTATAGGGTTTTCTTTGTTCCCTTCCACTTTCCTTTTCAACTGTCAGCAGGTCTACTATCGTTTGGTAATATGGCTCCTTCAGTAATTTCTTGAACTTTGAGCCATCATTCTCTGACTTGAGTTGAACAGCAGTTGTCCTTTCTTTGTTGGAAGTCGTCGATGTCTCTGACATAAACTTTATTTCCTTCCTTTTCTACCATATTAGCAAAGAATTCCTTTACCATAGCAGCGCACCCAGGTTCCTTGTGCTTGCCCAATGCTTGTCATTCTCTCTTCTCAAGCATGTGAGGAAGTGAAGCTTTGAAACCTCTTTTCCAGTAATAAACCTCTTTCCTTCATACTTTTCTCCATTAGCGCAACTGCTTTGTCTAAGATAAAGTTTCTTGCTTTTTTAGCTCTCTGCTCAGTTTCAGTTTCTTCAGTTCTCATATTCCTCTTTCTTGATTCTTCCTCTATCAGTTCAAACATTATGTTTACCTTGTTCTTTTCTTCATCTTGCTTTGTCATTAGCGAGTAAGCTTAGGCGAGTCTCATTATCCCTCGATATACTTTTCCATGATTTCGTTGAGGTTTTGGAACCGGGTTGGTAGGCTCGGACATCGTAAAAAAGTCGGTTAGGTTTAGACTCCTAGAGTTTTAGAGCGAAGATAGAAGAACTGATATGGAAGGCTAAGAGGGTTGATGGTTTATAGAGAAGAGTGGCCCTTCAATTTTCAAAATTTTCTATTTATAAGCTAACTGTTTTGTGGTGTCTTCATTAAATGTCACGAAAGCAATTTCCTAAGGTTCATTCTATTTTTAATATGATGTCTCGACAGACAGAAATAATTATCGCGACATAGTTTTGTAATCAATTAGAAACTGGGCCAGTTAAATGTCGCGACATTGAGAAGAATGTTGCGACATTATTTTCAATGCATCATCTGAGTTTATGTCGCAACAATGAAAATTTGTGTCGCGACATAAATTTCTTCTTTCAAGTGAGTCCAAAATTGATCATGTACGACATAGAGAAAGTATGTTGCGATATTATTTTAGTGCTCTTTTGGTTATGTTGCGACCGCAGAAAGTATGTTTTAAGAGCATTTAACAAATTTTCAGTGCATCTTATCCAGAATTTTCACTCAAGACACATTTAAAGCAAGGTGTATTCACTTATACCCAACTGAACGTACTTGTGCAAACTCATTTAATCAACCAAGAACCTCAATGCAGAGTATGAACAACAACATTTTTATTTCTTTATTCTTAAAATACCCACAAAAGATAGTTCGAATATCTAAAAAGAATTTGAGAAACCAACAAAATTTGTCATTCATTATGCGCCTTAAAATAAAAATCCACATTTCCCCCGAACTTCAATTATGCATTAACATTAAAAACAAATTGAGGAAATAGAAATACTCCTTGTAGCTATTTTACGCATTTTTTAGTTTGAGGCAGAGTGTGCTTGTAAAATAAAATTCATCTTTAATATAGCTTCATTGTCATGAAAAATCAACAACCACTAAAAATAAAACTTCTAACATAATTAAAACTGGAAAATTCAAACTCACAAAATCTAATCAACACTCTAAATTAAAACTAAAAAGTTTGCTTGGGTTGCCTCCTAAGAAGCTGCTCAGTTTACTGTCTTTAGCTAGACATTGCTGATAATTTATTCATTTTCAGCATCTCTCCTTATGTCTCCTCTAGTCTGGCGGTTCTTCCTCAATCTTTTTCAATGCCTCTTTCCTCCTACATCTTCTTGTTTCCTTACAATTTGACGATTATATATATTCTGAATGGGACGGAAGGATCAGAAGAGTGAAACGATAAATGGATTGTTTATATGGATGTTAAGAGTAAATATATATATATGATATTTATGATCGACATTGACAGTATCTGTTTGATTGTTTGAGTATCAAATTAAGATATTTATATTTACATATTCAGTGTTCTGTATAGTGCTGTGATGTTCAAGTCAGGTGATCATGACACTGACAGTATCTGCCTGTTTCATGTTGTTGGTCAAACCTCAACTGTGTTGATCTTGTCAGTGCAGGGCCTGCTGTGCTCCTCCACCATATGAAAGGTTTTCATGGTTCCTTAGTGTTGGTATATAGTGTGTAGGCAAGTTGGGGTTAGGCTTGAAGTGATAACTTCTTTGCTCACTCATATACTTGGTTTCCTTAACTTGGTAGGGCTCTTCTTCAACTGGTCCCTCAGCACTTCTTCTAGTTCCTTCATTTACTGCTCCCACTTCATGTGCAGTATTCATTCTCCTTTCATTGCTTCCTAGTTTGTTTTATCACGCATCCCGGCTTTGCTTCTACGCGGTCATATGGTTCGACTCGATCAAAGCGACACCCTCGGTTTTCTGGCTGCTCTGAAGCTTCAAATGGAGCCTTGTAGTTGCATTTGGCAAGGTCTTCAATCAGTTGCCTTGCCTCCTCTATGCTTCTTCTTTTAAAAGCTCCACAGCAGGATGCATCAATTATACCCTTAGAGGCATAATTCATGGCATGATAAAATATATCCATCTGAGTGGTCAGATCTATTCCATGCATATGACATCTTTTAATAGTCTTTTAAATCTCCCATGCATTGAAGAGAGATACTCCTCTTCCCACAGCGAAGACAATTATTTCTCCTCTTTTCTCGATTAAAGTGAATCTAACTCATTTAGGCCTCCACAGCTCTTTTTAGAGTGTTCATTGATCCCACTAGCAATGACTCAAACCGTATTCTTTGCCACATCTCTTAGGGAAGGGAAGAGCTGCAACTGATTATACGGTCTCCACCCTATTAGTTTGACTATGTTGACCATCCTCATTGAATCTCCCCATATGCTCATTGGGATCTTGAGAGGGATGACTAGTGAACTAGTGTTGTTGTACCATGGTAATCGATGAAACCCGACTAAAATTGGTGGCTTCTATAGGCGGAGTTGTCTTCTTGCAGTACTACTCTTGGATAATAGGCCTACAAAAGTCCTCCATAGTTTTAGGCCTCTGGTTTCTCTCTACTTCTTCTTCTTTTTCTGGAATAACCTGCAATCTTTCTCTTTGATTTGCCATACTTCTGGATTCTGCAACTGTGATCTTCCTCATATTTTGTAGTGTTCTCTCAATTTCAGTGTCTAAAGGCAGCAGATCTACTTTGGTTTTCTATGCATTTAAAATCTTCCTGAAATAGAAACACACTAAGATCAATTGAATTCTGTGGGAGACAGTTATATCCATTAAGCTCATAGAAACATGTCTGAGTGGCTTTGTGATACTACCATTAAAAGCTGTTTTGTGATTTTAAAAATAATATCAAAAAGAAAAATGTCCAGAATTAGTAAATCCTTTTGAGTTTAGAATGTTGATCTTTAAATTTATCATTTATCCCACACCACGAGCGCGAAACTTGTTAAGACCAAATGATATATACAAATTTATGACACTCCTACCAAATGACTATTACCTAATCCCCGGCAACGGCGCCAAAAACTTGTTAACACCAAACGATATATACAAATTTATGACATTACTACCAAAGAACTATTACCTAATCCCTGGCAACGGCGCCAAAAACTTATTATGCATTTTCATATGTATGAAAAAATGGAATTGTTCTTTGTTTAAAATGACTCATTTAAGGGTGGCCAGTGGTCTGATCAACGCAAGTCCACGGGTCGTACAAGTAATAAAAGTGGATAGTTAATTCTAGATATAAGTTCCCACGAGATGTGTCAAAGACTAACTACCCTAACTACTCAAGATCATTACTATTTGAACTCCATTGATATGATGATAAGAGGATTAAAAGTAGTCTTAGACTGAAATCTTAAATATACAAAAATAAAGTTTAATAAAATTGAGGTTGAGGATTCACTGAGTGAGGAAAAACTAGACATGGATCAATTAGTAATAATCAATTTTAAATGTTTTGATCCATAGCTCAACCATCAATTGGAAAACTGAGTTTGTCAAAGATGCAAGGTAGTATGGTTTGGATTTCTCCCTCAACTATACTTTTCACTAATTAAAGGTTCATATTCATTTCTGAGACATGATTCTAATCAGTTACTTGTAATATATAACCTTCTTTCTAAGATTTAAGTTTCCTTTTAAATACTTCATACTCAGATCTTAGGACTAAATAATTCTTGCCCCCATATACAGGATCTTGCAAGCCTTCTCCAATTTGATTGACACCTCATCCTACACTTATGATGAAAATTTCCATCTCCTTGATTAGATCTTTGCTAACACGGGATCATAATCAATTCGTGAGGAGATACCTCTAGAGGAAAGTGATTAAACGGATGCTTAGTTTCCAACCATCCTCCAATTATAAGTAAGTTGGTGATCCTATCGAGTAATCCTTCAAAGTTCATTAGTTCCATAGTATTAGTCTACGTATTACACGCAGGAAATTTGCTCTACCTCTCGAGATTCTCCATCTCTGTGTTGCGCAGAGGGCCTCCTGGAAATTAGAGTGAGATCATTACCTTACATTAGGTACAACATACTAGTGCGAGAACAAATAAATTTATAAAGCGCTACCAATAAAATAAATTCAAGAATTCTACAATTAAAGCTTTCTTCCCACCTTATCCAGCCAAAGCCAAACTATCATATTGACCCATTTATAGTGAGCTCAACTTTTCAAAACTAGTTTACTCTTATCAGTGACTAACTGATCAGGAAAATTCACTGAAATCATAAACGAACTGAAATAAATGAACTCCATAAACCTTATAGCATCCATTTAAATCAAACAGTAAATGAAAAGAAGAATTTATAAAGAAATACCAACTCGAAGTTGCACTTCAGTACAATACCCAAGAGTCTTCAACCACCCAAAAATCCTAGAGTTTCCGAAAGCTACGCACATTGCCCTAGAAGCGTGTATTTATAGGCTTTCCAATGTTGGGCCTCACTTCATTAATTGCGTTGTGGACTCCCAGAATTCTAACCCAAATTGGTCTCTTTGTCACGACATAAAAGATGCATCATGGCCAGGCTTTGGAGTCTTGTCGTTGCCTCTGTTGTAGCTTCTTATAAATGCAGCCAGCGTCTGTTCTCTGGGGCTTGCTCTTAGATTGTGTATGGCATTGCTGTGATAATACGCAGCATAAATTGTATTCAGTCTTGTTCTTGTCGGCGGAAAGCCTTGTGTCGACACCAAGCACATTTGCACCCGGCTTCTCATGTCGCCACATTCTTACGGAGCTTGTCGCGACATAATTTTCCCTTGTCGCCCTGAACAATTTGCTTTTCTTCTTGGAAACTCTGGCAGCCCAGGATTTCTTTAAGTCCTTAACAGACACATGTGACAAAAACTCTTTGGTCGCGACAAACTTTTCTTCTCTGATTCTTGTCACTTGCTGAGCTGTTTGTCGCGACATAGAAATATATGTTACGACACAATTGCCTTAGCCATTCTCAAGTCTTCTTCAATTTCTGTCACGACCTACTTTTCTCCATCGCGACAGAATTTTATCATTCCTTTGCTTTTATTGTCATGATAAAAAAATTCTTTGTCGTGACAAAATTTATCCTTCAGCCATTGAGTTCTATTTGAGCTTCGTTGCGACATTTAGTTGCTGGCTGCGAAAAAGTTCCTTTGGCCTACTTGAAGTCTGTGTCGCGACATACAAAAATTATGTCGTGACACAGATTGCTGCATTTTCCACTTTTTTACTTCTTTTCTACTTATTTTTTCTCTTTTTCAATTCTTACACCAAAACATAAAATTTGGTAGATATTCCATAATTTGGCATAGAAATAGATCAAAAATTGTTAAAAAACATGCCAAAATGGAATTAAAATAGATAGGTTTAAGACTCATCGTCTTGCCATCATATCGACTAACCGCTCCCTCTGCTTATGCAATGTGCGGACTTATGAATCTGTGAACATTAAACCTCCCCCTCTTAAAGTGCATACAATACTTGAGACATTTCCATCGTTTTTGCTTTAGTGCTAGGACTCATACTTGAGGATAACTTGAAATTAATAGGAAGAGGGGTAGAAATTGACTTACAATCATTCATATTGAAACGCCTCAAGACTTTGTTCAAATAATTCTTACGTAGCCAAATCTTCCCTGTACCTGCATCTCGGTGAATTTGTATCCCTAAAATCTTGTTTGCTAGTCACAAGTCCTTCATATCGAATTCCCTAGCCAATTGTGCCTTCAATTCTTGGACTTGATCTTTGTTGTAGCTTGCTACCAACATATCGTCCACGTACAACAACAAAATAATCAAGTCTTCATTACCGACCTCTTAAAATATGCTGGGATGCGAATCAAGTTTGTTGTAACCAAGGCCCCTAATATAGGAATCAAATCTCTTGTACCAACACCTCGGCACTTGCTTGAGACCTTACAGAGATTTGTTCAACCTACAAACCAAGTTCTCCTTGCCTTTTTTAGCAAAACCTTATGGTTGGAGCATATAAATCTCAAATCAAGCTCTCCATGAAGAAAAGCCATTTTCACATCTAGCTGCTCTAGATGTAGGTTAAATCTAGGACAAATCGTCAAGACTATCACAGTATCGTCGTCGGAACAATAGGAGAAAATATCTCATTTAAGTCAATTCCTTCTTTCGGAGCATAACCTTTCACCACCAATCTTGCACGATACTGCTCCACTTGATTATTGGCATCACGTTTGATCTTGTAAACCCATCTATTTCCAATAGCCTTCCTCCCTGCGATGCGAAACAAGATCCATGTCTTGTTTTTGTTTAAAACTGATTCCTCTTGCATTCTTTGTCATCCACAAGAAGTTTAGCGCCAAGGCTCTTAACATAGCCTCATGGAAAGTTGATGGCTCTCCATCCTCTATTAGTAAATAGTATGCAACATTGTTTTTGCACAACATATTTTAGTACAAAATGAGTGATGGCACTCTCACGGGTTGACCCTACGAACTTCAAAACCTCAAATCATTGGTGCTTCATTTTTGTAGTGTAAGCAAGAAGAATCTTCTTTTTCATGATTCTTTTCAAGCTGAACAACAATAGTCTATAGATCTTTCTTCATTGTCTTTATCATCTCGTTTCTTGAAGTTTGTCTTCTTGTCATTACGCAAATATCCCATCTCTGCTGCGACAACCTTATGGGCGGTGAGGTCCCGAAGCGATACCTTAACTCCATCAACATACCCCGAAGATACACTTTGCAGTTTGGATCGACTTTGATATTTCTTGGTCATTTATGCAATCATGTACCCAAGGGACTTCCCGAATACGTAGCGAGAATAATTAAGCGACACCAATCCACATCTCCATTGGTCCCAGTTGATTGTAGTTAATGAATCGATTAATCACATAGCAGTGAGTGTTGATTATACGCGCAAATGACTTGGCTAGATCAACCGTCTTTAACATTGCTCATTTTTTTTCCAACAAGGTTATGTTCATCCGCTCTGCCACTCAATTTTGTTGAGGAGTATATGTCACCGTGAATTGCCTCTTGATACCTTCTTGTTAATAGAAGTTATCAAATTCTTCACTTGTATTCTCCTCCATTATTTAGTCTCGAGCACTTGATCTTCTTTCTAGACTTAAGTTCTACACTTTAGATACTTTGAAGATTGAAAACATATCTACCTTCCTCTTGATAGGATACACTAATATCTCACAGGTAATTTGTCCAATAAGGGTACAAAGTATCCTGCTCCTCCCATGGACTTTATCGGTGCTTGCCAAACATTAGAGTGAATTAATTCTGGGTATTGCATACATGTCGGATGTACATGTCGCAGAACTTTGTCTATGTTGCTTACTTGTGACACAGTGCTCACAAAAGCGTAATGATTATGAAACCCCGAGAAAATCTAATTTTCTGAAAAATGGCAAAATGGTAATTTCGGTCAAAATCTGTAATTTTTCTAGATCTCGAATGACAAAACAGACTTCACCGTTGGAATCGTCTCGCGAAATCTAGCTACCACGTCAAATTTCGTCGAATTCTGAGACAATCGGAATTTCATGTTTTTCGAGGTACTTGGTATCGGGTGCCGTAAAACGGGTTTGAGAGACATGTGATGTGACAAAAGTCACCTACTACATGTACCCATGTGACACATGTTGCATGATTAGAGAGATGATGGGAATGAATGGATGAGATTGTGCCAAGTGTAAAAAATCAAGACAAAAGGGATATGGATGGAATTATGGAAATGTTTAATGAGAATAAGACAAAATGCAATAGTGATCTTCTTACTCCAAAAGCAAAAATCGTGCAGTAGAGGAATTTTGGAAAGGTCACAGAAAGTGAGGTTTTTGTGATTTTAGAGAGAGAATGAGCTCCTTCTCTCTAGATTCGGTAGTTCGGATAAGTCGGTTCTCGACAGACAAAAATAAAGTTGTTCTATGCGGCGAGGGCTACGTGTGGACACCTATTTGGTGGAGTTCCGACAACTCCAAGAGGTAGGGATCTTTTCCTACTTGTGTTATTCTTTGGCTAAGAGCCATGTAAATGGTTGGGGATGTTCAGGAAGGCTAGATTAAATTGTGTTTCGGTCTCAAAATATTTGAACCAAATGGAGAAAATCCCCATTGTTGTACAACGTGATAGTCATAGGCAAGGGGTTTTTCCTTTGTTCATGTGAATGATGACTTGATTTTGGTGTGAATTTTTATGTTGTTGAGTGATTCAAAATGAATTGCTTGATTGGTTAATTAGCCCATGTGAGCTAATTTTGGTGTTATTGATTGAGAATCAAATAATATGAATTATGAGAATTAATTGTGTTAATACATGCATGTAAATATATTAGCATGAATGGCTTGGAATTGTGTGAGAATTAATATGTTAATGCATGTAATTAAATGTGTTAACATGATGTGGAATTATATAAAAATATAATTGTGTGTAAGTCATTGGAAATGGTGTAGTGCTCAAGTGAGCTAATTTTGATGTTATTGATGTGAATTAAATTACATGTGGCATGTATGTAAATTTTGTTAATATATGTGTAAATGATATATTGGGATGTGTGGTTTGAGAATAATGCATTTCATATGCACCGGGGCAACCTAGAAAATTAGGTGTGAGTGCACGGCATGAAAGAAAATAAAAAGGATGTTTTTCTCGCGTTAGCTTAAGCATGCGTGAGGGAGTCGGTGAGGAATCGAGACACGGGATTGGGTATGTAGACATTCAAGTAGGATTATGTATCTGCTTGAGTGTGTGTTTATGTTGAATCATTGCATGTGCATTTAGGTGGGGAGTAACCCATGTAGGAGATTTTCACTATTGGTATTACTCACCCGAGTCGAGATAACTATTTCAGGTACAGGGAGTGTACAGGTGGACGACGCTCACTAGGGGCCGCATTTTAGAAGAAAGTTGGGTTGTGGCTTTGGTATTCATTTTATATAACATGTATTAGAATTTTAAATTTTTATATATGTTTTGGTTAAGAGTATTGTAATAACTCTTGGTATTGGTATATAGTTGATGTAATTTTGATGAGTATTGGTGTATGGGCCCAGCTGGCCATTTTTATATTACATTTCATATGTAGGACCCGGTGTGGTCGTTGGTAGGACGGTTGCCAGAAGTGATTGGGGCGGGTTGTATTGCAGGTAGAGTTCCTCGTACAAAGGGAGACTGCCCCCGATTTTTCGTAGTGGTGTCGGGTTACTCGACATCCACGAGTATTCCGCGGGTTGACGGGTTGTCAACACGAGACACCCCGATTTTGGGGCATCACAGCTTGGTATCAGAGCTAAGGTAAATGATTAAGTTGGGAGGTCGGTGGGTGTAGAGCTTAGGTATACGAATACCTAGGGCTTGGGGGAATTGGGCTTAGGCCATAGTCATTAAAGTGTAAGAACATCACAGCTTAGTATAGCTTGATGTTGGATACTAGAGTTATAGCTTAGCATCGGTAAGTTAGGTATACGGTTTACCTAGGACTTGATGGGAAACGGGTTAGATCATGCATCCTTGTGCATTTTGGTGAACGGAATGTGATGTGTGATTGAATTGTGTGTTGTATATGTGATTGGTGTGTATAACATGAGTGATGTGTGATCATGTGTTGTATGGGTGTATGGTTATATGGCGAGTAGCATAGGAAAGCACGTTGAACACTGGAGTCGAGAAAATGCCTTAGGTGTTAGAGATTTTTTAAGCAAAATGAATTCGAGTGAGCGAAAAAATAAATAAATAAATATATATATATATATATATATATATATATATATATATATATATATATATATATATATATATATATATATATATATATATATATATATATATATATATATATAATTTTAAGACCAGTAGTTCTAGTTTTGAACATAAATAGATTGTGTTGTGAAATTCTGGAAAAATTTTCTAGTTTTCGCACAAGAAAGGGTTAAATTTTAACTCATAAAAATTTTGGGTTGTATGAAGTGCAGTGGTCTAGGCTACTGCATCTATGGAGTAGCTGGGAGGCTACTGGAGGTGTGTTGAGGAAAATTTTTTCTGAGGTTTTACAGTGCGTAAAACAAGAAAAAATATATAAATAAATAAATTTTAATAAATTTATTTGGTTCTACTGGAAAATGAAAAAAAAAAAAAAAAATATATATATATATATATATATATATATATATATATATATATATATATATATATTTATATTAATTAGTTTCAGTAGATAGAATGAGGGAAAAAAAAAACAGAGTTGCAGGTAGCAGGTTGGGCAATATTTAATAAATTTTAATAAATTTATTTGGTTCTACTGCCCAATTTTTTCTAAGTTTTAGTCACAATACAACAAGCTGTGTTGTGACAGGCAAGGCTGGGAGGTAGCATAGAGTAGCGGGGTCTTGTTCAGGGCGTGCGATGGGGTGGCCGCGATCTGACCGGCGCGTCCCGCGACCTGACTTGGTGAGGAGCCACTTAATCCCGGTTGGGCGTCGCGGCGACCACGGGCGCCGCGATCTTGGTTGGGGCCCAGGTGTGATACAGCGGGTGTATCATGGGCGAGGGTGACCTTGTGTGTCATGATACGGTCTGGCCAGTCATGATCACGGGCGCCTGCGACCCACACGGCATAGGGTATTGCGACACGCCTGTGGCCCGAGTGACCGCGGCCCACATGACGGGCTGTGTTGCGATACCAAAGTTTGTATCGTGACGAGGGCGGCGATAGAAATTTGCTACAAGGGTGTGCCATTGATACAATCGCGACACGTAGGGAGGCTGCGATACCACCCTAGCGATGCGCGGGGCGGGGGCGGGCCTGCGACACGGCCGGCCCTGAGCCTGACACGACCGCGACACGGTGCTGGGGCGCGATCTTGTGACTGTCTGTGATGGGTCGGGGTGTGCACACAGTGCACCCAGACCGATTTTATTTCAGTCGCTATTCGAGTCTATATTTGGGACCTTTGTTCATGAGCAACTTGTTCATAGGGTTTTCAAAAAATAAAATAAAATAAAAATTTTCTAAAATAAAATTTTTTGTTGTTAAAACTGATTTAATGTTGAATTATTGTCTTGCATTACCTAGGAATCACATGGACCTAATATGGAAATGTTTTACGTATGTGAATAGTGTTTTGGGGCTATGTTTATGCCTTAGAATGCATTAAATTTAACGCAATTTGACATGTGTAGATGGCTAATTCGAGGGCGGGACGTGAGGTGGATCCACGAGTCTTGGTCAAACAACACCGGTTGATAATCTGGAGCTTTTGATCAACAGGCTTTGTAAGGTTGTAGGTATTCTTGGGCTGGCATATTGCCTGGTAGTGCGTGGTGGCAGGGAGGTAGAGTAGCACTCAGGAGGTTTAGGAGCACATCATCCTCCCGGAGCATTCACTTAGGGAGAGGATCAATGGTGGTAGACCATTGGTACATGCAGTGGAAGGTATTGGAGTTATGGAGATTACCTACGATCGACCCGGGGATCGGGTGAGTTGCATTCTGCTGGGGTGAGGCCCAAGTATGGTGGAACTGGGCAAAGACCTCTAGAGATCTAGAGGCAATGACTTGGGCAGAATTCCATGATCTTTTCATGGGTAAGTATTCTCCGGCCACTGCTAAACATGCAAAGGCCCAAGAGTTCCTAGAGCTGAGGCAAGGAACGATGACAGTGATGGAGTATGTGGCCAAATTCACCGAGTTGGCACGTTTTAGTGATGACTATGTGGCCCGCGGGGCGTGGCGAATCGGGAGATTGAGGAATGGGTTAAAGTTTACCCATTATTCGGGCGAGTGTAGGACTTCGCCTACAGGACATGGACTCCATGGTTGGGACAGCCCTGACCATAGAGAGAGAGATAGAGGATGCACGGGGTATTCGAGTTGTGGATGCTGGTGAGAAGAGGGAGGATGAACCTTCTTCTAGTTCGGGAAGAGGCAGAAGACTTCTGCTTCACACGAGTTTCAAGACCCCGAGGCGGGATGGGCACATTTAGTCAAGCGGGGGCGGATGATATATTTATTTCTCTGCTGACTTGGGCATGTGAGACGGTGTTGCCCCTAGAGACAGGGATCCCATGATTTTGGGACAGCACAGTCCCAGTTAGTTATAGAACAGGAGAGTATATAGTTCATTCCTCCACACCCTAGTATGGGTCAAAGGAACCAGTTTCGGTCTCGGGATTAGTCACAGGGACTCCACGAGGCTGGGACTTCCTAGTTAGCGGGGCGGGCTGATATGTTATTTACGTAGACGACTTGGGCATATGGGACGAGATTGCCTAGGAAATTAGGAGTCTCATGGTGCTGCTGGCCCAGTGTCTGGACGGCCGGATATACGGGAGTACGATTTCTCTCTTGCCTTGTTGACTAGAGTAAGCGTTTAAGTGGATGCATCATATTCATTCATTAATGCATCTTGTGTGACATATTTGGACTAGAGGTGAGGCCCGCAGAAACCATGTGTGGATGTTCTTCCTAGGATGTAGGGTGAGAGTTGACCTGATAGGTCGGGATTGTGAATTAAGAGGATCTCAGAAAGTTACATGCATGGTGGACCCCCCAGGAGGGGATCGTGTGTCAGTGGTGTGGGTGCACGGTATGGTCATTCACCACTCTTGATGAGTGTGGAGTTGAGTTTGTCTTTGGGACTCGTCAATGAAGACTCATAGTTCAAATGTCGAAATGAAGAGTAATTATTATTGTGTTGGGCCAAGCGAGAAGGGGTGGGTGAATCCCCTCGAATTGAAAAGCACAGGTTAGGGTGAAGGAGACTCAGTGGTAGTATCAAGAAGGTCTGTGTGGAATGTAAGAGACCCGAGCTATCTCGAATTTACGTGTTGGTGTAAGAGACCCGGGAGATATCCCAAATTTACGTGTGGGTGTAAGGACCACGGGGGAGCTATCCTGGAATTTACGTGTGGGTGTAACAGGACCAGGGGGCTTATCCGAATTTATGTGTGGGTGTAAGAGACCCGGTGAGCTATCCTGAATTTCTGTGTGGGAGATATCCCAAATTTTTGTGCTGGTGTAAGAGACTCGGGGAGATATCCCGAATTTCTGTGTGGGTGTAAGAGACACGTGGAGTTATCCAAAATTTCTGTATGGGTGTAGGGCAGGGAGTTATCAGAGATTTGCATTATTGGGTGTAAGATACGTGGAGAATCCGAAATTTTTGTGTGGGTGTAGAGACCCGCTAGGAGAATCGAAATTTCTGTGTGTGGGTGTAAGAGACCGGAGATATCCGAATTTCTATATGGGTGTAAGGGCAGGAGATATCCCAAATTTACGTAATGAGTGTAAGAGACACGTGGAGTTATCCAAGAATTTACATTGTGGGTGTGCAGAGCACAGGGAGTTGTCAGAATTTACGTAATGGGTGTAAGAGACCCGTGGAGATATCAATTTTTGTGTAGGTGTAAGAGCTCGCATTGTAGGCGAAAGTTCACATTGCCAGGATAGAAACACACGGTCAAGTTGTCCATAAACTTAGAGTTGAGGTGATAGGAATTAGGTGACTTGAGAGAAAACACACGGTCATGTTATCACGAAGACTTAGAGTTGAGTGATAGGAGTCAGGAGTGACTCGAGATGAAATCCACGGTCATGGTTATCACGTAGACTTAGAGTTGAGTGATAGGAGTTGGGAGTGACTCGAGATTTGGATACCCATTGGAAATTGCATTGGGTGTTGGTGAGCTGGTAAGGGCTCGGTATATGGATGTCATTCATGACATGGATTAGGTTGACGGTCCATTGGGTTGTCAGTGATTGTGACCTTGGGAAGGTCAGCGTTTACACACCAGCGAGGATTGTGTGAGTTTACGTATGCCGCGTGGTTGGATGCGTATATGCTTGGAATTTCGGATTGAATTCTTTAAGGGAGGAGAATGTGAAACCAGAAAATCTAATTTACGAAAAATGGCAAAATGGTAATTTCGGTCAAAATCTGAATTTTTTCTAAATCTTGGATAGTAAGCGGACATCACCGTTGGAATCGTCTCATGAAATCTAGCCACCATGTCGAATTTGTGGTCAGAGACGGTCGAATTTTACATTTCAGGCACCAGTGTTGGAGTGTCGTAAAAGGGATTGAGAGACATGTGATGTGTAGTCACCTACTACATGTACCCATGTGACACATGTTCGTGATTAGAGATGATGAGAATGAATGGATGAGATTGTGCAAAGTGTAAAAAATCCAAATTAAAAGGGACATGGATGGAATTATGGAATGTTGTGAGAATAAGACAAAATGTAATGATCTTCTTCTCGAAGAAGCAAAAATCGTGCGAGTAGTGCGGAAAGGTCTGAAAGTAGAGGTTTTGTGATTTTAGAGAAGAGAGATGGAGCTCATACAGATTTAGAGTCGTTCAGTTTATCGGTTCTCAGCCAAACAAGAAATAAATTTGTTCACAGCGAGGGCTATGCGTGGACACGATTTAGTGGAGTTCGACAACTCTAAGAGGTAGGATCTTTTCCTACTTATGTTATTCTTTGGCTAGAGCCATGTAAATGGTTAGTGATGTTAGAGGCTTGGATTAGCGGTGTTTCGATCTCAAACATTTTGAGCCCAGAGTGGAAGAAAATCCCCATTGTTGTGGTGAGTGAGCGATTTACCAGCAGGGGTTTTCCTTTGTTTCACTGTGGAGAATCAAATCAGCAGTGATTTTTGAGGTGGCCCAGGAATTTTTATGTTGTTAATTGATTCAAAATGAATTAGCAGTTGAGTTGAATGGCCCATGTGAGCTAATTTTGGTGTGTATTAGTTGAGAATCGAATAATATAGATTATGAGAATTAATTGTATTAATACATGCATGTAAATATATTAGCATGAATGGCTTGGAATTGTGTGAGAATTCATATGTTAATGCATGTAATTAAATGTGTTAACATGATGTGGAATTATATAAAAATATAATTGTGAGTAAGCCATTGGAAATGAATTGTAATTAGCTCAAGTGAGCTAATTTTGATGTTATTGATGTGAATTAAATAACATGTGGCATGTATGTAAATTTTGTTAATATATGTGTAAATGATATATTGGGATTTGTGGTTTGAGAATGGCATAATGCATTTCATATGCACCGGGGCAACCTAGAAAATTAGGTGTGAGTGCAAGGCATGAAAGAAAATAAAAATGATGTTTTTCTCGCGTTGGCTTAGGCATGCGTGACGGAGTCGGTGAGGACTTGAGACAGGGAATTGGGTATGTAGACATTCAAGTAGGATCATGTATCTACTTGAGTGTGTATTTATGTTGAATCATTGTGCACTTAAAGTGGGAGTAACCCATGTAGGAGATTTTCACTCGGGCATTGCTCACCCTATCCCAAGAAGGATCATTTGAAGTACGAAGTGTACATGTGGACGCTCGCTAGGGACCGCATTTTAGAAAAAGCCCGGGTTGTGGCTTTGGTATTCATTACATATAACATGACAAATTTTAAATTTTTATGCTATGTTTTGGTTAGAGTATTATAATAACTCTTGAGCTATTGAGTATATAGTGATGTAATTTGATATACAGTATTGGATGCATGAATTAAGTGGCCATTACTCATTTTTATTCATATGTGGACCCGATGTGGTCGTTGTGAAAAGTGGGGACAAGGTTGCCATGTGAGTTGGACATATTGTATTAAGGTAGAGCTCCGTACAAAGGCTGGGACACATTGGTGGTGTCGGGTTGCGAGCATCAGTATTCCTGGTGCAGGGTTGTCAGCACGGACCCCGGGGTTTGGGGCGTCAATGATGCGAGACCGGGGAAAGCAAAGCATGTTAAAGAATCTTGACTTTAAATTCCCGACATGTGAGCCAGCTTCTTATGCCATAGCATTGGTAGTTCTTCTCTTGTCTTCTGACAAACAGCTGCTTGTGCCTTCTCCGGTGTCTCCCCTTTAAGCATGTATAGATTTGTATGTCTTCCTACCGCTCCATACTATAAATTGCACCTTTCACGATCTTCATGTTCCCATTTTCAATATAGGGTTTTATCAAGAGATCGTCGATTATTCTAATGACATGTGAATTTTTCTTGAAACTCACGACATAGCGTACCTTACGGATGGTGCGGGGAAATGTGTCATCATACATATTTATCTTGATGGTACCAATGCTAGCAATCTCGGGAGCATGATCGTCTCCATGAACCACGGATCCTTCGGAGATAGGTTTGATGTGATAGAAACCCTTCTCGAGTGAGGTCATATGCCACGTTATGCAGATCCATTAGCCCAGTTATCAATGAGCAGCCTTGTCGCCAGAGATTATTCTTTGCTTCCATTTGACAGTTTCTCCATCATTTCAAGTTATTTCACATCGCTTGAGCTTTTAAATGGGTGCTCTACGATCAATCTTACCATAACCCTTGCTGCTCCATTATAATGGTTAAGAAAAAAGAGCATTAAGGATCTTGAGATGTTCAGTCATTGTTATGGACTCCGCCATTTAAAGAGTGTAGAGTCTTCATTTCAAAAAGATTTTGGTGTGTCAGGACTTAGCTTCATAAAGCTTAGTCAGTCTCTCCCATATTTATGCTAATGTCATCTTTTCATTATGCTTGACAATATTCCATATGATATTGCCAAATGCAAGTCGACCCGACATCGCATTTATCTCCTCCCACTTCTTATAAATCAATCAGTTTTCTTCTAGCCTTTTCCAAATTTAGCTGAAGCATTTATTCTTTTCCAAGATTACCCTCATCTTCATTTTTCCACAGGGAGAAATTACCCATTGAACTTTTCAATCTTGTACTTTGCCTTTAATAATGAGCATTAGGAGAGCGCAAAATAATAATATAAAAGAGTGTTTTCGATGTGGAAGATCGGTTAATTACTTCAACCATAGAGCATACTAAGATTTGATATAAACAACAGCAGCTCTGATACCACTTGTTAAGAGAGATCAACAATCTGGCTTGACAATAGTGAAACGATAATAAGAGTTGAGAAAGCGAGAAAAACCAAAGATATAGCACATAGGAATTTTCGTGGTTCACTAATTTAGGCTACATCACGGGGATGAACAGCTTCCACTATGAAAATTACAAAAGACATTTCTCTCTAAATACAAAGGAGAACAAAGAACCTTTTCTTTTGAAATAGGAAAATCACTATAACTTCTCTCTAAATAAATTATACAGAAAAACCCAAATAAGTAGGGAACTAAGAAGAATTCCAAGACGGATTCTTCCTTAAAAGGAGAATGAGTTAGTGGAATAAATGCGCCCGATATCATTATAGCGTTTGGAATTAACTACGTAATATAAATTAAGGATGAATTGTAAAGTAACATGTTCCTAAAAAATTACAATACAAATGGAGAGATTGTGGCCTCGTGATTTATGACTAATTTCTAGCCACACTTCAACCACCCACTTAATTTGGGTTTTATCCAAGGATTTTCTCCATGGGTTTGATGCTTGTATCAAGCAAGCTTGGTCTGAGCTATCTTCCCCAAACACTTGAACAATTGGATTGTCATTCTAAGTAAGCCAATAAACCCAACCATAGTTTAGACCTTGGAATCCAACATCTTACATATACTAATAAAATATATATATATATATAGTTGGAAGGATTCTTTATTAATTAGTATCTTTAATGACATATTAACACTCAAGTTGTCGGATGAAAGCAAATTGAAAATAGTTATATAGTATTAAAATAACATAAATTTTAACAATTATAAAAGCTAATGAAATAGTACATATTAATTAAAAATTATTTTAAAAACCTTTGGAAATATAGAAATAAAATTAAAATATGTCAAGTTCCATACGGATCTGACTAGCTCTAATGCATAGATTCCCCTTAACAAAATCCTTAATATGCTGGATACTTCTGCTTGGGTTATATATCTTTTTGACTTGATTTAATTGAGTTCTTCCACTGCTCTATTAAAATAATATATATATATATATATATATATATATATATATATATATATATATATATATATATATATATATATATATATATATATATATATACTAAAAAAAGAAAAAAAAAAACTACCAGTCTTGTATCCCTGGGAGGAATACTCCTACAAAATAAAATATACCAGTGTCTTGTTCCATTAAAAACAATATATAGAGATCTCCAGCTAAGTCAATACATCAGACCCCCCCAAGGAACAAAATATCGATAATTACGAATATATCGGTACTTGGATTTTACGGATATATCGGAAATATCGGTAAATATCGGTGGATATTTTGATAAAAATATCGGTAAAGTGAAAATTAATAACAATACGTTGAAATTCATGGAAATACTTTGTTGAACTATAAAAAAGACATAAATAAGCAAATATACACTTATTGAAAACAATATTCATTATAATTTATCAAGAAATTACATTACAATAGTAATTTAAAACCAAAATGAAGACCGATGTGGCTCTATTACATTATTTGATGAAGGATCTATCTTGGTCTAGATAATATTGAGATAAATCACAAGGAAAAAATAATTTAAGAGTTAAATGGGCTTGGATGTGTATGAATGAGTTTGTAAAGAGATTGTATGATTTTATGGAGTATTTATAAGAGAATTTTTGGAGTCAAAATAGTCATTACAATGTTATCGATATTTCTGGAATTATTACGATATTTTTGCGATATTTTTAAGAAATTCGGCACAACAGCGTGCTCCATAGTTGCGATTTTTCGGTGGAAAAATCGATCATTTGACCGATTTTTCCTTGATTTTCCCCTCGATCAATTTTACTCTCTTTTTCTTAGTGCCGGCCCGAAAACTGATTTTTCGTGATATATCGGCAGAAAAAACCAATTTTTGTCCACGATGGACCTGGCCGGCGGCCAAATTTATTTTAGATCTTCGCTAACCACCCCAACTCAGATCCTCTATAATGCCCCATTTCCTCCCATAAACCCTTCGCATCAGAAGAAGATAAAGTCGTAGAAAATATGGCAACCTGCCCCCTGGTAAGACTTTGTACCTATTGGTTTATATATACATTATGTGTTATATAGCATAGGATAATAATTAACTGTGCCATGTTTATTTTATATATATGCGTTTTGATGGTGCAATATTAAAATAGGGAAGAGTTCATGGCCTGAGCTGGTGGGTGTGCATGGGGAGGCAACTGCAGCAATTATTAAGAGGGAGAATGTGAATGTGAAAGCAGGCAATGTCAAAGAAGGGACACTCGTGACCACTGATTTCCTGTGTGACAGGGTTCGTGTCTGGGTTGATAGTTACGGCATCGTCAGTATGGTGCCTATAATTGGTTTGGAGGCATATATGATCACCAAATTAAACTTGATCAGAATGCATGTTTTATGCTGTTTTAGGAAGAATACATATATTTTTCATGACCAGATGTGCACTTCCATATGCCCGGCGCCAGCCAGTCCTGGTAGCCGTGTGGGTGTCTTGGCATATCATATAATGGAAGATGGTGTTTGGGTGATGTTGTGAGTGTGCCCCACGTCTTTTTGTCTGTTTCTAGATTGCATTGCAGGAAAGATGTTCACCTGTGAGTCACCCTTGATCATGTTGCCTAGTGCCACTGCATGGTGGCGTCATGGGAATGTTTAAGTTATGCTCAGTTTGACAGGAATAAGTGAGGTCTAGTCCAATGATAAAGGGTTGATGCCTATTTTAGTAAGGACATAACCTTGCTTTCAGTTCAAGTCTTCTTCTACATGAAGGGAAATTTTTAAAACATAAAGGAATTCAAATCTTACACTTGGCTGGTTATATTGTTAGGACTCAAAATAAAAGAAGCAATGAACTTTGGCTAGAATAAGAAGTTTATGGATGCAACGGTTGAATTTCCCTTCCACAAGGCCAATTGGGTGATGAGAGTGGAATACAACATAAATTGCAAAATGTTTCATTCTCTTTTCTAGTGCTAAACTTGATGAACATGCACTCCAACACACACATGTATATAGTTTGTTAGGCTTCCCTTTTGTAAACTCAAACATGGGCAAACAATATGGAAAGTCAAGTGGTCCATATATGATTACCAATTAATGGTTTAATAAAATAAAGAAGAATATCTTTGGTCAATAATAAATAAAAGGTAATTTTCTAAATTAATACCTAGATGAAAGGCGTATTTAAAGAGAAACCTTAAGAAATTGGTCATCTTTCAACCCATACGTAAGTTTTCTTTCATCAAATAAGGCTTGTCAAACTTGAGGGTCAAGAGGGGCTTACAATTATTTGTTAATTGCTCGTCGAAATTTACTATACTTGTCATGGATCAAGAGTACTCAAAGACTCTTGTTTTATTTTGCGATTATAGAATAGTATGTTCAAGATCTTACCTGTTATGGGTTATGTATTTTTTGATAACAAAGGTTATTACATGTAATTGTCGAGCTTTGATTGTGAACTCGTGATTTTCCATTAATAATTTGTATGTTTTATGTTCGTTAAGTTTTTTATACCATACATTGTTCTGATCGCTTATTGTGTAAAATTTACATACACACGATGACAGGACCCGGCCCGGATACCCTCCCGGTTCGGGTGGTCCACTCGTGAAGTCCACGCCTTCAATCCTAGGGAAGATCTGGTGGAACCCCATATATATAAGGAAGGAGTAACACCATGTATTAATTTAATACCCAATTATACATGTATATATAAGAACACGCAACAATTATAAATGAGGTTTCATAAAAGTTCAATACGAATATTGAGCATTTCCAGAGTATTGTGGTTAGGTACAAGTAGAAATGAATAAGTCAATACATCAAACACAAATGGATAAATGCAATAGGGTCTTGACAGGCTGTAGGCGGGGAAGCTGACGTCAATCTGGCGCGAATAGGCTACGATCTGCAATGCCGGACCTAGGGAGCAGTTTAAAAACAATAATGTGAGATAATAATCTCGAGTGGGTGGCATAATTTATAAGGAAAATAACATTTTATATTTGCAATGGTTCTTCTCGCAAAACCTTAGTTAACTCTTTGTAAAGTTCATAGTTTAAGCATTTCCTGGCCCGACTTTGATCGATATGCAAGTCATGCTCCACAAATAGGCCGACAAATGTTAAGAAAACCATAATGCACTTGCTTTGTACACAACATAAGCCAAGCACAAAACATGTATAGCCCACATCAAGTAATAAGATAACTTTGAAATGCACCAAATCCTTGAGTATTAAAATGGTTATACTATATTTAGAGAGAAACAACATGTCCATACCATGCCCATCCATGCCAAAATGCTGTGCTTAGACCTCACGACACGTGACAACTAATGAACCTATGGTTTGACATCACGTGGCAACTAACAAACCTCAGACGGGCGGCCATCACATGGCAACTAACAACCCTCCAAGTAGACCCGGCCATCACGTGGCAATAACAAACCTCCGGGTAGACGGCAAAAATCACGTGGCACTAACAGAGCCTCCGGGGAGCGAGGCCCGACCATCACGTGGCACCTAATGACCTCCGGAAGTAAGCCTAGCCATCGCGTGGCACCTAAATAACCTCACAGGGTAAACTTGGCCATCACGTGGCACTATCAAACCTCACAGGGTAAGCCTGGCCATCCGCATTGGCACTAACAAACCTCCGAGTGAACCTTGTCCATCACGTGTCCTCTAATAATCCTCCGGGTAAACCCGGCCATCACGTGGCAACTAATAAACCTCCGGGTAACCCGGCCATCACGTGGTAACCAATATAACCGTTCCCTTTCTCACAAGTACCTTTCCAACAATACCGTATTAGAGTCAGTCCACAAAATCTCAAGATCCACCTTTCTTTTAACAATAATTTTTTCAAGATAGTTTACAACTTCAATCCATGTACCCAAAATATCCGACACCACCCATTTCATCCCGAACAGTAAAACTTTCAAATATTTAAAATGATGACAAAACTCACATGAAATAATAACTTGTTTTATATGAAACCGAAAATCATGTTTGAATGCA
This sequence comes from Tetrastigma voinierianum, assembly GCA_016808115.1. Classification (NCBI taxonomy): domain Eukaryota; kingdom Viridiplantae; phylum Streptophyta; class Magnoliopsida; order Vitales; family Vitaceae; genus Tetrastigma; species Tetrastigma voinierianum. Next base: position 259,714 of record JAEQBH010004237.1, on the reverse strand, counting down.
ACCAACCATATGATCAAAACAGTATATATGTAAAGTATTTTAATCACAATAGATATATCAGCTTAATACCCCAAATCATATAAAACATATAAACCACTCCACGGACTATAGGCGGCTCGATCCATAACCACTGCGGGATCGTCTCGACCGCGTGAGTGCATGTAATATAGATAAAACTCTGCTTAGGCTCTAATAACTGAACCAACAACCTTAGGATTACTGAGGCCTTAGAATAGCGTGAACTAAGAAACCATCAGAATTGGACTCAGACGAGGTCCAATTACATGAGTGTGCCCTATAGGCGATACCTAAAATTGGGACATTTCAGAGCTAATTTCGAAATTGAACCGTCAATAATTCTAAAAACATCCAATTTCACTAATACAACTTCAATTTTCCAAAATTTGACCAATCGGTACTCTATTTGGTCGACTTCGGTAGTACAGAAACAACTAAAAATGGAAACCTAACCCAAACGATGTCCAAAATTTACAAACCACTATGTTACGACCCGAGAGACCAGGAACTCATTGGTACCGTTACCTTGGTTCAACAGTCGCTGTGGTGGCCGGAAAACTCGATCTAACCTCCGGCGATTTTTGTTTTAATTTGTAACTTCAAACGGTGAGAATCTGCAAAAAGGACCACGTAAGATGAGTTCAGGGTCCAAAAATGTGGAAAGGAGCTATGGGGTGGCACCATTGGCGGAAAATCGAAAAATCCGACAAACCGGAAGCGGCCGCCCGTCGTCTTCTGCGACCGGATCCGGCGCGTCCGGCGTCGGTTGGCGCGAAATTTCTCACGGTAAACGTCAGGCGATGGCGCACCCCCTAGGCTGCGCGTGTAGCCGCGGTGGTGACGGTCGCGCCTCCTTATTACAATCTTCCCACATTTCGCAATGGTTGAATGACCCACTCGGGTCCACAAGTTTGGAGAATTTTTTTCTAGGGTTTTGGGAGCTCAAGAGGTGTTTTGGGGGCTAGGGTTTCCTTTGCATCACAAGTTATGCTTATATAGGGCCTGAGGTCACTTCGGGGTAAAAGTTTGAAACCAGTTTGGACAACTGTTAAAAAATACTTCTTAGTTTGAAATTTAAGGTTACTCTTTTTATCAAGTAGAGTCGGATTGGAGCTGATCAGACCAGTCTATGAACTCGTATCGACGAGGCCTACGAAATGGTGTCTTAGTGAACCTAAAACTATTCATCCTTGAAAAAGTCAACTTTGGTCCATATATCAAGTGTTGGTCAAACCTGGTCAAACTTAGTCAAACTTGGTCAAACGTGTTTAAACTCGTATAATTGGTGCGGGTCATTACACACGATATGAAACCTTTCTTGTCCTTATTTTATTATATGTTTAGCAGAATGACGTTAATATGAATGTTCTCTCATGGATCCAAGTGTTAAAATTGCCTTTAGGATAAGAATAAGAGAGACAATATGATGAAACCATGGTAATGACCACTACCTTATATTAACAAAATTTGTATTTCAAGGGAAGCGAGTAATGTTAATAAAAGTAAGTCCATACTATTAACAAATTTATATTGCAAGCAAAAAACAAATGTTATAAGAAAGCAAATCCCTTGTTCTGTGACATTAATGGTTTTAAGTTAAATTCTTTGGTTTTTATCCACTATCAACTTTGTAAATTGTAACTTCCAGTTAATAACGCCACCATTTTCAAGGTTAGATTTGCAATGAATGTTTTACTGTTTCTCGATTTACGCTTTACAAGTGGAACGTATACCTATAACAAATTCTTGATTTATGCTTTGCAAATAAATCTATTTCTATGATATTTTATAGATTCTTGATTTACGTTTTTCAAAAGGGATATATCAGATACATATAATTGATGACAATTAATGTGCTGTATGTTATATGAATTATGATTTTGTGTCAATTGTTTGCTATATAATTGTTAATTGTTATTAATGTACAAACCGAATAAATTGAATTATTTGTAGCTTAATATAATGAATTTGATACTTTTATGAAAGAATGACTAATTGTATTATTTATATTCATAAAGTTTACGTGGATCATCTCTTATGTTATGGTAACGGTAATAGTGACTATGAAGTTTATAAGTTATCTTGGCCAATTATCTCTTATGCTTGAAGTAATGATATTGCGAAGGTTTTACATGGCTTAAAGTTTAATTTAATTTGATATTTATATTATGCATATTTGTAGTCACCAAAGTGACCAAACTTGGTGTTTGAATATCAAATTATAAAACTTTCATCAATAATTTTGTTTAATTTGATATTCATATTATGTTTGTTAAATGACTCAATGTTTTGAATATAATAATTATTTATATTATACATTGAATCTCACTTATAAATGGTTCATTAACCACCAAAATGGTTGAACCCGAAATTTTTATGTGCATTAATTGTATAATATTATTATTGATTACCTATCATGAAATGCTTATAAATGACATGATGTAATGTCATATAAATTTGACCAGTGTCATGAATTAAAGATCATTTCATAAAAAGGTCTTACAATAGATAACTATTTATATGAATAATACATTATAAATCATTCTCATATAATGTGAATTGACACTTATAAGATTTTGAAATTATTATTCATATAAATTTAGTAAGAGCTTATTATGTGTGCTTTCTTTTAAAAATATCAAATTCATTATAGCAGCATTTGACATGTCCATGATTTGTCTTATTATAGAAAGTTTGGTAATTGTCATATTTATGAAGTGTCATTAAGTTTTCTTGTACTTAACCATTTTATGATTTGTGGTAATAATATGAGATATTTTTCAATAAAATTGTATGTTTTAATTTTATTTATTTATCACAACATAATGTTTGTATGATAATTATATTATCATATAGGAGTATATGTCATTTATGAAATGTTAGTCATGAGAATACTAAAGGTTTCATTATCACTTTTAATAATGCAAAATATTGTTTATCACAATATTTTGAAGTCCCATATAATCATAAGGATTCGTTAGTGCAAAGTAGGTGAACTTGAATGTCTGTGAATTTCAAATTGAGGAATATGTAAATATTACTTACGCAATATTTTGAAATCCATATAATGAAAGTTTGTTAGTCACCAAAGTAGCTGAACTTAAATGTCATGTGAATTTCAAAATTTAAATATGTAAAATATTGCCTATTGAAATATTTTGAAATTCATATAATGAAAAGTTCATAAGTCACCAAGAGTGGTCGAACTTGAATGTTCTATAATTTAATTAGAGCAAATATATATTTATGATATTCGATTGCTCATTCTTTATGGATGCTTGCAACATAATTAAGTACTTAATAAATGAGTATATTGAAGTTCGTAATTTATAAAATATTTAAGAATTTATTCAAGGTAAACCATTTATGAATAACAAACATGATGGGATAAATCTTATAGTTTTGGTAGGCTGAATTTGTACATCCAAAGATTACAAATGTAGTTTTAACATGGTTTATGAAGATTATCCATCAAAGAAATATGCACTAAAGCATCACAAAGTTATTATATATTATGATATCTACCCAAAGGAGAATTGTAGTACATATGTATCGTTTTGAAGTTATTTGTTTGAATTAGATTATGGGTTTTACTTGTAGTTTATTAAGTTTAATCATGAAAAGCATAATATCTTATGTTACATTATTGTCCTCAGATTTGTTAATTATTTAGCAATGTTAAGTTTGTTATTGTTCCTCTAAGTAAAATTATGCTTGGTTGAGGGGTGACCACTATCATTATGAAATTTGATATGTAAGAACTAAGTCCTTTATAAATGATACAACTACGAGACTAAAGATCTTGGACAATTATGAATAGTTGAAGGATTGCACAAAGTATGTTTTGAAAAGACTCTAAGTTATTAATGATTATTGACCAACAAAAGGAAAGAATGCAAGGAAGTCTTTTAGACCTTTGCTTGATGTAAAGTCAAGCTCATTTTGAAAATAATAATTCAAAAGCATGGTTAGTTCTCTTGTATGATCTTAGTCATATTTTTACTGGTTTCTCTTCAAAATGACTACCTGCGCAATAGAATGACTTTGTTTCTAATATGATTTGAAATATTCACGTTTGAAACACCCATATATGATATAATGTTTGATTTAAAGTTAAAAGTGGTATGATTTATGTTTATTTATGTATGACCAAAAATTGTATTTTGTAGATCACATTGTTTCAGTTCATATATAATGATATTTAAAAGCAAGCATAAAGTCAAACAATTGTGTTTTAAGGTGGTAAATGTTATATAATTGTCACTAAACTCTTGGTAAACTTGATACTTATGTTATATCAAGTATAATTGTAATCAATATTTTAATGTTACTTAGTTAGGTGCATAAGTATCCCTTACTAGAGGATAAGAGATTTATAACCAAAACTCAAGCATTATGAGTGTTAATTAAAACTAATATTATGTGGTCCATCGAGAATATTTATATTAGTGGGAGTGGTAAGTACCATAAAATATATTAGATGAAGAAATTATAGTAAAGATTATTTTATCCCTTTATAACTCTTAAAGGGGTTGATTGCTAATGATGAAGGTTAAAATTGAAGTAACAACTAAATAATGAATCATTCTTAAATGAAGTGGATACTATAACCACATAAAGATCCTTTATGTTAGAATTTAATATGAAAGGTTCAACTTCTAGTTTTTATTTAATATTTCAAGTTTGTTTCTTAATTGATATAAAATATGAGGCAAGTGGGAGAATGTTGTATTTTTTTTTGTTAAATTGGCTCATGTTTTTTTGCAGTTGAGGAGTGTTATATGATTAAATTTAGAGACAAACTTTTATAACTACCAAACAAAATTACTACTTAAAGTCAATTGAAATTGACATAGATATTGTAATGTGCTTTCATGATATCTTAAGTTATGTTATATCATAATGTTTTTTGGACTTAAGAAAACTACTACCATTAGTGGATATATCCAAAGATTGTTGGGAGATAAAATTCTTCATTATGTATTGATAAATATTATCTCTGAACTTACATTTATTACACTAAGTTATGAAAACAAGATCTCAAAATTGTATGATAATGTATATAAAAGAGACAATACTATATGATAGGATGTCGTACATAAAGTAACATGAATGGTCATATTATCTCATAAAGTATATATTTAAAGAATTTTGAGATATCGAATTGATTGAGACAATATTATGTGATGAGATATCCTATATGAAATTGCATGTATGTTATATTGTCTAATAAAACACATTATATTTAAAGATTTTGGGATATGAAATGGATTAAAACTATCATGATAGAAGAACCTTAATTATTCATGCTTTCTATTTACTCTCAGATTTAATTATGTTGGATAATAGTTGAAAATTTATCTTTGTCATTTATTCTTATGAATTGATTATTATATAAAGGAAAGATGTAAAGGTATGATAATCAACTATCAAAATATGTACTGTGACATAATGTGTCACAAATTATGGATTATGATTGTGGAATATTATTTTAGGACTTGGTTTATCAACATGACCAAGTTGCTAAAAAAAAAAAGATTCCGCTATTACTTCTCTTTCAACAACAAATATCCTATGATTATTGAGGACATGAGGTTAATACTTTGGTGTTGTATGTGAATAATTCGAAACAAAGTGTTAATTTTATTGATTGCCGTGTACAACTTATATTTTGAGACTTAGTAGTGAAAGGTGTAGGTAAGGCGTTGAGTGCATTATTGACAAGTCTTAGGCTCATTATGGTAATAGTCTCATGATGATTGTTTATTTGATACTCTGAGCTCATGTACTTATTGTTTCTGATATGAATTTTAAGAATCATGTTTTGTATGATTGGTATATATACATGAATGCGTTATATGAATTAAACAGGATTTTGTATGTGACAAAGACATTATTGTTGGACCGTTAGTGATTGCCTTATTACAGGTCATATTAAGTGCAGGACTAGTATTGTGATACATGGAAGGGACTATGTCGATGGAAGTGGAATCTACGGCCTTCATGATCCTTGTATTTTCTTTACGTAATAATGAGATTTTTATGATGTTACCAACATAGAATGAATTTATCTTATATATGCACATTATATGTATTATTAAACAATAGTGGTAAATAATGTTATATGGGCAAAATGGGAGAATGTTAGACTTTCCTTTGTAAGGGTCAAACATGGGCAACAATATGGAAAGTCAAGTAAACTCATATATGATTACCAGTGTGGTTTAATAAAATAAAAGAAGAATATATTTGATTAATAATTAATAAAAAAGTGCGCAAAGACAAATGTAATGTTTTCTCTCCATCAAAAAGACTTGTCAAACCTAAAGGGTCAAGGAGAAAACACAATTTATCGGTAGTACTCGATAGAAATCTACTATACTTGTATCATGGATCAAGCTACGTGAAGACTCTTGTTGTATTATGTGATTGTGAAAATCATTATGTTCAAAGATATTAGCTATTATGGGTTATGTATTATTTGATAACAAAAGGTTATTGCTTACATAGTTTTCCAACACTAACATATCTGCTAATTGAGTTGTAAGAAACTAGTTAAATCATCTATTTTAATTTTCTAAATAACCTTACATAATATTCATTTACCTTGAATAAATATATCATGATATTATATCTTTTTCTAGGACTTGGGATAATATTTTTCTTGTTGGAACCAGGGGCAGAGCCAATGCATGCCTAGGGGCATATGCCTCCCTCAAATTTTTTTAGAAAAATAGTTTCAAACGGAGGATTTGAACTTCGGTTCACGATGAAATAAAAAAAAATTACCAATACCACTAGGCTATAATAATTTTTAATTGATTAATGCCCTCAAAATATTTATAAACTATTAGCCCTCCTATTCTTACGGGCACCGTTTGTTGTCATTGTCTTCATATATAAGACGTATAGCTACTTTGATTTTCAATTAGAACACCAGTGACTTATCATCTAGTTTATCTTGAAGTTTCAATAAGATACATGATAAAGTTGTAAAAACTAGAAAACTATATATATATATATATATATATATATATATATATATATATATATAGGTAGATAGAATAACAAACTAGAAGAAGCTGAATATTTCAAAATCTATTAGTTTCCTTTCTAAGATGAATTTAAACCAGGAAACTACAATTCGTCCAATTCTTCTCTTTTACCTTGTCATTTCCCCTTTCCTTTTGCCTAGTCATTTCTCAATCGATTACAACCATGTACGTCCTAAGATGACTTATAATCTAGTTTATCTTGAAGTTTCAATATGATACATGATAACGTTGTAAAAACTAGAAAACTATCTATCTATCTATCTATCTATCTATCTATCTATCTATCTATCTATATATATATATATATATATATATATATATATATATATATATATATATATATATATATATATAGGTAGATAGATAATATAAAGAACTGAATATTTCAAAATTTATTTCGTTTCCTTTATAAGATGAATTTAAACAAGGCGAAGATTCCGTGTTATTTCTTCTCCTTTACCTAGTCATTTCCCTTTTCTTTTTGCCTAGTCATTTCCCAATCAGCTACCACCCATGTAAGTGTAAGATAAAGATAGGATGGCAGAAGCAAAATAGGAAAAGAAAACTCCTCCTAAGTCCTATCTATATTCTTTGTTGTAGGCTAGTAAGTCCTAGCGTGCGGTTTATACAAATTCGTGGTAGATAGATTTAGATGGTGACTCAGATTCACTTGCACGATTATGAATGTACAAGAAAACTTGTGATTCGGCCATGCAGCTATTGATTTCATACTGCAAATCAATTAAGCAGAAGCCATTGAAATAGTCGAAGAAAATGGCTTCCTGATTATAGATATTATCAAAAGCTCATGTTCTGGTCGCAGTTGTCTGTTCTCTAAAGCCTATCCAATGTTTAATTAATTTTCATCCTTACAACTTCAAGCTTTATCATAATATATCATTGGGGGTTATTTAATTTTCATCCCACAACTACGACCTTTTACAAATGTTTCGTACAAAAAATTGTGCACAAAATTTCTAACAGAGCTACCACCACCCAGTTAAATTCACGTGGGAACACCAATGTTTGAAACGTAAATTAGGCAAGAAAGTCAATAAAGGGCCAACCATTACCATCTATAAATACCCATATATCACAACCCAAACAAATTATATCAGAAGTTGAAGCAAAGAGCTAATTAATTGTGTGTGAAGGAAAGAAATGGCATCTGAATGCGAAGGTAACTTAAAGTGTATTCATATCATTAGCATATGATGTTTACATCTCTTAATGCTAAATCATTTTCTCATGAGATTATGCAGGTAAGAGTTCGTGGCCGGAGCTGGTGGGAGCTCAGGGCGAGGTGGCTGCAGAAACCATTAAGAGGGAGAATACTTGTATCACTATCGTCGATATCCTACTGGAAGGAACAATTGTTACTGGAGATTATATCAGCACTAGGGTCCGCGTTTGGGTTGACAAAAAAGGCATCGTAGTCAGGGTCCCAATCATCGGATAGACTCATTGGACTGGTTTATTGGTGTTTATTCACCGACCCTTAATAATTTGGTATTAATATTTATTGTAATGTGAAATAATGGATTGAAGCGTCAGCTGGCATTAATGTTGTATTCTGAGTCAAAATATATGTTCTATAGGCATGCTTCTTCTGCAGCAGCTTTTCATTCTTTATAATAAAAGTTGGATTTAGATCATATCTGTACTAATTTCTGAGAAATGATCAAAAGAAACTCTTTTATGGATTTATAAGAAGTCTTTGAATAGGTGTTTTAATTTTATTGAAAGAAGTTGTGTTTAAAAATTAATATTATATTATATATAATAATATAATGAAACCTTACTATATTGTAACAAAAAGTGTTTAGTTGTAAATAAAAAATAAAAAAATCAAGAAACCTGATTTTTATTTGCCTAAGAAGTTAATTATTTTAACAATTAATAAATGTTGGTAATATTAGTTACATCTTTAACTTCAATTCAACTTTTAGTTGATAAAAGTCAGATAAAGACCAAAAGTTATCTCAAAAAGATCTAGTAATGTTTTACACTCCCTACTTATGCCTCTAAATGAAGAAGCTGATAGGAGGAATGTTTTTTACCGAAAAAAGTACAGAATGTTAATCCTGGTCTTAAAGAGGTATAACTTGGTAATATTATATACCTTCTTGAAGATGTATTTGACATCATGCTTTATGGATGTTGGCTCAAGATAGGTAACATTCAAACTTAGAGAACCTTGATGGCAGGACTAGGCATTATGAAATCAACAATACAAAATTGATATACATCGTGTCCATTTTGAGTGAAATATGTGATTAATACAGGATTACAATTTCTTTCCTTCTTACTTCTTTCTTTCTTCAAATTTTGACATGTACCATTTCTCATATTGGCTAGCCTTCTAGCCAAAACCTCACAAACTAGTATATTGATCCACCCTCTCCCAAGCTTTCAACAATATAATAAAATGTTTTTCTTTTATAAAAAAAAAAAAAAAAATGTACCCCAGTACTTCAATAGAAAATGATGTTTAAACCAACGTGTTAAATACAAGCTATAAATGAACAAATTATAAGGTTCCAATTAGTTTTCCATAATTTTTTCTCAAATATAAAAAAGTAGTTTAACACTACAAGAAAAGTGAGATATAGAGACATGATTTCAATTGGGGCCAAAAAATTCCATAGACAAAGCATGCCTCTAGCCTCTGAACATATGATAGATGGACGCAACTGCAAATGGTTTTATAGCTGCAGAAAATAATGAGCTGCTAGCATATATGGCCCAATACACACAACTAAATGGAGCTTTTCCTATTCATAAATGATTTTATAGCTGCTAGTATATATCGCCCAATATGCACAACTAAATGGGCTTTCCCACAACCACTGACCCACTATATATCCCTCATGCTCAAAACCCATTTCAATATGTAGACGTAACGCTCTCTCTCACTACTTTCTCTCGCTTTCTCGCTTGGTGGTTATAACCTAAGATTTTTGTATTAAAGGAGTAATACATGAATTTAAGACCAACATATAGTGCTTTGTTTGTTAGATATGAACAATATTAGTCGAAGTTGCAACAGTAGATTTGAAAATTTTATTTTGGTATTAGGACTAAAGGTGGCAACCCCATGTTCCAGACGTTGAAAATGATAAGGATGTTACATGAATGGATCCATGCGATATTACGTGGAACTTGGATCATGCATATCCACGAAATCAAAGAAGTCCCCACATTGTAGGACAGCTGGATTAAGCTGTTACACAGAACCACGTGTATAAAGAAATTATTCTATAACGTGATTAGGTGGTCACTTGGAAAATAAACTCCTTCATGCTCATCTTTTTTGTAGTCAATCAGGCTTTGATGAACACGTGCTTTTTTTCTTCTTTTTTTACACCTTAACCCGTGCTTAATTTAAAACACCAACATCCTGCAATTACAACCTTTGGAAATTCATTCAAGAAATCTGATTTGATGAGCTTTAACTTATAAGGTGGGGATCATCTTAGCCAGTATTTAGGTCTCTTATTAGATGTTTCTTTCTCCAGAAGACCCTCTATCTATATTAATTTGACCGCTGATTATAGGGAATGACTTGGGTTAGTATATTAGAATGATTCACGGTTTACATGCCTAATAATAATGTGTAATATTGAAGACATATGCACAAGTATAAATACCGCCCCATGCTAGGCTCAATTGGAACCCGAAAATAGGAAAAGAAAAAAAACTTTAAGGAAAATGATTTTCTAATGTTTGGTTTTCAAACATAAAAAATATATAAAAAAAAAATTAAGAAAAATGATTTTCTAATGTTATTATTTCATCTATTTATTTGATTTTACGTGTATGTGGGTTGTTCATCCCCTTTTGAAATATAGGGGTTGGAGAGTATGCCTACAGGATGAACATGACACATTAGAGAACACCCTTGGCCTCATGATTGAAATATGAGGGTTTTTTCCCCTTATCTTTGCATAGAGTAAAAAATTGGTTTGATTATCATGTTTTCCTCTTGCATATTGGTTGCCAATGATACTAAAATGCTATGTGCGTAAGTGGAAATTGAATCATTTAGAAGGATTTTGTTATGCCGGTTGAATGCGCGCATCTTTCTTTGGTTATAAACATACATACACACATATATATATATATATATATAAAAAAGATAAATTTTAGTATTCTTTTGCTCCAGAACATTCAAATGGGAGAATTTGTAATACAAATATTAGTTACTGTTGGTCATGGACTTTAATGGTTTGGTTACACTTAAATCCAATAAAGCCTTAGAAAATGAAGCAATGGAGACACCAAGACCGACCCTATCTTGGGTTCAGATTCTTATTTGATTTGTTAAAATTGGTGACTTGAGTTTCCCTCCTACTTTGCCATAATTCAAATAAAACTCTTTACACGTATATGGCTGGAAAGGTTTCTAGTCCTTCCAAAAGAATTTGTTTATTACTTCTCCAGAAATCAAAATCTGATCCCTTTTTGGGTTCATTCCCTTACATTATATACCCATCGTGGGGGGCTACATGGTGGATGGTTATGAGATGGGCAATTATGAGCGACCCTCAATGTCCTTACATTACTCCTTAATTCATACATTAACTGTTATACATTAACTCCGTCGTAACGCCTGTCGAGGTGCATGCTTCGTTTGCTTTATCTCTCATGCCTGAGGCAATTTGTTTGCTAAAGTATCCGGCCCCATCCACCTCGATGCTCGAGGTGGTTGGGTTAGGGGTCATGCTTGATCTTCCTGCCGATTGGCGGTTTGTTTGCTCGGGCTACTTAAATAACTGTCATGTGATCGGGTTTGAGTCGCCTACATGGATGTTCAGGTCACTCACATGAATGCCACATGCGTTATATCTTATCACATTCCACTAGCCCCCCTAGCATCGCTTCAAGCCATTAGGGTTGGAAAGGCGATAGATGTTCCCAAAAAGGAGTCTTCCTATACTGCCAAGCTACTTGGGCTGTATGATGAGAAGAGCTAGGCTACTAGGAGGGCTACGTCGAAGGTGAGTGTGAGTGCTCAATAACTGCGGGCGGAGGAGTCCTCGGGAGTTCGTGCATGCGGGCTGATATCGTTCTCGATTAGACAGCCCCGGAATCTTGAGTTGCCATTGCACATAATAGTTGAAGAAGTAAGCACAATTGCGGGGGAAGTTCGGGTCTTGCCCGTACCCACAGGTGAAGGGATATCTATAGTGGCTGAGGCGGTTGGCATTGAGCACATTACTGAGCAAGTGCCTCAGATTGCACGAGGTCGAGACGGGTTCTAGTGCTTTCATTAGTTCGAGATAATCATCTCAAAATAGGGAGAGCAATCATGCACGAGATAGGGCCATCTAGAGTTGATCACACAGAACATAATGCCATCTCCACGGAGAAACATCATGAAGAAATAACGTTTGTAAGGACTTATGCTACTCGAGGCCTAGGGCCATCGAGGGTGAGCTGCCAAAGGCCATAATATAACCATCTCATGGAGGGATAACGCCTGAAGGAACTTATGCTGCAGAGGCACGGGCGGGTTTAGGGCTAGGCCCATAGAGGCTTTAACATAATCATCTCACGGAGGTCGTCTCATGGAGAAACAACTCCTATAGAGACTTATGCTGCCCGAGGCCTAGGGCCATTGAGGGCTAGCCGCAAAGGCTTAAGATAACCATCTCATTATGGAAGTGTGTGTAAAAGGACATATTTTGAGACCTAGGGCCATCGAGGCTAGGTTGTCCAAAGTTTTACCCTAATCCTCTCATGGAGAACTACTAAAAATACTTCTTCATGAAAATGGAGAAAATACTTTTATTCGAGGTGGGGAGGGCGGCTTTCCCAAGCCCACCTGCTTAGGCCTATCTAGGAAGAATAAGGGATGCAGTTCCTAAGCCTACCTGCTCGGGCCTGTCTAGGCCGAATAAGGGTGCAATTGTATGGACTCTGCAACATTGGAATAATCATGCTCGGTGAAGCGAGCCTCGAGCTATCATTGCTATTTGGTCGACGTGTCATCTTTCGGCTGTTTATCCTCATATGGGGTTTATTTGCTTTTTGGTCTCCTCTTATGTCAATCTAGAAATTCGACCTAGTGGAGTTTGGAAACTCAGCATTTTGTGGTAGGAGGACTGCACCGCCTTCATTGCATGAACCCAAGTGCGTCCTAAAAGGGCATTAAAGGATGTGGAGCTGTCAATCACTATGAGCAGGACCAAGGCGTGTGGTCGACCAGCTGGTAATATCTCCACAACGAGTGGGACTCATATGCTACATTAACTATTATCATGCCTTGGATTCTCAATGGCTCGGTCTTGATCCCCAGTCTCAATATGATGACTGATGCGCTCCGAATCTCTAGGGTCGCGTTTGTAACATGTCTGTTCTTCAGACCCCTCTTCCCTTTACTCCTTCGAATTAATACGAAATATGTTTTAGTGGCGTCGTTCATTTGAACCTTGTATTATGTTAATCTCGAGCATAGGCGTCTTGGTTTTCTCTCTGGAACAACTTGTTTATAGTTGTGGGGGAATACAGCGACAACAAATCAATGAATTGGATATTAGGACGAATAACTTGTTTCACTGCTTGCAAAATAGTGTCGAGGCTTATGGCATCGAGTTGGAGGATCACGACCCCAAAACATTTCATAAAGTCCCTGATGGACTCATATCTCCCCATCCGAATGCAGAAAAGACTGGTAATGCTTCGTTTTTTGACTGAGCACATGTATTGAGTGACAAACTTTTCAAACAAGCGGTAGAAGGAGGTTATTGTATTTGAAGCTATGTGGTGGAACCATGATAGGGCGGGGCACCTTCGCTGACCCGGAAGACTTTACCTGTGAGCATTGTTGCAGTCTGCGACGTCATGACTTGGCGAAAGTGCATAAGGTGAGTGCGAAGGATCTTAAAAGGTCATGAACATATGAAATTTTGAGTAAGAGGTGAAGTCACGACGAGGCATCGTAGTTTAAGATGGTGGGACGAGAAGCGGGGACTGCAACATGACATCCCGATGCATGCAACACAGGGTCTAGATTTCTTCAAGGGGAAGGAGTTCGAATCGATCGAGGATTATTGATAGGAGGATAGTCCCATAGAGGGGGAAGAGAAAAGTCCCACACTTCTCCAGACCGCTACGGAGACGTCCATAGAGTTGCTCCCAAACTTATCAATGGGCGAAATCCACTTTGTTCTGGTTTGACCTTATTTGGACGACGGTTGCTAATAACATTGGAGGCGAATCTTGAAAGATGGGGAGGAATCTCACGAAACCTTGATTGGCTTCTTTCCCTAGCGACTAACGCCGCCTTGCACTAAGAAAATACAACCTTGCGAAGTCGCGGACACCGTTCGTTCCCCTGGCTTGATTGCCAATCACGAGGTTTGAGTCCTTCGAAAGAATTTGTTTATTATCTCCCGAAATAGGCGATATTTTCGGGTTCATCTCCTTACATTATATACCCATCGTTTTTTTTTTTTTGGTGGGGGGTGTTTTGCGCTACATGGCGGATAGTTATGAGATGGGCAATTTATAGTGGCCTTAATGTCCTTACGTTACTCATTAATTCTTATATTATCTGCTATACATTAACTCCGTCATAATTCTTGTCGAGGTGCATGCTTCGTTTGCTTTATCTTCCATGCTCGGGGTGGTTTGTTTGCTCGAGTATCCGACCCCATCCACCTCGATGCTCGAGGTGGTTGAGCTAGGGGTCATGCTCGATCTTCCTATCGATTGGCGATTTGTTTGCTTGGGCCACTTAAATAACTGTCACGTGATCGGGTCCAAGTCGCCTACATGGATGTTCAGGTCACTCACACGAATGCCACGTGTGTTGGCAACATCCCATTCCAATGGCCCTTTCTTTACCCCATATTCTTGGTTAATTTTATGTTTAGTTGCTTGTGTTAAATTAGTTAGAGTTTTCTATTCCTTCATGACAAGTGTTTTATATTGTGAATAAGTAGGAAAAAAATATAAATGTTTTCATCTAAAGAAGATGTCATAGGTGGAACACACTCATCAATTTTCCTTCTTCAATGTAGGCTATATTTATTTTTTGACAACTAAACACTTTGTTACAATATAATAAATTATTCCCACCGGGACTCGAATCTTATACCTTCCCTCCCTAGATATCTTACATTTTAAATTTTGAATGCTTTCTGGCAGGCTAGGCATGGATACAAAGACTATATTTATTATTGGGAAAAATGATATGTATCTCTTTATTTTACATGGATATATAAGATTTATCATCACTATTATTTTTTGAAAAAATAAGATTCAATCCCTGTCAGTTTTAAATTGGAAATATATAAATTTATTTTGAAGGTTATAATTTTTATTTATATTTATTAGTTATATTTATAAAGGTCTAGAATGAGTGAGTGTTGAATGCCAAACTTAAATAGGTAAAAATTATAGTATAAACCTATATAATTTTTTTACTCATGATAGTTTATCGTTAGTCCAAACTTCTTGTATTAAAGACATCAAACACAAATTATTTCAAACTTTCCCCTAGAGTTTCTTATAGGTTTTATCTTCAAGTTTATCTTTATTTTCTTTATTTATAAGCAAGCATGAAAAAATTTCTTTTCATGAAATTTTTTTTATTCCTTGATATTCTCCCACACCCAAATCTAGCATTATAATATTATAAATTTTTATATTAAAAATAAACTTGACATTGCATAAAATAATAATAAGAGATCACTTTAATTTAAAAACTTAAATTTTATATGTAGCTCAAACTCTTATTGGATACTAAAAGACACTATTGCTTGTACCTCTTTCTTCTTCTTCTTTTTTTTTTTGTGACATAACACATATATGCAATTTCATTATTATTCAATTTTTTCTATCGTTGTTATTTATTTTTATATCTCTCTAACTTCTAATTTTCATTTTCTTTAGAACTCAATTTGGAACTTCCATGTCTAACCGAGTTTTCATTTTCATTTATTTTTTTATTTTATGTTTGTCTACAATTGTTTACTAAACAATCTTAAATATTAATATCCGTAAAATAAAAAAAATTGGCCGTAATTGATTATAATAACCTTAAGAAATACCTTTAGTTTTCTTCTTATCTATGTTTCTCATTTTCGCTTTTAATTTATTTAATTTTTATTTTTTGTTTAGAGTTTGGGAGGGAGTACAGGCTTTGCTTGACCATGCACACTATAAAAAAAATGGTTCATAATGACATTTTGGTGTTAAGAACGTATAACATGATGCTTCCTAACATATTAAAAACCCAGCACTGGCCGCACTTATAAAGTGTCATCTTCAACTAATTTTGGGCTTATTTATGTGTTATATTTTCAAAACATGACATTCTTTGAATATGTCATTAATTTTTGAAAAGTATCATTAATGTCCATTTTTATATACATATATTGACACTTTATAAAGCGTCATTTTTTATATATTTATGATGACATTTAAAAAAGTATCAAAATGTGAAAAATCATTTATTTATTTTTTATACTTATTTGAAGGGTCATATTATGTATTTAATAATATGAAAAATATATTTATGATACATTATATATATATATATATATACTATATATATATATATATATATACACACACACACATATAATTTAGTTAGAAATTTTAAAACCCTTACAAAAACTATGCCACTATAAGAGTCATTTTCTGTAGTAGACTCTTGAAAACTCAAATAGGTAAAAATTTGGATTTAATATAAATATCATGTTATTTAACATATGTATATGTTACCTGCTGATGAGTCTTAAACTCATCTATTTTAAATCTATTTTTACATCTTGTTTTGATATTTTCCATTTGTTTATTGCCAAATTATGAAGTATTTTTCAAACTTTGTGTTTGCGAGGGTATTAATTTAAAGGAGAATTTCAACAAGAAGAAAGAAAAAAACGACAGTGCGGCGATCCGTGTCGTGGTACGAAAGGAGATGCTGTGTCTCGCGACAAACTTCCAAGCAATTACCAAAGAAAACGTGTCGCAACAACATTTTCTGTGTCGCCAACAACATTTCCTGATTGTTGACAATTGAGTTAGGTCGCGACAAAAAAAAGCAAGTTGCGACAGAGAATGGAAAAGACATATGTTAGTCAATTGGAAACAAAATAGTTTGTGTTGCGACATAATGCTGTCACTACAAGAAATTATCGGATTAGCTACGGAAATTAGCTAGGGAAATAATCCCTAGCTAATTTGCAAGAGGATGTAGCAAGAATAACAAGAGATTTTTATTATCGAATTAATGACAATTTTGCTCACGGTTGTAATGGATTAAAAGCGAGGCTACGACGGACAAAGTTCTAGCTAATATTATCGTTGATTTTGGCGCAAAGATTGGCGGCAAATTTAGCAACAACTTTAGAGACGGATTTTCCCTAGCTAATTAGCTAGAGAACAAATCCGTCGCTAAATCATGGCATTTAGCTAGAGATTTTTCCCTAGCTATTTAGCTAGGGAAAGCGCCCGTCGTTAAGTCTATATCGAAATATTTTTTTGTTTTGATTTATGTATTTAGCTAGAGATTAGTCCCTAGCTAAAATAGCTAGGGCAAAATCCGTCGCTATTGGTGCCCTTAAATTGTTATTTTCACAAAATATATGCATTTAGCTAAGGATTTTTCCCTAGCTATTTAGTTAGGGATTGCTTCCGTCGTTAAGTCTATACCGAATTATTTTTTGTTTTGTTTTATATATTTAGCTAGGGATTGGTTCCTAGCTAAAATAGCTAGGGACCAAATCCGTCGCTATTGGTGTATAAATTGCTAATATACATGCATTTAGCTAGGGATTTTTCTAGCTATTTAATAGGGATTATGTCAGTCGTTAAAGTCTATGCGAAATATTTTTTTGTTTTGATTTATGTATTTAGATAGGGATTAGTCCCTAGCTAAAATAGCTAGGGCAAAATCCGTCGCTATTGGTCCCCTTAAATTGTTATTTTCACAAAATATATGCATTTATCTAGGGATTTTTCCCTAGCTATTTAGCTAGGGATTGTTTCCGTCGTTAAGTCTATACTGAATTGTTTTTTGTTTTGTTTTATATATTTAATTTGGGTTGGTCCTAGCTAAAATAACTAGGGACAAATCGAGTAAGCTATTGGTGCCCTTAAATTGCTATTATCATGCATTTAGCTGAGTTTTCTAGCTATTTAGTAGGGATATGTCGATCGTTAAATTATGCGAATTATTTTTTTGTTTTGTTTTATATATTTAGCGACGGACACTATCCCTAACTAAAATAGCTAGGGACCAATCGTCGCTATTTATGCCCAATTGTATGCATTTAGCTAGGGATTTTTCCCTAGCTATTTAGCTAGGGATAATGTCCGTTGTTAAGTCTATAGCTAATAATTTTTTGTTTTGTTTTATATATTTAGCTAGGATTGGTCCCTAAATTTAAAATAACTAGGAAAATATCGGGTTGCTATTGGTGCCCTTAAATTTGTATTTCACAAAATGTATGCATTTAGGTAGGGATTTAATCCGTTGCTATTCTTACCCTCAAAATTCTTCTCATTTAGGAAATTATGTATTTAGCTAGGGATATGTCCCTAGCTATTTAGATAGGGATACTTCCATCGTTAAGGCTTTTCTGAAATACTTATGTTTTACTCTTTGTATTTAGCTAGGGATTTTTCCCTATGTAAATAGCTAGGGATTTTTCCCTAGTTAAATAGCTAGGGAATAATCCGTCATTATAATTTACTTTCAAATTATTTTTTTTTTTTAAATTCTTGGTTAGCAAGGGATAATTCACCCCAGCTATTTAGTTAGGATAGTATCAGATAAGTTAAGTATGCACGAAATATTTTTTGGCTCTATATGTCTAGCAAGGGTTATCCTAGCAATTTAGCTAGGGATTGTGTTAATTAGTTAGGTTCTTAAAAGAAGCGACATCGTTTCCTTCTACGTATACTTAGAAACTACGATTAATCTTCTCTTATCTCACTTGCTTGTCTACTTCGAAAACAAAGAAACCATTCCACTCTCTCACGTCTCACGACCTAATTAGGTTTGTTCCCTTCTCTCTTGTTCGTCTCTTATACGTTTTCCAATTACACCGCACGGTTCATCTCTCGAGAACTGTGTGTCCTTGCTCATTGAAAGCACAGACGAAGCAAACCTGTATCTCTCTCTCTCTCTCGGTTCTTTCTTGCCACCTACAGACCATCCATTTCTAACTCTTCTTGTTGCAGGTAAGATTCTCCTTGCTCTTCTCCTTCAAAATACTGCCCATATCTCTCTCTCTCTCTCAGTTTGATTTCCACTAAGCGGGTTTGGTTTATAAAGATTATTAGGTTTTTTCTTTCATTTCCCTCGATTTTCTTCTTCTTTATGTTTCACATCACTTATATGATTTTGACTCTCACCATGGTGAATCCAACTGTCCCGATCGAGAGACATTGCCAAATGCCACTTTGGGCTTATTGTTTCCCTTTTCCATTGAACCTTTTGCAATTCTGATTTAGACCCGATTAGTACCTCTCTATCTCTCTCTCTCTAGTGTTCCTTTTATTTCATTTTAATTTCATGAGAAAATGGTAATAGGTTTGCAATTATTCATCTGACAGTGAGCTAAATGGTGCTTTTTATTTAAAGAAATAACTTTTATTTAGAAACAATTTTTTATTCAATGTGGGTGGTTCAATCTAAGCATCGATTGGTGGAAATACATGCTAATGTGAGGCCAGACACTGCAGAGGAATCACAATAAGTTGTGGAATTTCACCTACAAGTGAAGTCCAACATCCAATAAATAGATTTGTTCTCGAGTCATTTTCCTTATGTGAAGCCGTTCGCCCAGTGAATCGAGAGAGTTAATTAGGCGGGTCATTTCCAGTTTACTCTCATTTTGTTTTCTTTTTTGGCATTTTTAACTATGTGATTTTTTTCTTTTTCGTTTCATGTATCATTCTCTTGTCCTTAGTTGTTTCATATTTATTTCTTATGATTTAACCATTTCTTTGTACTTGTACCCCGGGCTTGTATTCTCAATTAATCCTTATACAGCCTTTCTTTCCATCCAATTGTCTTTTTAACATGCTTGTGTATTCTTGGTGTTTCTTTATTTGAAATAGTTACTTTTGCACTACTGTTTTTTTGGCAGTTCTTTAGTTCATATGATGGTGTGTCCTTGGTACTACTTCATTCGCTTTGTTATTTATACATATCTCGGCCTTTACTCTCACTACAAGAAAAAGGGTGATTGTTGACATATATTATCTTGACTTATGGTAATATATGTTAATATTACCCATTTAAATGAATGGTGTAGACCAATAATGACATATATAAAAAAATTTCATCACTTATATAATAGAACATTGATAGATAATTTATAAGTCAATAAATAGTCAATATTTATTTAATAATTTTAATTAAACTCCGCATAATTTTAATCAAATTGATTCAATAAATTTTTTTAAATTGACTGATTCAATCTTTTTTATATCAATAATAAAGAAATTTATTTTGATAAACTATATTTTAATTCACTAATTAATCAATACCAAAGAGTAAAAATTAATTTTTTGGTAGAAGAGCAAAAATTATTTTATTAGGATTGATTTTATTTATATCTAACTAGCAAAAATAATTTAATAAAATTTTTAAAAACTAATGTATATGTTTTAAAAAATTCTTTACATTAACTACTAAAATATTAATTCAATGTTTGTAAGACCCAGAAAATTTAATTTTGAAAAAGAGACAAAATCGTATTAATTTTGGTAAAAGTAAAATTTTCTAGATCTAGGATGATGAAGCAGTTATAAGATTTGGAATCGATCTCGCAAAATCAAGCTCTGTCGAATTTCGTGGTCAGAATGATCTCGAAATTGCCCCGCGTTTTCGAGCTACTTTGAGTAACTCGGAGTGGCGTAAAGCAGTGTGATGTAATGAAGTCGCATATAGCATGTCTTTCTTGTAATAGCATGTTGCGTAAATTAGAGGGGATGGAAATGAATAGGCGTTGGCGTAGTAATGCAGAAGAAGGATTACGTGGAATTAAATGGAAGTTTAATATAGGAAAAGACAAAAGCTTGGAGATAGTGTTGTCTTCTCCATTTTGAAGAGCAAAGGGGTAGTGGCTGGACGTGGTGAGAGGGTGCAGAAAGTTGGGTTTGAATTTTAGAGAGAGTGTCTGGCCTCTCTAGGATTTCGGACTGATCGGACCGTCCAGTTCTTGGTGAAGCAAAGTGGTTCTCTGGTAGGGGAGACGGCGTGAGTGCCGGTTTTGGGCATTTTCGACCAGCCTAAAGTGAGGTGGGGTTTTATCATACTTGTTTTACTCTTTGTTTTAAGTATTTTATTTAATGGTGGGTTGGTTGGCCTTGAGCAGCGTTTGATCAGATCCCAAACTTAGGACCCGAGTTGTGGAAATTTCTTGGAGCCCGTTTTGGAGCCAGTGTAGTCCATGTTCCGGATGGCTGATGGTAGCGATTATGAAGTAAATTGTGTTTGATGGTAGTGAAAATGCCATGGAATTCGGTTTCAAAAGTGGAACCTGATGTTTGGTAGTGGGTGCCATGGACATTATTGCAGAATTTTAAGAATTTGTTAAAAAGCAGTCCCGGTTCTGTGTAACACCCCGAAATATACCCTAGCAGTTTTCGGACATTGTTTAGGGTTTAATAAAAATTAAATATGAATTTTTGGGAAATAAAACGAGAAACCCGGAATTTGTACAGAATAAAACAAGGGTACATATGTAATTTTCCAAAAATAGGCACATAAGTAATAAGATAAGAAGGTTATGGGTTAAAATAGAAATATGCCTAACTTGATTTGCAAAAAGAGAAGAACTTAAGGACTAAAGTGAAATAAATGAAAACTTAACCCAAAAAAATGGGTTTTTAGGAGCCAAACATGGCCTAAGAAGAGATATTTGATTTAAGACCAAATTTGGTCTCATTTTGGAAAAAGAAAACCGTGGAGAAGAAGAAGAAAAAGGGAAGGAGAAGAAGAAGAAGAAGGAGGAAGAAGAAGAAGGAAGAAGAAGAAGCTAAGTTTAAGGTATGGAATCTAACATTTAGCGCTCCAGTTCCTTTGGATTTTTGTACGGAAGTTATAGATTTTGTATGAGATTATGTGTATTTGGACCATGGTAGGGATGTCTATAGTTTTCAAACCTAGGGTTTTGATAGGATTTTATTAACCATAGATTTCCTAACTAAAGTAGGGTTTGGTAAACCTAAATGTGGTACAAGAAAAACATGGAATCCTCCGCTTTGAGTTGGACCCATGGTTTAATTGCAAAGTAATGGAGTTTGGGTTAGAATAAACTAACTAGTCCTTGTGTTTGGTTTGTGTATGGGTTATGAAATACATATTCAGAGTGTTTTAGGAAGCAATTCATGAAATGTTTTGAAGTAAGATAAGTAATTTAGAAGATGGATTGAGTAGAATAGAGGTTACAAGATGGATATAGAGTGGTTTTGATGTGTATATTGATTATTGAGTTGGTTTGGGTAGAAAAGTATGGAAAAATGGGAGAAAAACCACCATTTCTAGGCATTTTCAAGGGGTGGTACCGGTACCAAACAGAGTGGTACTGGTACCATAAGTGTTATGTCATTTTGTTTTGGACCAGTTTTAGTATTTTAACCATAACTTGGTCATTTCTTATTCGAATTGAGTGATTCAAGTGGCTGGGTAAACTAGTCTTCAAGGAGAACAAAACACCCTGAAATGGGTACCTTCAAATTTTGACTCTATTTGGCCTAGAAATTCACTCAAAGTGGGGCTATGTTCAAGCCAATTTCTGGTTCTGTTTTGAACATAGAGGAGTCTCGGTTGTTTAGGACATATCTTGAGTTTGGTGCTCGATTTAGTGATTCGATTGGAAGAACCCTTAGCACCTTAGCTTCAAATGAGTACAAAGACCCAGTGTCAAATATGAAGTTGAGACCCCTGAAAATGGGTATTTTCAAACTGTTTCTAGTGTAAAATGGGCAAAATGACTAGTTTGGCATGAAAATGTCATAACTAGAGTTTGGATTATTCAATTGGAATGATTCCAATTTCTAAGTAAAGTAGATTCATAGATAAACAAGAATACATGATTGATGTGTGAATACACTGATGTCATATACAAGTATATGAAATGTCATATCTGTGGGCATGAAAGCTGGAAAAAATATAGGAAATCTGATATGTATAGATGTGTTCATGAAACATGAATATAGGTAAAAACATAGGAATTAGTATGGAACTAAGTAAGGAACTTCGTTTTAATTAGTATAGAATTTTCTGAGCTACAATGGATTAAGAATACATGTAGGAAATCAAATCCCCAAACCATTGATGAAATTGGGTTAGAAGAACCCCATTTATTATAATGAATGTTTGTTAGTTTTATGTTAAATTTGTTGTGAAAAAAAGAAAAAAAAAAACGGGCTTGGAGTTTGATTGGTTATTCTCCTCAATTAGGAATATTTGTATTAAGAAATATTGGGAGTTTTAGGAGATCTTTGTGCAAATTTCTTCCAAAACCCATATTTTGTTTTTGCAAACTATAACTTGGTCATCACTCATCTTTTTAGTGAGTGATTCAAATTCTGGGTAAACTAGACTCATAGAACATATCTCCTTGAAATATGTATATCCAAATTCCGAACCCTTAAATGCTCGAAATTAATCCAAAGTGGAGGCGACAAGCATGGTGTACGGCCGGCCGAATTCTTGTTCCTTGGCGGATTTTTAAGTTTGAACGCCAACTTGGACAGCCATAACTTCTTTGTCCAAAGTCCGTGCTGGTGTTCTTGGACTCTATAAATCCCTTTAGGGTCCTAGCATCCACCCTTATCATGAACCCAATTCAACTTGAACTCGGATTATGTCCGAGTAATGAGAAACGGTAGGCCCATGCAGTTCGGCACACATCGGATTCTGGTTATGTCCTCCAACTTGGTTGTGCAGCTTTTGTCCTTTTTACACCCAGGCCTTCAAGCTATCAGAAAAAAAAGAAAAAAAAACTTTAAATGGAAAAACTTCTGTTTCCTAAAGCAAAATCAAATTTGCAATTGTGGTAGGGAATCTTATTTTCTTGCACAATTTGGTGTTAAAAAATCTGTGCAAATACACAAGGATGGTGTCCATGTTTTGCTTTGAAATAGAAATAAAGCTTTCTTCCAGTGCTATGAGGAATGGAGATGGAGTTAATCCTTTTATATATATGTAGTTGATCACATTTGTTGTTGTATTTAAGCTGAAGCAAGGCTATGGACTATCAATAGTTTCACTCCATTAAGTTTCTTTTCAATGGTAGTTGAGATTTGTAAATCTTGTTTCTTGTATGTTGTTCAGTTATTATCATTGTTAATTTGAAAGTTAGGACTGTTTGTTTGAAACCTTAAATATTTTTAGTGCGATTTCATAATATTTTTAAGTAGTTTTTAAATAAATTTTTATATATGGTGTTTTATTTTTAATTATTCTTTATATTTGTATAACTATTTTTTTTAAAATTACTCTCAAAAAACAAGTGAGAACTACAGATAACATTTATTGAACATACACTTATATTTTCTAAATTTCTTCTTGCTTTTGCAAATATAACACACTTGGGGATAATCTACCTTTCTTTTCAAATTCATTTCTGGCACGTAGCACAAAGAATCTTTTGAAAAGCAGAATGTCCATTTGCATTGGTGCTATGTGTATGAATTGAAATCCATATGGCTAGGATTAAGAAATTTTTATTGTGGGTTTTATTTCATTCAATTCTTTTTCTTTTTTTCTCTTCCTTCTGAAATTTTCTGGTTTGTTCTTTATGGTTCGATGGATTTGAATTACAAATGATTAGGAATGAGGTTTTATCTTAAATCCTTTTTTCAATTTATTTCTTTCCTTATTTTTATTTTTTCTTGCTTTTGGAAAAATTTTTATTTGATTTTCAGTTCCTTTGCAATGGGTGCAATGGAATTTCCTTACTTTGCTGAGATTCTAGTAGTGGTTCTAGCCACTGCGAATGGGTTCATTCTTCTTTGTGGAGCATGCTTGCAACAATTTTGGGTGGTGAGGCAGCTAGTAATTAGGGTTTGGTAGGGACGCTTTAGCTATTCAAGTGGTTGTTTGCCTTTCTTTATCATTCATGTAATGAAGACTATCTATTTATTCTTTGTTTCTTTGGTCCTTAATTTTCTGGTTGCTAGTACGAGGAAAAAGGATTGAAATTTAGATCTATGATCTTCATTGAGTAGTGAAGCTTGATCCTTCAAACTTGGAATTCCTTTCTTTTTGCTTCCCTTTCTTGTCCTTTCACTTGGTTCTTGTGTTCTCTAATTTTATGTTTTTGTGTGCTTGGCTTGGTTGGTGCCTTTGGAAGAGACATGCTCGACCATCCCCAGCGATAGCATGATATTTTTTCACCTTTAGGTTTCTTTTGGCGATTTTCATAATTTTCCATTAATTCTAGTTTTTAGCAACATAATGGTTTAGAACTCAAACTACACCTAGTCATTTTGAACCTTGAACTTTATATATAATGGACTGATGTAAGAATTATTCATTTTCAATTTTGCTAATTAAAGCTATTTGTTTCTTCATCGCAGTTACCTTAAGCATTGCCTAGATATTCACAATATTTTATCTGCATATTCATCGTAAGTCATTTTCTTTAATTAATAGTAATATTTTGAAGTCATTATGTTTCATTAAAAATGAATAAGGTATAGTGGTAAATTTTGGTCATAATGGCAAACTCAAAATGGCCCTAGAACATAAATTTGTGATGTTAAGCGTGTATTTTCAATCAAATTAGACTTGAACATAAGATGAGCTTCATTCACGCAAACAACCACCATAGGTTAATTGAAAAATTATGTTTAATTATTAGTAAGTTAAACAGAAATCAAAGATCAACGTGATTAACAATAATATATCAAGTAATAGCAAAACAGCTTACAAATAATTTTCTTAAGTAATATATCTACCAAGTATTGCAGCCATAACACATTTGTTTTAGGAGCAATTACGAGTATGAAAAATCAAATTATGTGCAATATTAGTCTTAGATAGTTAATTCTGGTTAATGTTATATACAAAAATATGTATGTCTTAGGATAGTTAATGCAGAAAAATCAAATTACCTCTTGGATATCTATACAAAAATGTTATATCTGAAATTCTACTTATAAATCTAATTTACAAAAACAACATTAAAAAATTAAAAAAATTAGTTAATAAGATTAGAAAATAGAAAAAAATTAAGTACAAGATTAATTAGTTAATAAGATTAGAAAAATAAAAATTAAAAATTAAGTTTTTCATTTTCTATTGACTAAGCAAACATTAAAATTAAAATTACAGCACATATATAATGAATAATAGGATTATTCAATATAATTTAGTTAATAAGATTAGAGTTTAAAATGAATAATAATTTTAGTAATTAAGTTAACATTGATGGGTAAAGAGTCTTTTAAAATTTTTGTAATTTTTAGTTCAACAATAAATTATTTTAGATATTTTCAATTTTGTTAATTGTCTTTTCTTTTATTTAACGTGTATATTTGTGTCTTGATAATATATATTGTTTGTTACATGTGTAATCACTAGAGCGTTTGTTGTAGAGGATAATTGGGGGCGAAGGCAATGATGGTGATCATAAATAATAGAAGTGTAATATTTATTGTGCTCGATAATATATATTGCTTTGTTCTGTGTGTAATGTCGGGCATTTGTTGGCGAGAGTTGTGAGGCGAAGGCAATGATGGTGATCATAAATAATAGAAGTGTAATATTTTCTTCGCGCATCTTGTTGTTGTTGCTATTTATAATTTGGTTCATTTTTATTGCATACACTCTTAGATGACCTATTTCAGCGAGAAATTAAGTGATAGAGGAAACTTTCTTTGAAATTTTTATAGATTTATAAGACAATATAACTAAAAGAATAATTAAAGCGTACATTTATTTGTACATTTTAGCCCGTGAAACCCGTTAGGTGTCTTACTCAGCGGAAGGTGAGAATTCATTAGATTGTCCAATGGACAATTTGAGATAGCATGCTATATACGTAGCGATAGTTTACATGTTTATTATGCATATAGAGATTCGGTAGCATGTATCCCTCTGGATTTGTGAGTGCACGTGTAGGATATTCAATATCGTCTTATTCGGAGGTGGAAATCTTGAAATTCTAATAATGTATCAGTCAACAAATGTATTATTGTGAGATATAGATGACACATTCTTAAATGGGATAGACAAGAATAGTGACGGAATTGTCCCTAGCTAAATTATTAGAGGTGATTAATCAACTATTCTGGTCAGTGAGAATAGTGTGAAGTATCATATTTGATTATTGCAGGGTTCAATTAAGTAGCTATTTATTTAAGGTCGAATAAAAATAGTGTGAATTGTCCCTAGCTAAATTAGCTGAGGACAATTCATCAATATTCTTCAAATTGACAGGTGTCCTAGCTAATTTAGCTGGGTTAAGTTTCCAATCACTATTTCTTGAGGTCGTAGAATAGTGAGGAATTGTCACTGCTTAAATTAGCTAGGAGATGATTTAAAGTAATATTTTTTTAAAATTAGACAAGTATAAAAGTGTGGGTGTCCTAGCTAAATTAGTAGGGACAATTTCAAGTAATATTAACTCTAAAATTAGACCAAAAATAGTGGCGGAATTTTCCTAGCTAATTTAACTAGAACATTCGTCATCCTATTCAATCGAAAAATATTAATTGGTCCTTTGAATTCTGACCCGAAATTAGCAAGCGAAAATATATATAGTGGGTAGGAATTTGAGTGGTTAAAAAATAGCTGAGAAAAAATTTTCTCATTAATTTTCTGACAAGCACTTAAATTTAGGGATTATTTCCGTCTTAAAATAAATCGCTATTCTATTTTAAGCGATCGTTTATTAGACAACTAGGGAAATTTCCTAGCTATTTGCTTTGTAGTGGTGAAGGCGGAATATACATCACGTAGGAGCCTCTCTTATGCCAGACATTAACTTACGCAACATGGAAAAGCATTTAAGAGACCAGAGAAAAGATCTTGAAAAGGAAAGAAGTTTAGGTCGGCTTGTGAGAAACTAGGTCACGACAAAGGGTGCTTAATGAATGAATTATTTGGTTTTAACAAAGAGAGTCAATGTGAGACATACTTCAAGCTTAAAAGTGTTTTGAGATTGTACGGCGAGAGATCTTGGTCGTAACATAGGAGTAAGGCTGACGAGAAAGAAAGCGAGTTGCGACCTGACTCCTAAGCCGCGGCAAATCTCCAACACAAAGTGCAAAGAAGTCATGTCGCGACATAACAAACTGGGTCGCGACAACAAAAGTCAGCTGCACACAGAAAAGTCCTGTTACGACAGGGAAAATGGGTTGCGATACGAAGACAGGCTAAAGGCAGACAAGTTATGTCGCGACCAGAAAAACTAAGCCGTGACAGAAAAATATCTTGCATACGAGAAAAAGTGTTATTGCGACATAACATATTGGGGTTGCGACATGCA
Organism: Tetrastigma voinierianum; assembly: GCA_016808115.1. Lineage (NCBI taxonomy): Eukaryota > Viridiplantae > Streptophyta > Magnoliopsida > Vitales > Vitaceae > Tetrastigma > Tetrastigma voinierianum. Next base: position 231,171 of record JAEQBH010004237.1, on the reverse strand, counting down.
AAACATCCCCAACACAAAAGTCTAGGTCATAACATCAAAAATGAAGCTACAACAAGGAAACAGGCTAAGTGGCGACAGAACTCTGTCGTGATAGACTTTTTGGGTCGTGACCGAGATGACAATAATGCAAGACAGTGTTGCGGTAAAGACAAAGCGGAAATGTTGTCGCGACAGGAAAGGCTGGGTCGCAACACCAATTTGAAGAAGCGGTCGGCCATCATATCGCATTATGAAAATTTGGTGTGACACCAACTCTGAAGCTGCATTGAAGCGTGTTGACGTTTCATGTTTGAGGAATGACGAATGTTAATGGCGACAAAACTCTGTCCTTGTTTGAGTTATCATATTGAAGGAAGAGAAGAATATACGCCCAGCAAGAATATGATATTTTTAGCTCAAGCAAGAATGAGCACAAGATCTTTTAGATGTGACAAGCGGCCGCTTCTTTATGATAAAGGCACGCAACAAAATTCAAAACTATGTTGCGACACAACAGTCGCGACTAAGAAAACACAGGGCACAAAGTTAGGGATTCATAAAAGAAGCATTGAGTTAAGGTCCAAACTTTTGAGAGCTCTGCCTTCTACTCTGCTCTAACATACTTTTTTTTTTTTTTTTTTTTTTTTTTCCTCTTCTAACTTCTTTGCCTTATTGATAGTGATCTATCTTACAAATAGAGCTTATTGTAGGAAAGTGATGGTCGGTCGGCAAACGAACAGTACACGGGAAGTGAGGACTCTTTTGTATTATATTTTTTTTTTATTTTTTATTTTTCTTATTTTTCATTTCTTAAGTAGATTCGCGTAGCTTGATATTTTAATTTGTCATTGGATCTAACCAGTGATTTGTTCAAAAGTTTTAAAGTTGAAATTCATTTACGATTCTTGTTTTGAATGCAATGAACTCAAACAATAGCTAGAAATTGTTTCTTGATTGATTACACTTACAATGGAATTTTCTACGTCATTATTTCAATGTATCTTTGTAATCAGTTTCGAGAACTCAACTTCCACTGGGAAAGATCTGATGTTAGTTATGGTCTTTTCTGCAAAATTGGAAGAAAATTTCCTGAGTTGAAATTTGAGATTATTTGAATGGTGTTGCTCTTGATATTAATTGTTCCCAATTTTAGTAGCTTATACCCATGAAATGACTATTGTTTAGCTCTGATTTCCAGGAGGCCCTCTGAGTGACACAGAGATGGAGATTCCTAAGAGCTTAGACCAGTTCTTTGGGGGTATGTTAGACTAATATTGATGAACTAATGAGCTCGATTATGCAGATAAATCCTCAATTTGCTCATGATTTGAGAATAGGTTGAGCGATATATCAATTTAATCAATTAGAGATCTCTCCTTGGTCTGAAAGAATGATCTTGATCCCATGTTAGCATGAGATCTAATCAAGAAAAGAGAAAACTCTTTCAGATCTTAAGGACGAGACATCACTCATGTTGTAGAGATATTGCAATTGCCCTGTCTTGGGAAGCAAGAAATCTGCAGTCAAAAGAAATATGTATGAAGTATTGGAAAAGAAAAATACCCATATCTTATAGAGAAATTCTATTTACAAGTAATTGATTAGAATCATGTTTCAGGAATGAACATGAACCGCTACTCAATGAAAAGTATGGTTAGAGGAGGAATCTAAACTATACTACCTTACCTCTTAACAAATTCAGATTTCACTCAAGGAAAAATAGAATGAGAATAGGATGTAGGAATTGACAATTTCATAGCAGTGAAATCCTAATGTTTACTTTTAGCAATTATCTGATTCAGTCCAGTGTACATTTAGGATTTAACTTTTTCTTTTATATGCAATGTAGGATTCTAGTTTTTAAAATTCTTATTAGGTTACGAAATTTTCATCTAAACTAAACATTCAAATAGTGTAGAACTTGAGTACTTGGGATAGTTGAAGTTTAAATTTCTTTCAATCTACGTAGGCTTGATATCTAGACTTATAAGGTCACTTTATTACAGTGACCCTATGCACTTGCCGGTTTTTAAGACCAAAGTAAATTTTCAATCGAAGTTAGTGACAAAATTATTTTTCTTATGAGCATATAATGTATTTTAGATTACGTATCAAGTTTACGGTGCCATCATGCGGAGTAATTTTAGTCTTCTAGTAATGGTACTAATAATTTGAAGATGCACAATATTTTGGTCAACAAGTTTTTGGCATCGTTGCCGGGGATTCTAGTTACTCCTTTGGTGATAGTGTCATAAATTTGTACAATTTTGGTCAACAATTTTTTGGCGCCGTTGCCGGGGATTCTAGTTACTTATTTGGTGATAGTGTCATAAATTTGTACAATTTTGGTTAAAGTTGCGTCTTTGCAGGGGATCGAAAGAATTTAAAAATCGATATTAATGAAGAAATCTTGAATTTGGGCGTTTTAACATTTTACAAAAAAAAATCGAGAAAATAAACAAAATAGTTTTAATGGTGTTTGAATAAGCTCACGATCATTTTGGAAACATAATGAATATATAATTTTTGTTATATACTGACTTCAATTTCTTTCACGCGCTGAAGATGATGCGGTTTGTGAAAGAACCTTCAAAGCCAAATTCCTTAATGTTGAAGCGTGATTTCCATACAAAAACCACCATTCAACTGCAATAAAAATTACTTATATTCAATATATAATAATAACTTAATATTATTAGAAATATGCCTTCTCGCCTATTTCTAACATGATGTCAATATAACTTAATTTTATACATAATTAGGGATGTGTAAATCTTTATCCCTAATTCATTTTTTCACATAATTATGTATAAAATAATATTATTTTATTTATTGCATAATTGCAATGAGGCGAGTCTTCACAACCGGGGTGGTCCATCAAGATGTATCTGAGATCACAAAGTGTTCGGCATACGGATCCATCCACCATGATTGCACCATCGTCGTACAAGTCTTTAGGCGCAAAACAAAAGCTTGAAAAATATGTTCGAATGTGGTTGATCAAAGGAAGCGATTGGGACAATTGATTAGCAAGTTCTTCATATATGAAAGTGTTCCACCTCAAAAAGCGGACTCGCACCATTTTAAGAACATGATTTTTGGTGCACAACAAGCAAGTTTGTCTAATTGTATAATATGTTTTAATAATGACATTATTATCTTAAATTATGATTGCAAATTTGCAACCACTAACCAGCTTTCCTTGAATTATGTATGTAGGGATGGGCATCGAACCACCATCTACATATGAAATCAAAAGCAAGTACTTGGAAATGGAGTATAGGAGCCACTTAGGAAACATGTCAACATACAAAGATATTGAGACATATGGATGCACAATTATGTGCGATGGATGGACCAGACCAGCCAAATTGAGCATAATTAATTTTATGGTATATTCAAAAGGAAGCACAATTTTTCTCCATCTGTTGATCGTCGAGATAAGATTAAAAGACAACAAATATATATATGGTTTGTTGAAGGATGTCATTAAAGTTGGAGAAACAAATGTGGGTGCAAGCGTAACAAATAATGGATTCAACATTTGTGAAAGCTAGGAAGTTCTTGATGAAGAAATACAATGTATTGGACTTCATGTGCAACACACTACGATGATTTAATGTTTGAAGACATTGAGTAAAGGGATAGTGTTGCTCGATTGATCAGAGATAGCGAAAAGATAACCGACTTCATTTACAATCATGGTTGATTGCTTGCAAAATCTTATCGTCTATGATGGAATGCTCGTGCATCCTTGAGCAATAAGATTTGCAAGAAACTATATTGCCCTTGACAGTCTCCTAAAAAATAGGTTTGATTTGAAGAAAGTCTTTATTAGTAATGAATGGGCATCTGAAAGCTTGGCCCAGAAGGCAGTTGGACATGAGGTTGAAAGGTTCATATTTGATCATGAATATTGGGAGAAGGTGGAGAAGCTAGTGTCCATCTATGAGGCACTATACACAGTGTTTCGCATTTTTGATTCATAAGTTGTCCTAACCATGCCATTTGTCTACAAGTTGATTCGGTTGATGAGGCAAATTTAAGATCAACTCAAGGCCCAAAGAGTCCCGGAGAAACATATCGCCAGCGAATCGTTAGGATAGAACCTTTAAGCATCCCTCTTCATGGTAGGTAACTAATTAATATCCTGCTTCACCGATATTCATTTAATAATATTATGTTTATATTATTACATACTAATTCTCAATAAGCGTGAGACCGGAAAATCGATTTCTAAGGAAAGGATAAAGCGGTAATTTCGGTCAAAATGGGAATTTTCAGATCTCGGATGGCCCGAACGGACTTCTCAGTTGAATTCGTCTCACGAAAATTTAGCAACCACGTCCGAATTTCGTTGGATTCGGGGTGGTCGGGATTTACACGTTTTTCGAGCGTGGGTGTTTGAATGACAGTGGTAGGTTAAGGAGATCTGCATGGCTGCCTCAGGTGTGACACTTGGCATAAAAGAAATGGCTCACATTGAGCCACATGGGTGGCATGATCCCATGGCTCACATTGAGCCATGTGGTTAATGATGTCATAAAAGGAAATATTGAAATAAGGAATAAGTGGAAAAAAAAAGTACAGCGTTTGGCTTGAGGAAGGAGAGGAGGAAACTTCCTTTTTGTCGTCAGATTAGTGCTCAAGGGAGGAGAAAGTGAAGGAGAAAAGGAAGAAAGGAGAAAATGAAGAGAAAATGTGAAGAGAGGATGAGAAGAGAGAAATGAGAAAAAGAAAAGGAAAAGAAAGAAGCAAAGGAGGGAATAAAACAAAGGAAAAAAGGCCAAGAAAACGTGGGAGAAATTAGATGCAGAGGCTTTGTTCTTCGGTTTGAGAAGAAGTCTGACCTCTCTAAGATCTGACAATCGGACCGTCGGCTGCTAAGCCTTCGTATGAAGACGAAGTTAGTGCACGTCGAAGACTACGATGTGATCTTGGATTTGGGGAGTTTGACAAACTCCATAAAGGTAGGGGTTTCTCCTGCTTGTTTTATTTTGTAAGGGTCTTGTAATGGGTGGGGATTTGTTTGGGGCGGGACGGCCGTGATTTAGTTCAAAAAGATTTGGGCCAGAGATAGATAAATCTTGGGCAATGGTTGGGACAGTCCACGAATTTGTTTGTGTGATTGTGTGATGTGTGTTGTTGCCATGGGTGAATAACATGTTGATTTGTGAAATTGTATTGGGAACATTTCCAAAGGCAGGCAGCGGATTGTGCCATAGCCCATGAGAGCTAAGTTTATGTTATTATTATAAATTGAATAGCATGATGCATAGGATTTAATTATGTTAATATATGCATGGGTGATATAGTAAGCATGTTGTATGCTTTGTGTGCCATTGCATTTCACTTAGGTGGGGAGTAACCCGAGTAAGAAATTCCTCTTGGGCTTGCTCACCCCCCGTCGATGGGACTATTTTGGAATCTTGAAAGCTTGGGGATGGAGGCAGCTTAGGGGCCTTAGGGTGAAGAAACGACCAAGATGGCCTTATCTTGTATTTTGTAAAGTGCGGGCCAAGGACCGGTTGTATAAATTGTAATTAAATACAGTGTAATAAATCAATTTTTGTATAAAATGTACATTTTTATGAGTAGGATGTGTAGGCCAATTGGCCATTTGCCACATGTGCGTGCCTCATGACATGAGACATGTAGATTTCCATGGTTTGTGGGTTGTCCAGCGGACACCACGGGATGGGCGTCCATGACATGGTATCGAGCAAAGGTAAGCGGTTACCTTTGGTGCTTTCGGTGGGTGTAGAGTTAGATTATACAATATACCTAGGACTTGATAGACGCGGGATAGATCCTTACATCGATTAATGCATTTTGGTGAATTAAATGTGATGTGTGATGGTGTATAACATGTTTGTGGTATGTGAATTGTATGAAATTGTATGCTTGGTAATTAGCATAGGGAAATTGTTGAACATTAGGGCCGAAAACTGGCCTTAGATGTTCCGGGATTTATGGGCGAGCGGTCAGGAAATGAGCGAAAAAAAGAAGTACACGGGCAGTGCTCCGGTTTTTGAACATAATGGGTTTGTAGGTGCAGAAAAATTATTCCGGTTTTGCACAAGAATAAGTGTTTTAATTAAACTCACGAAAATGGAATTATATAAATTAAAATTTTATATAATTTTTAGGTGATTTGGAGAGTTTAGCTCTTGTATCCTCTTAGTAGCGAGGCGTTTTTAGCCCTCTTTGCATCATCAAGTGGTAGCCGAGGTTTGTAAAGAATTTGGAAGGGCTGGGAGTAGCGAGGAAGGCTCTTTGGAGGATTAGGAAAAAAAAAAAAAAAAAAAAATCGAGCGGTGTTCGATTTTGGAGTAGCGGCAGTTGTGTGTGGTGAGATTACGGGAGGTTGTTCAGTTTTCATGCATGGAAAAAGAGTTGACCCATTCAACTCCTTAAATTTTTAAAGTTTATGTGAAAGCGATGGGTTAGACTCTTTGCATCAAAGAAATGTGAGAAAGAAGGCTCTTGGATAAAAAAAAAAAAAAAAATTTTGCAGCAGGTTAGGACCTGTTTGAGGTCGCGACATGGACTTGAGGTCGCGACCTGGGTGTGAAGACAGACGTGAGGTCGCGACCTTAGCCGGGAAAGGGACGTCGCGACTGTTTGAAGGCGGCGGAATCTAAGGATGGACGACACGGGATTTGGCGGTGGGAATTGATGTCGCGACATCAAAGTGAAATTCGCGACATGGGTGGCGCAAAAGGGAGGTCGGCGACATGGCGTCGCGGCGTGGGAAGTGTGCGAGGCTTGATGCGCGACTTCATTGCGGTGCGACATGAAGCGGCGATCTTGAGTCGCGGTATCGATGGATGTCCGCGACATGAAGCGACAATGCGGGATCTTCAGCGACACCAACGTGATGTCGCGACATGAGTGGCCGTGGTTAGGCTAGGCTGGATGTCGCGACATGGACAGCGGTGTGGGCAGAAGAGACGGTGTCGCGACACCAATGTGATGTCGCGCGCATGGAGTGGAGCGTCGATGTCGCTGACGCAGTGTGATGTCCGCGACATAGGGTGGCGACGGCAGAAATTTGCAGACGGTGAAGCGATGTCAGCGACACGAGGTGATCAGCGACATCGGATGGGCTCGGTCGCGCGACGGAAGCGGCGATCCGCGACTCGGCGGTTTAGTAGGCGGGAGGAGGTCGCGACATGCGCCTGACACAGGCGCTATCTGCGTGACCCTGCGCCTGGCCCAGCTAGCGATAAGCGACCCCAGGCTGTCTGTAGCGACATCTTGTGCGACCTGTAGGCTGTCTTGTGCAATGGCGCCACTGACACAGACGCTGCGCGCGCAGTGCGACATGGAGCTGGGTGTGCGCCTTTGTGCACTAGCCCGAGTTTTGGTTCGATTACTTGTTCTGATCCTTCCATTTGGACCTTGTTCATGGGCCTTTGTTCATGAACCTTACTTTGTTCATAAGGTTAAAAAAAAAAAAAAAAAATCTGAAATTTTTAAAATTTTCTTGTGTATGATTTAATATATCAAATATTTATATTACGATTACTATAAATTCAAATCGTGGTATCTTGAAAATTTTTTTTTTACGGTGTGTGAATAGTGTCTCGGCACCTTTTTCGCGAGACACGTTATTGAAATTAATTGCCTTGACATGGTGTATGAAAAAAAAAATTTTTGGTGTATGAATAGTATCTCAGGGGTGTGTTTGAGCGTTAGGGATACTGCATTGAAATTTAATCTACCATTGACTTGTGTAGATGGCTAGTAGAGGACAAGGACGTAGAGGACGTCCACGGGGCACTGGTCAGACACCACAGAGCAATTTGACCAACCGCCGTATTTGATCAGCCTTACCTTCTTTGCATTTGTAGAATATTCATGGCCCATTTCCTTCTCCTTACAGAGCCAGTGTAGCGGTAGTCGGGGAGGTCTAGTAACCTCCCGGGGGTTTAGGCGCACCATCCTCCGGCGTTCACGGGAGGAGGCAGATGGTGGCGAGACCATTGGTTTATGCGGATTGAGAGAACATATTGGGAGGCTATAGGATCACCTCCGATACGACCGGGATCGGGTTAATTTGCATTCCGGCTAGAGGCGAGGCCGGGTATGGTGGAGATGGGTTGGGTTCCCTAGAGACTTAGAGGTTATGACATGGGCGAGTTTCGGGAGGCGTTCATGGGTAAAGTACTTTCCCGAGCTGCGGGCATCTGCGAAGGCTCGGGAGTTCCTAGAATTTGAAGCGAGGGCGATATTTGTGATGGACTCATTGGCTAGATTCACGAGAGTTAGCCCGATTCTTCCGTGATTCGTGGCCACGGACATAGCCAAAGTCGGAGATTGAATGGGGGTGAGTTGTCCATTCGAGGTAAGATAGTAGGACTTCGCCTACGGGACATGGACTCCATGGTTGGGACGACCCTGACCATAGAGAGAGAGATCGAGGATGCTCGGAGCACTCGGGATACGGGTGTTGGTAACAAGAGGAAGGATCAGCCTTCTTCTAGTTCGGGGAAGAGGCAGAAGACTTCTACTTCACACGAGTTTCAGGACCAGGGCCAGGATTGGGCGGTTAGTCAGACAAGGCAGGTGATATGTTATTTCTGCCGACAGCCCGGACATGTGAGACGGGATTGTCCCGAGCGGGGATCGGGATTTTGGGACGGCGCGATCCCGATTAAATTTGTAGAACACGAGCGTCGATTCATTCCTCCACACCCTAGTGCAATTCGGAGGAACCGATTTCGGTTCGAGGCAGCTATCGAGGCACCTTCGGCGGCCTGGTGGGCGGAGGGCAAGAGTGTGGGTCGAATTAGTCTGGGACTCACGAGGCTAGGACTTCTGGTCGGACCGGGGCGGGCGTATGTTGGCCCACGCAGCGGCTTGGACATATGAGGAGAGATTGTCCTAGGAGGCCCGGAGATCTCGTGGTACGGGGGGCGGCGTTCGGATTAGCGGATATCACGAGTGCGTTTCTCTACTCGCACTTGTTGAATAGAGTAGCGTTTAAATTAGATGCCAACATATTCATTCATTATTGCATCTTGTGCCGGATTTAGGCTTAGAGGTGGAGACCTTTAGAGAAGCCGAGATGGATGTTCTTCCTAGGAGATGGGGTGAGTTGGCCAGGATGGAAATTCGGGATTGTGTTCATGTGCACGGTGACATCACGTCGAGGCAGGCGTGGGTGCACAGTATGGTCGTTCACCACTCCTGGAGAGTGCAGGTTGGTTAGTGCTGGGACTACGATCCAGCGGGAACTCATGGTTCGAATCAGGAAGTGAAGAGAAAGTAAAGTGTGTTGGGCAAAGCGAGAAAGGGGTTGGTAATCCCCAAGGTGAGAAACCTGGAGTTAGGGTGAAGGAGACCCGCGGTAGTATCCGAAAGGTCCTGTATGGGTGTAAGGGCAGGAAGCTATTCAAATTTGTATGGGTGTAAGGGCCGGGAGATGTCGAATTTACGTATGGGTGTAGGGCAGGGAGATGTCCCAAATTTACGTATGGGTGTAGAGACCGGGGAGTGATCGAATTTACGTAATGGGTGTAAGAGACCCGGGAGTGATCTCGAATTTACGTATGGGTGTAAGAGACCCGGGAGATGTCTGAATTTTTGTGTGGGTGTAAGGGCAGGGAGTGATCATGAATTTACGTGTGGGTGTAGAGACCGGAAACTATTCCAAATTTACGTGGGTGTAAGGGCAGGGAGTGATCTGAACTGTGTAGGTGTAAGGGCAGGAAACTATTCGAATTTACGTATGGGTGTAAGGGCAGGGAGATGTCTGAATTTTACGTGTGGGTGTAAGGGCCGGGAGTGATCCACAATTTACTGTGTGGGTGTAAGGGCAGGAAAATATTCCAAATTTCTGTGTGGGTGTAAGGGCAGGGAGATATCAATTTACGTGAGGGTGGGGGCAGGGAGTGATCCTGAATTTTACGTGTGGGTGTAGGGCAGGGGCGATCACGAGATTTCTATGAGGGTGTAGAGACCAGGGGAGGCGATCTGAATTTACATGGATATAAGAGGCTCGAAGTGTAGGCCGAAAAGCTCTATTTCCAGAGAGAGAAAACACCAGGATATGGTTATCACCCAGACTTAGAGTTGAGTGATAGGAGTCGGGAGAGACTCGAGATGAAAACAAACGGATATGGTTATCACCCAGACTTAGAGTTGAGTAAATTCGAGAGACTGAGATGAGGACATACGGATATAGTTTATCACGGACTTAGGTTAATTGATAAGTCGGGGAGACTCGAGATGAAAACAAACGGTCGTGGTTATCACGTAGGCTTAGAGTCGAGTGATAGGAGTCGAGAGTGACTCGAAATTTGGATACCCAATGGAAATTTCATTTGGGTGTTGGTGAACCGGCAAGGGTTCGGTAAATGGATATCATTTAGGACATGGATTAGGTTGACGACCCATTGGGTTGTCGATGGTGTAGACAGGAAGGTCGGCGTTTCTGTCAGTAGGGATAGTGTAGGGTTACGTATGCGGCGTGGTTGGATGCGTGTATGAGTGTGGAATTCGGAATGAAATTCTTTTAAGGGGAAGATGTGAGACCACTGGAAGGAATCAGTTCACAGGAAGGATAAAGCGGTAATTTCGGTCGAAATCAAGATTTTCTGAATCTCGGATGAAACGGACTTCTCGAACAGACTCAGTCTCATGAAATTTAGCAACCATTCGAATTTCGTTGGATTAGGGGTGGTCGGGTTGCGTTTTTCGAGACGTGGGGTGGATGACACGTGGTAGGTTAAGGAGATCTTACGTGGCGCGCCAGGTGTGACTGAGCGCGTAAAGAAATGAACCGTTGAGCCGCATGGGTGGCATGATCCAGTGGCTCCGCGTTTGAGCCATGGGTGGCATGATCTATGGCTCACATTGGTAATAATGATTAATGATGTCATAAAGGAAATATTGAAATAAGGAATAAGGAGTGGAAAAAAGAGCGCACATTTGGCTTGAGGAAGGAGAAGGAGGAAACTTATTTTTGTCTCATCCGATTGAGTGCTCCCGAGGGAGGAGAAAGTGAAGGAGAAAAGGAAGAGAAAGGAGAAAATGAAGAAATGTGAGAGGATGAGAAGAGAAATAGAGAAAAAAGAAAAGAAGAAGAAAAGCAAGGAGGGAATAAGCAAAGGAAAAAGGCCAGAAAGCGTGGGGAGAAGAAATTAGATGCAGGCTTTGTTCTTGGTTTAGAGAGAGAGAGTCGAGCCTGCAAGATACGGCAATCGGACCGTCGGCTCGCTTGACGCAAGAAACCAAGAGGATTGAATTACACGTCGAGGGCTACGTGTGATCTTGGATTTGGGAGTTTCGACAAACTCCATAAAGGTGGGGGTTTTCTCCTACTTGTTTATTTTTGTAAGGGTCTGTGTGGGTGAGGGTTTGTTGAGGCGGAGACGGCCGTGATTCCGATTCCAAAGATTTGGGTAGAATGAATAAATCCTTGGTGTGGTTGGAATGATCCACGAGGCCCACATTTGTGTGATTTATTATGATGTGTGTTGTTGCCATGGGTGAATAACGTGTTGATTGTGAAATTGTGGGGTACATTTCCCGAGATGACGAGCTCGGATTGTGCCTTAGCCCATGTGAGCTAAGTTTATGTTATTATTATAAATTGAATAACATGATGCATGGGATTTAATTATGTTAATATATGCATGAGTGATATATTAGCATGTGTTGTATGCTTTGTGTGCCATTGCATTTTCACTTGGAGTGGGGGGAGTAGCCCAGTAGGAAATTCCCTTTCTTGGGCTTTGCTCACCCGAGTCGATGGGACCATTTTTAGGTGCGAAGGCGCTTGGGGATGGAGCAGCTTAGGGGCCTTAGGCGAAGAAACGGCCAAGATGGCCTTATCTTGTATTTTTGTAAAATTACGGGCAAAGGACCGGTTGTATAAATTGTAATTAAATACAATTGTAATTAAAATCATTTTTGTATAAAATGTATATTTTTATGAGTAGGATGTGTAGGCCTAAGTGGCCATTTTTGCACATGTACGTGCCTCATGACATGAGACATGTAGATTTCCACGGGTTGACGGGTTGTCAACGGACCCCCGGGATTGAGCGTCCACAGATAACTATTCTGATATACTATATTTGAAATCGAATTTTAATATAGACTTGGGTTAGTTTGTAACCACTGAGCTACTTAATTTATTCATGGCGATTTTCAGTGGAATCTAATCTTTGAAGGCCTTGAAAATTTGAAAATGAGGTAAATTATTGATTTCTAATTCACTAATTAATTGATTCAATTTAATTACAGTTGATTTTTTATTTTGATTTTGATTTGAATTCACATCTTATCTTGTCAGTAATGCAAAAAAGGATTTGGTGATTGGCGACAATAGCATCAAGATCAAAAATGGTTCACAGTGAATGTTAATTCTCATTATAAGTAAATTTTATAACTTATTTTATTATTATATATTGAATATAAGTAATTTTATTGCAGTGAATGATAGTTTTGTATGGAAATCACACTCCCGACATTAAGGGGTGGCCTTGAAGGTTCTTTCCCAAAAGCGCATCATCTTCGGTGTCATGAAGAAATTGGAGTACATTTGCTCTAATTCATACAAAACAAAATCGGCTTGCTTACTGGCTCTATGAATTGGTTTTATGTTATTACAACATGGCCAAGATACGTGTATGGAGGCGAGAGGCGGAGTAAAGTTCAGAAAATAATTTTTCTCGATTTACTTGAAATTTTAACTGAGCTAGTGAAGAAGACGAGAATCAACTTTCAATGGGTTAGACCTCTCCATTTAAATGATGAAGATGGAAATCTTGATCCACGAATTGCTGCACATGTTCGAGAAGAAGGTGTTAATGTTGAGCAGGTTTCATTTGAAGAAGTTCATAGTGAAAGTTTTAGTCAAGACACGAGGGCTTCATTTGACCCATTTACTTCGACCTCTTTTGATTCAAGTGTTGAATATAGTAGTATACCAAGTTTTGCTGATACTTCTACTACAGGTTATGATGACTCAAGAGAAGAGAGGACCAATGATGGTAGTGATACTAGAAATGAAAGTGGTCAGGATATTGTACATCACGACAAAATTAATCCGTTGAGCATTCATAGGTGAAGATGATTTCACATGTTACACACAAAATGAAGGGCCAGAGTGGTCTAGGAGAGCTAGTCGGAGTTTTAGAGCCATTGGAAAGCCATATAGAAGACAACGAAGAGGATGACACCATCTGATGAGGACCGATTTCGGCCGGTTTGAGTCCATAGTGTGGAGACTTCAGATTCGGTGATTCGACGAATGAGGAAGACATATTTCTTCCTTGCTCCTGATGAGTTGGTGCGGCCTTCTTCACATCCTTCAAGTTCTATTGGTGAAGAATGTGGAATGATTAACTATCCTCATGATCCACAAATGTCATTCCAAATTTCATATGAAATGCAGCGAATTTCAAAGCGAGCATGTGGGTGAACCCGAGTTTCCCTATCCATGAAGGTTGTGGGTGAAGTCAACGATTTATGCATGACATGTTCAAGTTACAATCAATATTATCGGAACACCATGTATTGGTATAAATATTGTCTTCGTCAGATGGGATCCGCCGTGAATAATGTAATGGAGCCACACCGGTCTTAAATTTTGTTTTAAATGACTATTGTAATGTAATTTCTCGATAAATTATAATAAATATTGTCTTGACAAGTGTATATTTTCTTATTTATTTCTTTTTATAGTTAATGAGGAGTATTTTTATTGAATTTGAAATATTTTTGTTAATTTTGCTTTGCGATATTTTTGTCAAAATATCCACGGAGTATTTACCGATATTTCGATATATCATGATACCGATATTTTGTTCCTTGATAATATCATATTGATCGGAAGCCATTTTATTTTACCTTCAATGGTACATTTTAATTGATCTTTTGGAGTATGAAACTAATTTAATATTACAAATTGGTAGGGTTGTTTATACTTGGCTTGACTATCTTTATCTTCGATCTTATGGGGCACATGTCATTACTCGGATATGACCGGGTAAATTAAAGAAAGGAATTAATGGAAACTTGCAATTTCAATTCAGCATATTTTGAAAGCTCCCGATTGATTATGGCTTTGCTCGTACCCAGGCTCCGTTTGTAACCCGAAAATAATAATTAAAAATATAAAAATCAAAACTATAATAATTTTTTTTAAAATTTTACATATTTTAAAATTTTTATATAATAATAAAAAAAGAGTTTGAATAAAATAAAAAATTTATTAATTTTAACCTATTTTTATTTTCCTTTGTGTCCATGGGTCGTATTCGGTATGCGTTTAACATTCGTCGACTCAGGCAGAGCATGAATAATAAACATGTCAAGACTAACCAAACCCAACCCATTTGGTATTCGTGTTAAATTTGGTCGACACGAATATGACCTATTTAATTTGATTATTTAAAATAATAAAATTATGATTAATCATCCATGTTTAACCTGTGAAAATAACTTATTAAATTTAACATGTTTATTAATTTTATTATTTAAAAAATAATATGAATTATAATTAATAATCTATATTTAATACAAAATAAATTGTAAATAGGTTAATTAATTAATATAATAATTAAAAGCGGATCAAATTAGTGTTAGACAAATTCAACTTTCAAATATAACTCATTTATTAAGCAGTGTTGGCGGGTGATATGAAATGCGACTGAGCACACGATTATACTCAACTTAAACACGCAAAAACTAAAGCTGTTAGATTAGTGTAAAATTGTTAAATTTTACCAACCCTACTCATATATTAGCTAGAATCTCTCATACGATATGTCCAATGGTAAGAGAAAGCTTGTTGTGACTTCTTAGACACCCTTGACAACAACATTATATCCACCTCTGGTTTGTTAGGTCTTGATTGGAAAGGTATTTTTTGGGTTTCAAATAGATGAGCAAGTGTTAAGGAAAAAAAATAAAAGGAAAAATTGAAATAAAAGAAAATTATAAGGAAAATGAACAAATAGTTTTAAATTTAATAAATTAATTCTATATATTTTGTTTAAACTCATTTTATTTATTTTTCTACACTATATCTAGTAATAAGAAATTTAAAAAGCGACCTCATCCGTCTTGCAAATCACGCGATGTGGGGGACCTCGTGGTTTTGGATATGCATGATCCCAGAGTTCACACTTCCACTTAATTCATGGATTCATTTACGTGACATCCTTACCATTTTCTTGTGGAACATGGGATTATCACCTTTAAATCGTACTATTAATTCAAAATTTCCAAATCCTTTGTTGCAAATTCAACTAATTAATGTTCATTTAAAATAAACATCAATATGTTAGTGCGGTCTTAACATATTAATTTATGTAATATTTCCTTAATACTTTTTTGAAACCACTTCATAATACTTTTATAACTTTCTAATCCTTAATGTTATATAAAAGACTTAGGTTAAAATCATTTATATTTGGAAAATAAATTGTACAAAATTAATTTGGAACCCACCATTTTGTTCATCCATTGTTTGAATTTATTTATATATCATTGAAAATTTTAAAAATCTATCGATAGCGAACGACATAAATTTGGGCTATTCAAGAGGATCGAATAAAAAGTGGGTTAAATTGATTCCACTCGTTTTTTCCACCTCTAAGATGCAAAAAATTGATTGATATTATCACGCATCAAAGTTTTCATCAGCCCATGACTTATGGAACATATTTTTTGAGAGAGAGAATCTTAAGCACGACAAATCTGAGACTTGCTGACTTTATTAAAGTCATACAATACTAATTTTTAAGTAACAATGGATGGAGAATACTACATTAATGCTAAATTTGGGGGCGCTGTACAATTTCACATCACAATAAACATTACCAAATGGGATCGGTGAATAAACACGATAAATCATTGATGAGGTCTATCGATGATAGGAACCTTGGTTACGATGCCTTTTTCATTGACGAAACCACGGACCCTAGTGATATAATCTACGGTAACGGTGTTCCTTCTAGAAGGATATCCAGCATTAGTGATGAAGGATTCTCCCTCTTTATGGTTTTGCGAGCAACCTCTCCCTCGACTCCCACCGACTCGGCCCGGGAGCTCTTACACATAATCATGAGAAAATGGTTAGCATTAAGAGATGAAGTATTCAACAAAGGAAAATATTAGTATATTATATGTCGATGGAAATGAACAATAATTAATCCTTATAACGTTACCTTCACATTCGAGATGCCATTCTTTTCCCCTTCACACAATTAAATGCCCTTTGCTTCAACTTAATATATGATTTGTTTGGCTTGTGATATACGGGTATTTATAAGATTTGTATATGGCTGGCCTTTATTGACTTTCTTATAACCTACATAAATCATAGCTGGGTTACCATTAAACATGGAATTTTTTGTGTACATATTTTATGTATAAAGCATTTGTAAAGGTCATAGTTATTGAGGATGAGGTGAATAAACTTCAATAATTAGCGAAAGCTTGAAGTTGTTTTTAAGTATGCATATATTCAAATTATCTCTTCAATAGAAAACCCTGTTATGTGACTTTTTATATACTAATTGTATTTGAATATAAGTTTTGACCCCGTGTTTATAAAAAAAAAACTCTTAGAATAATGCTTTATTTGTTAAAAATCTCCTAGCGCCATAATGGAAATGGAAATTAGACGATTGGATCGACTACAGGATACATCATTGGACGGACTTTAGAACAGCGGCTTTGACATTAAAACATGAACTTCTGCTCAAAAGCATATATGAGTGATTTGCAGTATGAAACCTTAGTATACTTCAAGCGAAACCTCTACCGTGAGAGAATTGACTTAATTGAGCAATAGATTTGGATGTATCCATCAACGAGTAGCAAATACGAGAATCTAGTCGACATATATACCATTATTATCCCTTTTTGCCTTGTACTTGCAGCCTAATATCAAGGAAAGAGATTGAAAAAGAAGGTCATGACCTTTTTAAAAATTGTCGACAAGCGCATACGATAATGATTTCATTATAAAGGCGTTTGAAATGGGCAAACTTCCATAATCAATTTCCTTATAAAGATATGCGAAATGGGGGTTTAGGCTACAACAAAGTCAGAAAAGAACAACCACGACCTACGAACATACTCTCTACATAAATACCCCTCTAGCGACCTGAACAAATCCTGGCTTTCGATATGACTAACATATTACTTTTGAAGGAAAAAGGAATGGCATTCGAATGCGAGGTAATCAATCAGCTGGGTTCTATAGTTTTCTTTCTTTCACCATTTTTGCATCATTTCATTCAAATCTACTTAATATAGTTGATTCCTAATACCAAGTTTTTTAAACGTGCTTATGAAGGTAACTTCTGTGGCACGAGCTCCTCGGAGTAGAAAGGAGTGGCTAAAGCAGTTGAAAGGGAGAATCCTTATGTCACGGATGTCGAGATCGTGTTAGAGAGAACTATTGTTCTAGCGAATTTAGTACCGATTTGCACTAGGGTTCGCATTTGGGTGGAGGAGAGTGGGATTGTTACCGGGGGTCCATTTATTTAGGACTGTAAGGGTTATGTTGCTTATTTGTTCTTATTTGTACTAAATGTTTGTCCTTTGTGAAAGGATGTTCCACAGTATCTATCGAGAATTCGTATGCTGCATCTTTGTAATGAAAATAAATAAAGGAGGTAATAAAGTTCTTTGACTTTATATCTTTTATTTTTATGATATTCCATTGTTGCATTGCTCTGAATAAATACGAATGTGAAAGTAGAGTTTGATTACCCAAATTTTATTCAATTTCATTTGAAAAGTTTAGCAATGCCATATCATGAATATTTTTAGGGATTTTAGTAAAGGTCCGTGATCGGGTTGCTAATGTTATTTATGGTTGGATAGTTTTGGGATGCATATAAATATATGATGTCTTACAGGTTTGAGATATTGAGAAAATTGAAAGGTTTTGAGGTATTATGAGCATTTTAAAGTTTTGAAATTGCCTAATTATCATGAAATACTCCTTATAGTCCTTAGTAGTCGAGTTTTTCAAAATAGAAAGCGTATCATTATAAGTGGTATTAATTAGAATTGATCCATCAGATATTTCATTATTTCAACTTTGATTTTCAGTTTGAAAAACACAGATCATCGGCAGGCAGAGGGAGTGAATATCGGATAAGGGAAACGCTTTAACACTATATATATAGATTCTTAACACTACATAAAGATCACATGTCTTGTTTCGTCTAAGGCTTCTATTTTCCTCCCGCATTGTCGCCATCCACAAGATTTATCAAGGCTCTTACGCTCATGGAAAGTCGATGGCCTCCATCTTCCGTTAGTAAAACGCGATGCAAATACTGTTTCGCGAGTTACCATATTTGAGTGCCGTTGCAGACTATTCTGCAAAGATCAACCAGGTCATTCCGCGGCGTTTATTTGCAGCTTCGCAGTAAATCTTCTTTCGCGATTATTTTCCAAATCGCCGTTAGTCTCAACTTCAGCCAGCAACACCGTCGCCATATCTTCTTGTCTTCTCGTGTTAACGCACCTCTCAGCCGGCAACTATGAAGTAATCCAATAAGAATCTTACCCCGTTTTCGTTATGTTCAAAGGCGATTAATATCTTCGATTTAATCGAACATCTTTCTTCGTCATCAGATCACAGCGAGACTTCCAAATACATGTGTTTATGAAATAATCAATCCGCTTACCACCACATTCCATTGGTGTCTTTAGATTGATTGTAGTTGATGGAGATCGATTAATCGCTACAACGCGGTATTGATCGCTTTCCCAAAATGACTTGGCTAGATCACCGTCTTCAATATCGCTTTTGCTTTTTCCAACAAGGTTATGTCTATCCGCTTCCGCCATCTATTTTGTCGAGGAGCATACACCGCGTGAATTGCCTCTGATACCTTCTTGTTGACAAAGTTAACAAATTCTTCACCGGTATATTCTCCTCCACGCCGCCCTCAAACACTTGATCTTCTTCTAGACCTCAAGTTCTACCCAAAGACTTTGAACGCTTGAAGATCGAAAACATATCTACCTTCCTCTTGATGTGATACACCTAATATCTCCCCGGGAGTGGTCACAATAAAGGATACAAAGTATCCCGCCCTCCCATGGACTTTATCGGTGCTTGCCAAACATCGAGTGAATTAATTCTGTGAATTGTTGCAATCTAGAATCGAGTTACCAAACAATCAGCGTCGTTATACGAAACATTAGTCACGCGCGGCACGATGTTTCTGTGCAGACGGTGTTACTATTCTTCCATTCTTTCCAGCACAACGCTTTAAAGCTCTCTCAGTAGTTTCTCAGCGCGCAGATTTTGAAACTCTCCGCCATTACTACAGTTATCACCTTCGTTTAATTAGTACCTCACAAGAAGGTCAGATCTGAGATCGCCCCATTCAGTGTCCAATGACAATAAATTTTCTTTAAGCCTACTACATAACGCGTACCTTCCGATGGTGCGAAATGTGCCATCATACATATTTATTCTATTTAAATAACGCGCACCAACCCAGTAAAACATGATCGCCCCCACAACACGCATCCCCAGAGAAAGTTATATTGAATAAACCTCGCTTCCAGAGGTCAGGTGCCATGTTGCTCCTAAACGATTTAGCCGCCATATCAACAATGAGCTACCTTCACCCTAGAGATTGTTACAAGGTCACGAATAGGATTTCTCCATCATTCAAGTTACTACACACATCCTCGAGCTTTGAAGTGAATTTACACAATCAATCTCGCCTATATTATGCCCATTGTCGTAAAAATAAGAAGTAATAAGGGTATTAGAAAATGTTGTCACATATGAAATTCAAACATTAAAAGAGTGGTTTGTTTCACAGATTTTGTAGCTCCAGACACTAGCTTCATAAAGCTTAGTCAATCTCTCCCATATTTATGCTAATGTCATATTTTCATTCATGCTTGACAATATTCCATATGATATTGCCAAATGCAAGTCAGCCACAGCATTAGCTTTTATCTCCTCCCACTTCTTATCATCAGTGATTTCTTTTGGCCTTTTTCCAATTGCTTCTAGGAACTTATTCTTTCTCAAGATTGCCCTCATCTTCATTTTCCATAGGGAGAAATTACTTCCATTGAACTTCTCAATCTTGTAATTTTTTGCCATATCTCACTTTAACAATGAACGGTAAGAGCCCAAAATAATAATCTCAAAAAAGTATTTTCTGATGTGGAAGATCGGTCAGTAGCTTCAACCATAGAGCATACTAAGACTCGAGAAACACACCCCTCGGGGCTCTGATACCATCATAAGATATCTGAATAGGTCAAAGAAACGATGTTAAGGCACAGTAGCTGAGAAACCGAGAATAAAAGATAGAGCACATAGAGAATTTTGCACGTATTTCACCAATTTAGGCTACATCTAAGGGAAAGGTGGTGAAGAACTTCACTATGAAAAAGAAAATTGCCAAAGACATTTCTCTTAAATACATGGAGAGAGAACAAAGGAACCTTTATTTTGAAATAGAGAAAATACTCGCAACTTCTATCTCTCTAAATAAATTCAGAGAACTAAATAAGATTCCAGTATATTCAAAACCACCTTCCTTAGAGAGTGAGAATAGCCCATGATAAGATATCTCCAAACAGTTCTCTATTTATAGCATTTGGAGATTAACCATGACCACAAATTAAGGATGAATTGTAGCCACACATTGCTAGAAAAATTCTAGCCACACAAATGGAGAGATTATGGCCTCATTATTTATGACCAATTTCTAGCCACACACTTCAACCACCCACTTGGGTTTTATCCAAGGATCTTCTCCATGGGTTTGGTCTTGTATCAAACAAATTCGATTCACTTATACCCAGTGTTAAAAATATCGATTTCGATTTGCGATATGACAGAACAGAATTCTGGCATATATCGGATATATCTGAGATATATCTATGGGATATTTTCACATGAATATCGATATATCAAAATTAACAAAATATCTCGAGTGGATTATTTGCTAATCAAGAAAAGAGTTAATGATCATTGTTGAAATTGCTTGTTTGTAGAATATAGATGCATTAGTTGGTAAGATGCTATGTAACCGACGACTTGGTGACCTTCTATTTCAATAGAGTGAAGTATCGATTACTTTAAGTTTTGGCTAGTCCATGTTTTTTCGTTCTTTCTCGAAGTAAATAAAACGGTACGGGTGCCAAAAACATCAAGGTTTTGACCGAATTTATGCCTTGTTTAGAAAAGCTGTCGATATATCGACGCATATATGCCGATACATCGTGGCGCTTTAAAGCGCGTTAAATATTTCTCAAGCTCAGATATTTTGTGTCGATATATCGGGTAATTTACCGATATATCGTTAGAAGGTAGCTTCAGACGTTGTTTATTTCGATTTCAAAAAAACGATTTTTGTTTGCAAAATCGTATATCGGATGATCGGACTAAATATCGACGATATATCGTCGATATTTCGTGTTATTTTCGTCTATGATTAACACTCAAGTTGTCGGATGAAAGCAAATTGAAAATAGTTATATAGTATTAAAAATAACATAGAATTTTAACAATTATAAAAAGCTAATGAAATAGTAAATATTAATTAAAATTATTTTTAAAAACCTTGGAGATATAGAAAATAAATTAAAATATGTCAAGTTCCATACCTGATCTCGATCAAATTTAATGCATAGATTCCCAAACAAAATCCTTAATTTGTCGGATACTTCTCAAGCCAGGTTATATCTTGACTTGATTTAATTGAGTTCTTCCATTTATTAAAATAATATATATATATATATATATATATATATATATATATATATATATATAAATATACACCGAAAAAAAAAGAAAAAAATCGACCGTTCAGATCCCCGAGGAATACTCCAAAATAAAATATACCTGGTCAGTTCCATTAAAAACAATATATAGGAAATTCCGCCTAAGTCAATACATCGTACCGGGTCGGCTACTAAATTTATTTTAGATCTCGCTAACTACCCCAACCTAATCCTCTATAAATACCCCATTTCCTCCCCATAAACCCTTCTTCGCAGATCGAAGAAGATAAGAATCGTAAGAAAAGATGGGAACTCCATCGGTAAGACTTTGCACCTATTAGTTCATATATACGTTATGTGTTATATAAGCATGAGATAGAATAATAATTAATCGTGCTTGATGTTTATTTTATATATATGCGCTTTTGATGGTGCAATATTAAATAGTAGAACTCATGGCCTCGAAATGGGTGGGGTGCATGGGGAGGTACCGCCAACAATTATTAAGAGGGAGAATGTGAATGTGAGCGTGCATTGTCAAAGAAGTGACACCGTGATCAGTTGATTTCCGTGGTGACGGTTCGTGTCTAGGTTGATAGTTACGGCATCGCCGATGGTGCCTATAATTGGCTGAGGCACATATAAAGAATTCATGTCAAATTAAGCTGATCAAGAATGCATGCATGTGTTTTAATATTGTTTTAGGAAAATACATATATTTTTCATGTTGATATGTTGCCAACCAATTCTAACTGCGGGAAATGTAGCATATCATATAATAAACAGTGGAGTATCTTATCTTTTTTGTCTGCTCGTGCATTTTCGGGGAAAGATATCTATACACGAGTCACCGGCTCGCAGTTATAAGTACTTACCGCATGGTATGCCGCAGCATAAAAAGACTTGTATAAGTTTGACAAGAATTAATAAGTGAGGTCTCGTAGTCCACGATAAAGGGTATGCCTATTTCAAGAAGAACATACCTGTTTTCAAGTTTGAGTCTTTCAATACAGGGGAAAATTTTAAAACGCCAAAAATTAGTTCCAGTTTACTCGTAGTTTTGCTGATATTTGTTAGACCAAAATAAAAAGAAAGCTGAATGAAATTTCAAGTTAAAGCAAGAAGTTTATGGATGCAACGGTTGAATTTCCACTCCAACAACAGCGCTCCGGTAGCAGAAGTGAACAGGCTGCAGGTAACGGTAGAAGCCGCAAGCGCTATTTTTAGTGCCAAATTAGTTAAATAGAGGCCATTTGCAGTTAGCGCATGGTGGTGAACTGAATAAACAAAACAGAGGCCTGAAAAGCCCTCTCCTACTGCCGTAGTCGTTACCGTAGTATAGTGGTCTAGGTCTAACACGGATGGGTTTTCTTATCCTAAAATGATTTTGTTATGCACGAAGGTAAGGTTTATTTGACTTTGATTTGTCAGTGCCAGTTGAAAGTAGGTTGGAAACTGAGAAATTGTAAAAACTGAAAATAAAGTGTGAAAAGTTAACTTGAAGATTTAGGTCACTAACTTGGTGTTAGGGCAAACAAGTGTCCTCGGTTTTATCCTCACATAAGAGATGCAACCTCAGAACTAAGAGTATCTTGATTCTATGCTTTGTCATAAACCTCATGTTCCTTAAATTAACTCCTATTTGAGTCAACAATGCTAGCATGCATCTATGGTCTCTTTGGCTTGAAACCCTAACATTCAATATCATCTCAAGGTCAGAAGACCATCTAAAACCACAAAGGTAGCCCAGGCATTGGTATGCACTCAGATCCTAAAGCATGGAGGGACAAGCAATCAATAACATTAAATGCTATTCAACCCTAATTCTGAGAAGATGAGGGCCATAAATACAGTACTGTAGCTTTAACACAAGAGACAACATGCATATGCCCCACTACCAAGCTAGCTTCCTTCATCTTCAAAGAAAGGAGGTTTAGCTAAGCATCTGAGTTGTCACTTGGCAGGTGTTTGCAGCCAAGAAAGTAAGAGAAAGAGGAGAGAGAAGAGAGAAAGCAAACCCAATTAAAATACGAGACAAAATAAAAACTTACCAATCCTTCTTCTTCCCAAAATTCCTCTATTTATTACAAAAGAGGGGTTTATATAGCCACCTCATCATATGAAAATACTAAAAAACCTACAAATCGCATAAGTTAAAGGACAAGAGAGTAATACTGCCACCAAATTTGAAGTCGGTTAGCATTAAATACAAAAGCATGACTAGGTGCTGACTGCTTAGGTCAAGATCTTCATAGAAGGAATCACCAGCATAGCTTAAAACAGAAATTTCGCTGTGCCTGCACTGGGCTAGTTGAACAAATTCCTCGCATTAGCGAAATTTTCGTGAGTAGCTTAAAATACAAAATTCTCGGCTTAGGAACAAGGCCTAGCGAACTCGAGTTTGGTCTAGCGAAAATTGGCAATTTTCGCAGTTGTGGCCTGCTAAGGCTGCAAATTTCAATCCTAGCGAAAATTTTCACAACTCTAGCGAAAATTCCAGTTTTGTCGATCTCCACTCGCATTTCACCGCATTTCATCCTGCCTTTCAATCGCATCATCAATTTTTCTTCACTTGCCTTCGCTTTTCATTGATCTCTGTGGTCGGGCCGATGGTCGACACTGAGTTCAAACTTCATGATTCGCCATACATCTCGATATTGAACTCCCAAAGTGCCAAAACCCGCAAACAAGTTTTCAAAATAACCCCTAACAGAGGCAGTGTTACTTAAGAAGAGACTTTGAACACTTCAATGGCACGATATGATTAGCGCACAAAAAGCACCTCAAACCCATCTTAATATGTGGTTCAAAATTTCCGTACTTTTGGGCACTAATCACACCCCAACCGAAACGCGTTGTTGGGGTCCCTTAGCAATGCAAAAAACAAAAGGAGATGCATGTGGTGATTTTCAAAGGCTATGATTCAAAAGGTGTATGCAAGCTTATATAAACTACTTTAAACTAAAAAATTTGACATCAAAGTTGTAAACCGATATGAAAGAAACCAAATCCATACAAGAACAATTTAGGCCATCTTTAACTAAGGATTCTCAACTTGAATTTCCACTCAAGTCTAATGGTTCTTTATATAACCGTATTACGCCAATTGATTGCAAAATTTGTGTCCTCCCCAACCTCAGCACTCGACATGGCCTAAGATGCTGAACAACCTAGATAAGAATAATACGCACTTCTTTCTTATTCAACTACATTGTAGGAAGCCAATGCTTAAAATTTGACTTCACCAAAGTCCGTAACGGGGTCCAACTATGACTCCCCAACCACTAAGGTTTAGGCATCGTCAAAAGGATCACTTGACACAAACTCTACAGTTTCACCTCGACCGTATGACTTCAAAAATCAAGCACTCCACACCGCACTCCCACCTATCCACCCATGTATCGAATACAAAAATCGATGACTCCCAAACCACTTAAGGTCTAGGGGCACCGGGTTTCAAAGGTCGGTCGCCTACACACCCCGACCGTGCTCCTGCCTCAAGGCAAAACCACCGACTTTATTTTTCTTTTTCTTCTTCTTTTCATTTTCTTTTTCTTTTGCTTTTCTTTTTCTTTTTCCTTTAAGACAACATTGGTTCTTCAAATGTGGTAACTCAAAACTATCCTAGGTTGCCAACACTGCCTAAGGCCGGCTATATGCAAAGCTTTAAAGGAAGTAAACAAATTCACGTACTCTATTGAAATAATCCTGAGGCAAAGCAGGGTGAATTAGCATAAAGGAGAAATTTCAAGTTGAGCATGCTGGAACTGTAAGTGACTAAAAAATGTTTCAAGCATGGAATTTGCTCTAACATAAAGATGACAAACAGTGATTCAATTTTCCAACACAAGGCAATTCAATTGTCCAATTGTAGCAATTCAATTGTTCAATTGAAAAGAAAAACCATTACCCAATATGGAAAATTGGCTGTGCAAGTACTTCACACCGTATAAAGATGGGCATACTTACTTCTCCGGTGACCGCTAACGGTTATCGCTCAAAAAAAATCAATCATTAAGCCTAACTGATATCACTATTTTTAAACACACGACGTAGCTAAATAACTAAAAAATGAGAAAATGCTGGTCACGGAACCAAAAGAGCCACCCCAAATTTACAAAACGCGGATCTGTGAGTGGTCCATCAGAGAATTTCTTCCTTGACGACTGGCCGCACCACATGGTTTGCCCTCTATCCATTGACTTTAAATACCCCGTCATCACTTGGATCACGAAAAGTCAATCAACCATTCGGGGGTATGCTTTGCCGACAATGAATGGACCCGCCCATCGAGATTTGAGCTTCGTCGAAACAAATGGAGCTCGAGTCACATAAGAGAGATCTGGTCTCCTCCTTGAAACTCTTCCTAGTTATCATTTGTCATGCCATTTCTTTGATCTTTTCTTTTGCAATCTTGGTATTCAAGTAGGCATTATTCGTATTTCTTCCACCATTAAGATCAAGAAATTCTTTCTCTCCGCCTCCGTCAGTCCATAAGCTTAGCTCGACGCCCACCATGCTTTGTACTCAATTCTACTGAAGGTGACATGCCCTACCATAGACTAACCGATAAGGGACATTCCTAGATTGTCTTGTAAGTCGTTTCTATAGGCCCATAACTAATCAAGAAGTTTAATGGACCGCCTTTCCTCAAGGTATTAACCACCTTCACAAGATAGTCTTAATTTCCCCCGTTAGCGCAGTTCCACCTCGGCCACTTGTTTGAGGATGGTATGAGTAGCCACTTTGTGTTTCACACCATATTTAGCCATAAGGTTTTCAAATGGTTATTGCCGTAAATGCGAACCTCCATCGCTAATAATGGCTTTCTACTCCCAAACCCGAAAGATATTGGCTTCAAGAATTTGAGTACCACCTTCATGGTCATCGTTTTGCAGGGACGCTTCCAACCCATTCGGGAGACACAAACCACTCCCACCAAAAATGTAGGTATGACCATATGAGGTGGGAAAGGTCCCATAAAAATGATACCCCATGGCATCAAACAGTTCGACCACCAAAACAAGGTTCACCGGCATCATATGACTGGGCGAGACAATTTCCCCCGAAGCTCCGCATCCTGGTCACATACACAAGACATTTCCGTATGCTTCCTCGAACAATGAAGGCCAATAGAAACCTCGACCGCATTACCTGGCTGTTGTCTTTGGGAAGCAAAATGGACCACTTTTTACAAGCACGGTTTATGGCAATGGTTTAAAAATTCCTTGTCGTTCCTCCTCGTGTACACATTTCCCGATGATTTGATTCAAGACAGTATTCGAATAGGAAAGGTTTCCTTCCCAATAATAGGAATGGATTTTTAGCAAAGAAATATTTCCTATCCTCGCCCTTTCCATTAAGCCGGGATTTCTCCCCGTAGTGAGGAAATTGGCAATGTGGGCATACCAGTGGAGCTCCAACTCGCAGATTAGAGATTCTTCTTCAAAGAAATTCATCATTAAGGGGTGGATTCAGCGAAAGGGTCATGGGGTTCCTTATGAGCTTAACTCCTTGACGGTATGATCCGGCTACCATTATTTTCCACCCTTTTTTATCTCTAATTTGCAAGTTGAACTCCCGGGCAATGTAACCCAACTGGATGAGTCTTGCTTGCATTTTGTTTGGTTAAGAGATATTTCAAAGCGTAATGATTCAGAAAATGACTATATCACCACAACCAAGTATGCTCGAATTTATCTAAGGCATATACCATCAAGCAAGAACTCTTTTCTCTCGTAGTGGTATAATTCCTCTTGTGCTTCATTCAGGGTTTTGCTTGCATAATACACCACATGAGGTTTCCCATCTTCTCTTTGGCCGGGTACTGCTCCTATAGCAAGATCACCGCATCACACATCACCAACCAGAATCGCCAATTAAAAAGGTTCCTCGAATCCATCGGGCAAAGAGTCAAATGAAAGCCTCGCTTCGCAAAACTCTTCTGGCAATCTTTCTCCCAAACGAATTTGGCATCCTTCTCAAGAAGCTTTTACAGGGGTTTAGAAATTTTTGAAAAATCTTTAATGAACCGTTTGTGGTTTCTCGCACGGTACCGGGCGCGAATCGTCTAATTGAGAGCCACATTTGTCAGCAATTTGGAAATAATGTCGATCTTGGCTTTATCAATCTCACCCCTCGCAGGAAATAATGTGCCCCCAATACAATTCCTCGGGTTTACCATAAATGGCATTTCTCCCAGCTTGCCACCAAATTCCATCTATGCACCTCCTCGTTAAAATGGCTTCCAAATCGTTAAGCATTCTTCCAGAACCAGCTCCCCGGCTTATACTCAAATGCGGATATCATCCATAGATAGATTCTCCCATTATACGCCCACCATGTCACCGAACATACCGAAAGCATTAAGACGGGTTTAAAAGTGGTCATGCTACAAAGCCCAAAAGGCATCCTCCCATAAGCATATCGCGCCAAATGGACAAGTAAGAGTCTTTTCCTCGATCTTCTCGTGGCAATTTCTATCCGAAGTACCCTCGAATACCCATCCAAAAGCAATAGAAGGTGTCCCGAAACTCTTCCAGAGCCGATCGATGAACGGCAATGGAAAGTGGTCTTCTTTCGTGTCACCTCATTGAGCCTTCTATAATCTATACACACTCTCCAACTCCGGTTGCAGCCCAGACACCTCCTCACCCTTCGCTTTCACATTTGTTACTCCCGATTTCTTAGGCACCACCGAGTCAAGCCAACCCACGTGCTATCGAAATACAAATGATACCGCCTGGGAGCAATTTCAAGACCTCCACACGAACTACTTCCTCAGACGGGATTCAACCTCCGGGTCAAGCTGCCTACACGCCTTTAGACTCCTTCAAATGATGTGGATGAAAATGGACGGTTTATGCCTTCAGACGTAAATTTCCATCCCAATGCTTGCTTATTCTTTTTGAGAAGGTGCAGGAGATTATGCTCTTGTGCGTTGGTTAGCAATCAAGAAATCACAACTGGCACTGCCATTTACTTCCAAAATGCATACTTTAAATCAATGGGAGGGGTTTGAGTTCTAGTCGCTGAGGTTCCTGGGTTCATTAGCCATCATCAGAGGCAAAATTTCTATTCTTCTTCTCCGCACTCTCGCACTCAAGCTTTTCCATTTCTTGAAATTGTGTTGCCTACAAGGCAATCGGATAATCCTCGGGTTAATATCTCTTTAAATTTTGCCGTCGGGTTAGCCTGTCTTGCACGGTATCTAAAAATACACTCTTCAAAGTCATCCTCCTCCGAGTGCATATGCCTTTACCCAAATGAAAAATACTGGAGTTCCAAGGTCATATTTCCAAATGTAAGTCGGCATGACTCCATTCGGCAATTGATGATTGCATTTGAAGTAGCCAAAACGGTCTCCCTAATACATGATGGGCACCTTATTGGGTTCTATTGCAATCGGCTCAGACAAGTACAACAAAATCTACCGGATAGTAAAATTCGTCCACTTGTATAAGAACGCCCTCGCTGGTTCTTGTATTTAATAGACTCACACGAGCGAAAAGTGTGATGGAAGTGGGTTTTGGGCAGTTCACCCAAACCCAATTGTTGCGATGATAGAATACTGGCAAATGTATTCGCCATACTCACTCCGTGTCTAACAATGCTTTCTCCACGCCTGTGCTCTCCAATATTCACTCTAGATCGTGAGGGACATCCGGGTCCTTATACTTCACATCGGAGTCTTGCTCTCTATAATGGCACTAACTTGCTCGCTGTGCCAAGGCCTTTTATTTACATTAAGACCCTTACCGTGCACAAATCCTTTAAGAATTTTCATGTAGCAAACCTCGTTTTAATCATATCGAGGGAGAGGAATATTGACTTTCACTCGTCGTTAATACTTCCAACATTTCGTTGTTAACGTAATTTTTCTTTCTTCTGAGAACCCCAAGGAAACGGAGGCATTCCCAATCTTACCCTTCCTCATTCCACCGACCGTTCTTCCCGAAGTGGCTCCGCCTACGAACTGAGCCGACTTGACCGGCTTGACATACCGGTGGCTTCAATTCCTCACCACTCGTGAAGTCACAACCGCTCTAACTTCATCGCTTGCATTTAAGTCCCCTGGCCGCCCCCCGCTTCATTCACCACTTTCGATATTGTTGTGCCCTGGAAGTGGGAGCTCTCTCCTTCAATAACTCGCACTGGCTGACATAATTTTGAAATCTCCCAAATGCATATCATTCCAATTTCCCGGTTGGAAAGGGAACTTTCTACTGCTTCAATTTTCCGAATTAGTTTGGACATTCAAGACCTTCTCGTTTTCTACACAATATGTCTACTCACCTACTTAAATTCGTGGATTGCTCTGCTCAACAGAGAAGATACTGGAGGCATCCGTTGTTGTATCAAGGGAATCAAACTCCGCGTCGTGTTCTCGAAGGGGCGCATGCAAGGGGTTTGGATTTCCATGACAGTTTGGACAATTTCTCCAATTATATGAAGTGTTACCATATGGAGCATCTATGGGTGGTTTATTTGACTTATGGCAGCGGGCATGCTTCGGCAAGGTTCGTGGTAATTATTTGACCGAAATTGAAGCAAGAAAAATCGGGATTTAAGATAACCTGCCATTTACCGCTTGTACTTCATGTCGGTTTCTCAGCTTCCGCATCATCCAATCTTTGAGCAACCGATCAATTTTGCTTAATCTCTCGTGTCTTCTCGTGAAATGCGTACTTGTCTCCCCTTGCGGTTCAATGGCCCCAATCTTTCAACTTCCCTGGGACTAGGTTCATCCTGCTTGAGGTTTCACTACATAGTTCAAAATCCATAGCTTCATCGATGTTTACTAAAAAGTTACTTCCCCACACATAAGCTTCAAAGAATTGTTTCATGGCAGGAGACATACCACCATAGAAGTGGTTTACAAGCATCCATGTATCAAACCCATGATGTGGGCATGCACCGAGCGGGAGCCCATAACCCTCCCAACACCCGGTAAAAACCTCTCACCATCCCGGGTCGCAAAGGTGTAAATTTCAGGGTTCCCAAATTGTTGGTCTATGAGCAATCGAAGAACTTCTTCAGAATTCGCCACAAACAAATTTCACTTCTAATGGTTCTAGGCCTCAAACAGTTTAGCCAAATTTCGCCTGTCCTAAAGGTCAATGGAAATGCTTTCACTTTAGCAAATCCATGTCCATCATACCTTCCTTAAAAGGTAGTAAACCTCCTCAAAATCTCCTAATATGAGTGTATGGGTTTTCATTTTCCATACCATGATATGCGGGAGTAGGGGTACCAAATAAGTGCCTCACTCCGCTACATCTTCGCCAGGAGGAATGATACAGACGGGCACTAACTCTGGGGAGGGTGGATGTGATCCCTCATGGTTCTATAAGCATTTGGATTCAATGGGGTTCCAACACTGCTGTTCTTCGTGCAAGGATCCATGGTATCGTTGTGTACACGACTCACCGATCACGTCATGTAATCGATTCTACGCACTCCACCGATGTGTCTCTATCCCACCTGTTGCATAAACACCGTTACAAAATTTAGAGACAACAAAGAGCAACTACAGAGCTTCGCAAAGATTAAAGTTAAATACCAAAATTAAACCTGACCGAATGAAAAACCCGAAACAAAGGCAAGCATCGCTAAGTGTCGAAACCCGCAGCTCCCGCAACCGATTCAAAAAGGGGTAAAAAGATTACCTTCACTTGTGATGTTGACTGGCTGGGGTACACTTCAACTTACCATTAGCAATATAATCATCCCCTGGCATCGGCGCCATTTACCAGGCACAAAGCAGGTGATCCCAATCAACAAAATTTATATACCTGTTCTCCTCCTACCGTCGTAGTCAAGCTACTGCAGATAAATGGGTTCAGTGGTCGACACCTGGATGGGCTTTCATCCTAAAAATGATTTGCATATGCAATAAAGGTAAGCAGTTTTCTATTTGGACTCTTGATTTGCTTCAAAACAAGTGGGAAGTAGGTTGAAAACCGAGAAATTGTAAAACCGAAATAAAGTGTGAAAAGTTAACTTTGAAGATTTAGTCACTAACTTGGTAAGTTGCGCGTAAGGTCCCGGGTGCCTTTATCTCGCTATGACATGCAACCTATAGTCCAAGGCATAATCCAGACTTATGTTTAACTAGCAACCTCACCCTTGAAATCAACTCCTATTTGAGTCAACACAAGCAGCATTTACTCATGGCCCTTTAAGTTTGAAACCCTAACATTCAATATCATCTTGGCTCGTAGAAGACCATCTAAAACCACTGTAAAGGTATCTAGCATTGGCATGCACTCAGATCCTAAAGCATGGAGAGTATCACAAATCAATAACATTAAATGCTATTCAACCCTCATTTGAGAAGATGAGGGCCATAAATACAGTACCTGTAGCTTTTAACACAAGAGGACAACATGCATATGCCCCACTACCAAGCTAGCTTCCTTCATCTTCAAAGAAAGGAGGCTTAGCCAAGCATCTCTTGAGTTGTCATCCTCAAGAGGGGTGTTTGGCAGCCAAGAAAGTAAGAGAAAGAGGAAAGAGAAGAGAGAAAAGCAAAACCTAATTAAAATACGAGACAAAAAATAAAACTTACTCAATCCTTTCCCCCAAAAATTCTCTCTATTTATTTTCAAAAAGAGAGGGGTTTACATGAAGCCACTTTTCAATATATGAAAATAACAAAACCTACAAATTCGCCAGTTAAAGGACAAGAGAGTAATACACCAAATTTGAAGCTCGTTAGCATTAACAATACAAAAGCATGATTCTAGTAAGGTGCTGAATTTCGCTAGGCTGGAAGAATCCTCGCTTAGGTAGTTTAAATCAGCATAGCTAAAACAGAAATTTCGCTGAAGCCCGGTAATTATTAGCTCGAACCCTCGCTACTAGCCAACTTTCTGAGCAGCGAAAATAGACAAAAATTTCTCGCTAGAACAAAGGCTCAGCTTAAACCGGTTTGGTCTATAAAATTGCTACTGGCGTTGTCATAAATTTTTCGGCTAAGGTTGCCAAATCTCGCGAATTCAGTTTAAAAATTTTCGCAACCTGAGTTTAAAATTCCAGGTTTTTGCTTGATCTCCTTACCATTTCATCCCGGTCTTCAACTGCATCAATTTTTCTTCCTCACTTCTTTGCCTTCACTTTTCATTGACTTAGGGTCGGTTGATGGTCGACACTTGAGTTCAAACTTCATGATTCGTCATACATCTCGATATTGAACTCCCCAAAGTGCGCAAACCCGCAAACAGCCAAAAATAACCTCTAAACGGCATGGGTGCTACTCAAGAAGACTTGAACACTTCAATTGGCATTAATGACATGATTAGTGCACAAAAAGCACTCAAAACCTATCTAATATAGGGTTCAAAATTGTACTTTTTGGGCACTAATCAAACATGCACTCCAACACACACATGTATATAGTTTGTTAGGCTTCCCTTTTGTAAACTCAAACATGGGCAAGCAATATGGAAAGTCAAGTGGTCCATATATGATTACCAATTAATGGTTTAATAAAATAAAGAAGAATATCTTTGGTCAATAATTAATATAAGGTAATTTTCTAAATTGATACCTTGATGGAAGGTGTATTTAAAGAGTAACCCCCTAATAGGAATTGGTCATTTCTCAATCCATATGTAAAAGTTTTTCCATCAAATAAGGCTTTTGCCAAACTTAGGCAGTTAAGAGGGAGAAACACAATTGTTGATAATTGCTCGATGAAATTTTACTTATACTTGGTTTCATGGACTGTACTAAAGACTTTGTTTATTTTAGTGATTATGAAAATCATTATGTTCAAGATCTTACCTATTATGGGTTATGTGTATTTTTTTGATAACAAAAGGTTATTGCTTACATGTGGTATCGAGCTTTGATTGCTAACCTCGTGATTTTCCATTAATAATTTATTATGTTTTTATGTTTGTTGCGTTTTATACCATACAATGTTTTGATCGCTTATTGTGTAAAATTTACATACACACGATATGAAACCTTTCTTGTCCTTATTTTATTATGTTTTATGGGGAATGACATTAATATGTGAATGTTCTCATGGATCAAGTGTTAAAAATTGTCTTTTTCGGATAAAAATAAGAGAGACAGTATGATGAAATCATGATGACGACCACTACCTTACTATTAACAAATTTTGTATTTCAAGGGAAAGCAAGGCAATGTTAATAATAGGAAAGTAAGTCCCATTATTAACAAATTTATATTGCAAGCAAAACAAGTAATGTTGTAAAAGGAAAGCAAATCCCTTGGTTCTACATGACACACGGTTTTAAGTAGGAATTCTTCGTTTTTTATCCACTATCAACTTTGTAAATTGTAACTTCGCTAACATGTCACACCATTTTCAAGGTTAGATTTTCAATGAATGTTTTACTGCTTTCTCGATTTACGCTACATATAAGTGGAACTTATACCTATAACAAATTCTGATTATGTTTGCAACAAATCTATTTCTATGATATTTTATAGATTCTTGATTTACGTTTTTCAAAAGGGATATATCAGATACATATAATTGATGACAATTAATGTGATGTATGTTATATGAATTATGATTTTGTGTCAATTGTTTGCTATATAATTAATGTTTATTGTTATTAATGTACAAACCGAATAAATTGAATTATTTGTAGCTTAATATAATGAATTTGATACTTTTATGAAAAGAATGACCAATTGCGGGCTTATTTATGACTACAAAGTTTGATACGGATCATCCCTTTGCGTTATGGTAAATCTTGTTAATAGTATTATGAAGTTTATAAGTTATCTTGGCCAATTATCTCTTATGCTTGGTAATGATATTGCGAAGGTTTTACATGGCTTAAAGTTTAATTTAATTTGATCTTTATATTATGCATATTTGTAGTCAACAAAGTGACCAGTCTTGGTGTTTGAATATCAAATTATAAAACTTTCATCAATAATTTTGTTTAATTTGATATCCATATTATGTTTGTTAAATGACTTAATGTTCTAAATATCATAATTATTTATATTATACATTGAATCTCACTAATAAATGGTTCATTAACCACCAAAATGGCTGAACCCGAAATTTTTATGTGCATTAATTGTATAATATTATTATTGATTACCTATCATGAAATGCTGTTTATAAATGACGGATGTAAATGTCAAGTATAGAATTTGATCAATTGTCATGAATTTAAAGATCATTTCTATAAAGGTTCCTTTGCCAATAGGATAACCATTTTATATGAATAAGGTTCCTTACAAAAGATCATTTCATTCTTTATATAATGTGAATTGACACTTAAGAGATTTTGATGTATTATTCATATAAATTTAAATGAAACTTATTATTTGAGATTTCTTTCAAAATCTCATGTTCACATTATAGCAAAACATTTGACATGTCCATGATTTGTATTATTATAGAAAGTTTTGGTATTTGTCATATTTATGAAATGTCATTAAGTTTTCTTTTGTACTTTTAACCATTTTATGATTGGCAGGTAATATTATGTGATTTTATTTTCAATAAAATTGTATGTTTTAATTTTATTTATTTATCACAACATAATGTCTGTATGATAATTATATTATCATATAGGAGTATATGTCATTTATGAAATGTTAGTCATGAGAATACTAAAGGTTTCATTATCACTTTTAATAATGCAAAATATTGTTTATCACAATATTTTGAAATTCATATAATGTAAAGTTAGTTAGTCACCAAAGTGGCCGAACTTGAATGTCCCGTGAATTTCTTCAAATTGAATATGTAAAATATTACTTTACTCGCATTATTTTGAAATCCATATAATGAAAAGTTTCGTTAGTCACCAAAGTGACCGAACTTGAATGTCATGTGAACTTCAAATTGAGAAATATGTAAAATATTGCTTATTGAAATATTTTGAAATTCATATAATGAAAAGTTCATAAGTCACCAAAGTGGCCGAACTTGAATGTTCCATGAATTTCAAATTGAAGAATATATATTTATGATATTCGATTACTCATTTTTTTATGGATGCTTGCAACATAATTAAGTACTTAATAAATGAGTATATTGAAGTTCATTAGTTATAAGATATTTAAGAATTTATTCAAAGGTAAACTAACCATTTTATGAATAACAAACATGATGGGATAAATCTTATAGTTTTGTTAGGCAGGCCATCCAAAGATTACAAACTATAAAGTTTTTAACATGACTATGAAGATTATCCATCAAAGAAATACGCAATTAAAAGTATCACAAAGCTTATTATATATTTGATTATCCAAATCTCCTAAAGGAGAATCTCAGAAAGTACACATGTATCAGGTTTTTGTGCTATTTTGTTTAAATCTATTTATGGGTTTTACTTATGCTTATTGGTGTCAGAATCATGAAAAGCATAATATCTTATGTTACATTATTGTCCTCAGATTTGTTAATTATTTAGCAATGTTAAGTTTGTTATTGTTCATCTAAGTAAAATTATGCTTGGTTGAGGGGTGACCACTATCATTATGAAATTTGATGATATGTAAGAACTAAGTCCTTTATAAATGATACAACTACGACTAAAAGATCGTGGAAAATTATGAATAGTTAGCTGATTTGCACAAAGTATGTTTTGAAAAGACTTAAGTTATTAATGATTATTGACCAACAAAAGAAAGAATGCAACAAGGGAGGTTTTAGACACTCGCTTGATGTAAGTCAAGCTCATTTGAAAATAATAATTCAAAAGCATGGTTAGTTCCTTTCGTATGATCTTTTAGTCATATTTACTAGGTTTTCTTTAAATGACTACTTTAATAGAATGACTTTGTTTCTAATATGATTTGAAGTATTTACATTTGAAACACCCCTTTCATGATATAATGCTTGATTTAAAGTTAAAAATTGATATGATTTATGTTTTATTTACGTATGACCAAAAATCGTATTCTTGTAGATCACATTGTTTCATCATATATTAATGATATTTTTAAAGCAAGCATAAAGTCAAAACAATTGTGTTTTTAAGGTGGTAAATGTTATATAATTGTCACTAAATCCTTGGTAAACTTGATATTTATGTTATATCAAGTATAATTGTAATGTATTTTAATGTTACTTAGTTGGGTGCAAAAGTATCCCTTACTAGAGGATAGAGATTTATAACCAAAACTTAAGCATTATGAGTGATAGTTAAAACTAATAATATATAGTCCATGAAGAATATTTATATAAGTGGGAGTGGTAAGTACCATAAAATATGGTGAATGAAGAAATTTTATGATGTAAAGTTGTTTATCCCTTATAACTCTTAAAGAGGTTGATTGCTAGTGATGAAGGTTAAAATTAGAAAGTAACAACTATAGTCAATGAATCATTCTTAATTAAATGAAGTGGGATACTATAACCACATAAAGATCCTTTATGTTAGAGTTTAATATGAAAGGTCTGGTAACTTCTAGTTTTATTTAATATTTCAAGTTTGTTTCTTACTGATATAAAATATGAGCCAAGTGGGGAGAATATTGTATTTTTGTTAAGTGGCTCATGTTTTTGATTGAGGAATGTTATATGATTAAATTTAGAGACAACTTTATAACTACCAAACAAAAATTACTACTTAAATAATTCCCTGAAATTGGTATAGATATTGTAACTGTAAGCCATGTGATATCTTGCTTGTAAGAGTATCATAATGTCGACTTAAGAAAAACTACTACCATTAGTGGATATATCCAAAGATTGGTGAGAGACAAAATTCTTTATTATGTCTTAATAAATATTATTATCTCTCAACTTCTTACATTTATTACACTAAGTTATGAAAACAAGATATCAAAATTGTATGATAACGTATATAAAAGAGACAATACTATATGATAGGATGCCCTACATAAAGTAACATGAATGGTCAAATTGTCTCATAAAGTATATATTTAAAGAATTTTGAGATATCGAATTGATTGGGACAATATTATGTGATGAGATATCCTATATGAAATTGCATGTATGTTATATTGTCTCATAAAAACACTATTTTATATTTAAAGATTGGGATATGAAATGGATTGAAATTATCATGATAGAAGAACCCTAATGATTCATGCTTTCTATTTACTCTCAGATTTAATTATGTTGGATAATAGTTGAAAATTTATCTTTGTCATTTATTCATATTAATTGATGATTATATAAAGGAATGATGTAAAGGTATGATAATCAACTATCAAAATATGTATTGTGACATAACGCGTTTCAAATTATGGATTATGATTGTGGAATATTATTTTAGGACTCAAGATTTACCAAACTTATGACCTCAAGTTTAAGTAAAAATACTAGATTCCGCTTATTACTTCTCTTTCAACAACAAATATCCTATGATTATTGAGGACATGAGGTTAATGCTTTGGTGTTGTATATGAGATAATTCAGAAAAGAGTATCGGTAAGATGTTGAGTGCCACGTGAAAGTGACAAGTCTTAGGCTCATTATGGTATTAGTCTCATGATGATTTTTTATTTGATACTCTGAGCTCATGTACTTATTGTTTCTGATATTAATTTTAAGAAATCCTACTTTGTATGATTGGTATATATACATGAATGCGTTATATGAATTAAAACAGATTTTGTGTATGTGACAAAGATGATATTGTTGGACCGTTAGTGATTGCCTTATTACGTGTCATATTAAGTGTAGGGACTAGTATTGTGGATACATGGAAGGGACTATGTCCATAGTAAAGTGGAATACCACCGCCATGATCCTTATTATTTTCTTTACGCATTATCGATTTATGATGTGACCAACATAAGAATAATTTATTTTTATATATGCACATTATGTCTTATTATTAAATAGTAGTGGTAAATAATGTTATATGGGCCAAATGGGAGAATGTTAGACTTTCCTTTTGTAAGTCCAAACATGGGCAAGCAATATGGAAAGTCAAGTGGCCCATATATGATTTCCAATTAATGGTTTAATAAAATAAAGAAGAATATATTTATCAAATTAATAAGGCATCGTGAAAGATTAAATGTAATGTTTTCTCTCCCTCAAAGAAGACCCGTCAAACCTAAAGGGGTCAAGAGGGAGAAATACAATTGTCGTAAGAATTCGTTTGATAGAAATCTACTATACTTGTCATGGATCAAGCTACGCGGAAGTCTCTGTTGTATTATGTGATTGTGAAAATCATTATGTTCAAAGATAGTTTAGCTATTATGGGTTATGTATTATTTTGATAAAGCAAAAGGTTATTATTTGGCTATAGTTTTCCAAATTACGACATATATGCTAATTAAGTTGTAAGAAACTAGTTAAATCATCTATTTTAATTTTCTAAATAACCTTACATAATATTCATTTACCTTGAATAAATATATCATGATATTATATCTTTTTCTAGGACTTGGAATAATATTTTTCTTGTTGGAACCAGGGGTAGAGCCAATGCATGCCTAGGGGCATATGCCCCCTCAAATTTTTTTAGAAAAATAGTTTCAAAGGGAGGATTTGAACTTCGGTTCACGATGAAATAAAATTTTTTTACCAATACCACTAGGCTATAATACTTTTTAATCGGGACACGCCTCGAAATATTTATAAACTATTAGCCTCCTATTCTTACAGTGCACCAATTGTTGTCATTGTCTTCATATATAAGACGATAGCTACTTTGATTTTCAATTAGAACACCGCGACTTATAATCTAGTTTATCTTGAAGTTTCAATATGATACATGATAATGTTGTAAAACTAGAAAACTATATATATATATATATATATATATATATATATATATTCAAATGCAAACAGCCCCATTTATAAAGTGTGGTAGGTCGCCGCTTTTTCTGTGGCCCCACTTTATAGTGGGCTCCTTTGAAATAATAAAATATTATATATATTTATACTTATAATTAATTAAATATATTAAAAAAATTTGGTTGTTCACAAACTTCAAAAAACTCACGTTAAATGCAATAAAGCTCTCAAAAGACTTAATTTTAAATACAATAAAGGAAGTCTCACGTGGGCCCCACTCATTAAATGATACATGTCTTTTTGCAAACTCCTTCAAATTGCCGACATCATGCGATGGCTTTTTTATTTTTGTTAAAACAAAGCTAAAACACTCTTTCAACATTCAGCCCCTCCGTTCAAAAATATTAGGCTTCTCTTCAAAAATTAGAGTTCCTCATTTTTTTTGCCGATAAAAACAAACAGACAAAAATCTTCGCAAATTCGATCATAGGTATGAAATAATTTATTATTTATTTTTTTAACTTATTTTTATTTGATTATTTTATATTTATCAAATAATAATTTTGTTAGTTTTATATTTTTATTATGCGCTCATAACTGTAAGAAAGAAGACATGTTCGTTTGATCAAATTTATCAAGATTCTCTCATCGTTCTATCATCATTATTGGATCTAATTTAAAGTTTGATCTTGAATTGATATTGAATTGATTTATTATGTCTACTAGAAAGTATTTGTCTGGATATGAAAAAAGAAAGAAGAAAAGAAAATTTGAGGAGTTTTTACAATCTCAAGAGGGAGCTATGGACAATTTTCTTAGTAATACAAGTAATGTTGACAAGGAAATATATGAGAAGGTTCAAGATGAAAAGATATTAATGAAGAGGTGGGAGAATTTAGTAACAAAGAAGATTTGGATGATTGTGGAAACAAGAAATTTTGAAGAATGTGGAAAAATAGGAATGAGCAAAGATGATAATTTAGAGAAAATATGAACGAACAACAAGATGATTTAGACACATGTTGTTCCTTTGCTCTCGTATTACAGATCCAGTAGAAATTGGAAAATTATTGATCAAAATTTACTGCATACGTTTATGAAAAGAGCATCTTCTAAATGCGGTAAAAGTGGATAATTTTCTCCAAAAGACTCGTAGGCATTTCTCTACACATTACACTCGCTGTTATTTATCAAATGGTGAGAAGACTATTAGAAAATGGTTGGTTTACTCACTTCATTGGATAAAGTATGGCTTTTGTTGTAAGTTATTTAAGCAAGAGGAAAATACTTTTCAATTAGCTAATGAAGGAACCAATGATTGGAAAATACGCTTATAGGCTCAAAAGTCAAGAAACTAGTAATGAGCACATGTAGAACATGAGAAGATGGATTGAACTAGAAAGGAGATTACAAAAGAATTTGACAATTGATAAAGCATTACAAGATCAAATCAACAAAGATAGAGAAAATTGGAGACAAGTTTTTGTGATAATAGTTTCAAGCAGCCAGGTTTCTTGCAAGAATAATTTGGCATTCTGCTAGAGTATCGGTGAAAATTTATGAAGAAAATAATGGAAATTTCGGGTATAATTGAAATGATTGCCGGAAGTTTGATCCACACGAAAGAACACCTCCGGCGGATTCAGGAAAAGGAAATTCATTATCATTATCTTAGTCACAAAATTCAAAATGAATTTATACTTATGCTGGCAAGTGAAATAAAGACTGAGATTATTAAAAAAGTTAGAGAAGCAAAATATTTTTCAGTTATACTTGATTGTACACCATATATAAGTCATGAAGAACAAATGTCTCTCACAATACGATGTGTGGATGTCTCTAAGTAAGTCCAATAAGGTAGAAGAGTTCTTTTTTTAGGGATTTCGAAGTGGAGGGATATTTCAGACAAGGATTATTTTATGAATTGACAGAATGCTTAAGAATGATTTAATCTTGATTTATGATTTAAGAGATCGAATATGATAACGCCTGATCATGAAAGGAAAGTATAAACATGTACAAAAAAGTATTAGAAGTAAATCCAAGAGCTTTCTACACACCATGTGGTTGTCAAGTCTTAATCTTGCACTTTGTGATATGACAAATTGTTTAAATACAATCTTTTTTTTGAATCTTGTACAATTATTAGAGATATTGTTTTCTATCTTCATAAAGCGGAGTAGTACCTTTAAAAAGATAATGTAAAAGGTTCACCCTTTAAGCCGCTATCACGTACACATTGGGAAAGTTGTTGAATGTGTTAAGGCAATAAGATTTCAAGCTCCGTAAATTGTGTCGCTTAACTCACTTGATGGAAACAAGTGATGATCCTAAGACATTCAGTGTGGATGCTAAAAGTTTATTGCCGATATCATGGATTTTGAATTTTATTTGGCTTGGCTGGTTTGGTACAATATTTTATCTCGCTATTAATAGAGCGAGCAAAATGTTGCAAAGTAAAGACATAGTTAACATGCTACTATTAGTCATTTGAAAGCACTTATTTCTTTCTTGAGATCTATAGAGAAACCGGATTTGAATCGATAAGATTATTAAGCAAAGAAATTGCCACTCGATAAAAACGAACCTACATTTTGTGAAAAGCGTATTATTTACAGAAAGAAACAGTTTGATGAAAATGCTAGTGAAGAGACACACATCAGCTGAATAATCTATAGAGTTGATTATTTCTTTTTATATATAGTTGATCAAGCTATTTCTTCACCTAATAGTAGATTTTAAATAATTTAAAAAATATAAAGATAAAGTTTCTTTGATTTTTATTTGATTTACACAAGTTACATATTGCAGATGATGATTGTTTGAAGTCTTGAAAAAATTTTGAGACATAACATGGACTCTGATATTGATGGGGATGAGTTATTTTCTGAGCTAAAGATTGTGAGAAAGTGCTTACCAAAGGAGACCAAAAGAGCAATTGAAGTGTTAGGACTTGAAAACGATGGATTCCTGCTTTCCAAATGTATGGATTGCTTACGTAATACCATTGACTATACCTCGCCAATCGCTCTCGCAGTTAAGCTTTCTCAAAGTCAGCTTAATCAAATCATACCTTCGATCAACAATGTAACAAGAAAGATTGAATGGATTGACTATACCGGCTTCATTGAAAACATATGCTAGAACAAATTGATTTTAATAGTTTAATTATTGATTTTTATCTAAAAATGTTGTAAAATAAACTTACAGTAAATTTTTATGTAATAAGTTGAATATATTTTGT
The DNA here is from genome assembly GCA_016808115.1 of Tetrastigma voinierianum. Taxonomy (NCBI): domain Eukaryota; kingdom Viridiplantae; phylum Streptophyta; class Magnoliopsida; order Vitales; family Vitaceae; genus Tetrastigma; species Tetrastigma voinierianum. Next base: position 188,470 of record JAEQBH010004237.1, on the reverse strand, counting down.
TCAATAAAAATTTTATTTTTAACTTATATATATTTATAATAGGGCCTAAAAAAAAAAAATAAATTTCAAATCCCTATAAAGTAAGGGCTCGACCCCCTCGATATATTCCATAGGTAGATAGATAAAACTAAAAGAACTGAATATTTCAAAATCTATTTCGCTTTCCCTTTCTAAGATAAATTTAAACCAGGAATGCATCCGAGAAATTTTTACCCCGAAAGGGCAAAATCGTAATTTTGCATTGCAATGGTAATTTCGTTAAAATCCGTAATTAATTTCTAGATCTTGGATGATAAATGGACTATACCGCTGAATTGCCTCGTGAACAGTTGGAAAATTTAAAAATTTCATAATTTTCCGGCATTAGCCGACATCGCTCGAGAGGCATCGTTCGTGCCGCAAACCGATTTTCGATGCAACCGAAAGGCTGCCAGATAGCATGTAATCATGTACCATAAGTGGTAAGGAGTAGAGAAATAATGAAAATGGATGACTGAGGTAGTGCCGAACATCAAATCCGTAAAAGAGTGGACATAATGGCATTATAGGAAATTGATTTTAAGTGACTAAATGACGAAATAGCTAATAGTACTCCATCTTCTCCATTTAGCAAAAATAGAAAACGTGAGAGGGATTTTGGGGGAGATGCAGTAGGTTGGTTTTTGAGAGAGTTTTAGAGAGAGAGGGTGCTTCTCTCTAAGATCCCGGGAAATCGGACCGTTGGATTTCGACGGAGCAAGAAGGGAAAACGTTCTACGCGGAGCAAAGTTAATGCGGTGGACTCCTGGATTTGCAAGTTTTGACAAACCCGAGGTAGATTTTCTCCCTACTTGGGTTTTATTCCCATCTTTAGTACTTTCAAATGTTCGAGTTGACGGAGGCCATTGTGGGTCAAGTTGATCTGGCCCCAAACATTGGGATCGAATTAATATAAAAAGTTGAGCCCAATGGAGCGTACTGGGTGGGTTGCTCCATCATGATGTGGGTATGAACTTGTGTGTTCTTGGTGTTAATCATGTGTTGATTGAAATCACCCGAAGGGGTCGGGTTCACTAAGTGAACCGTTTAGTGATTTTCCAGAATAATAAACGAGGGTACTTGGCACGAGCTTGTAGGGCATACGACAATTTAGGGAGCTCGGGTTTGGGTATCCATCACCACTAGGTGGTTTAATGTAGAGTATAGGTATATGGAAACCCATAGACAGGATTGGGGCTTAAACATAGTTGAGGGAATACATCACCACTAAGTGGGTTCAAGTTGTTGAGTTTAGGTAATGGATTACCTAGAAAATCACTGACAAAACTAGGACACTACGTGCACGTGTGTTGGAGTGTTTTGTGTGATTTGGTGAATTATTGTGTGTTGTGCATGACATGTTCACATGCGATTGTATGTGTGCTTGGTGATTAGCATATGGATGTGTTAGAAAATACTTTAGGAAAATATTTTGAGTTGTACAATGTACAAAACTGGAAAAGAAAACAAAAGAATAAATTTCAATAAATTTATTTGGGTTAGAATTGAAGAAAATGATTTTCAGGGTTTGGCCAAGGTAAACCGAATAAAATTGAATGAAAAAATGCAAAACCGGGAATCGAATGGCTATCGCCACTTCAAAGACCGGGTCATGACCGGCTTCGATGTTTATCGTGAGGAAAGAGCGCAGTGGCGCACGGGCGGTCGCGCGCGCTAGCCAGCCTACGAGCACAGCTGGCCAGCCGCGCCCACGACATGGGCAACGCCACGCGAATTTGGGCCGCATGGGCGAGGTCGCGGACGCCCGCCTGGTGTCGTGACTCGACTAGAGGGAGAAGGATGTCGCGACATCAAAGTGAGGTCGCGCTGGTGACAAGAAGGGAGGTCGCGACATGGCGCCGCGACAGCGCAGCTGATTATGCAGCTTGATGTCGTGACATCGCTGGACGCCGCTGACATGGGCAATGGGCGTAAGGCAGTAAACTGTGTCGCGACGTGAACTTTGATGTCGCCATACGGGCTGCGCGGGCTAGGAAAGCCGGGCTTGATGTCGCGACATGGATTTGACGTCGCGACATGGACATCAGTTTGGGAGGTCGCGACATGAAGACGATGTCGCGACATAGGTTGGTCATCCAGGAGGTCGCGACATGAAATTGATGTCGCGACATAAGGTGGCGACCGGGTTGAAGTCAAGTGTGTGAGAGACGTGTCGCGGACACCGGCTATGATGTCGCCGACATGACTTAGGTTTTGATGTCGCGACATCGGCGACGCCGCAAATACGGGCGGCCGGGTCGGCGGCGCGTGTGAGGTCGAACACGCGCCCACGACTGGTGCCACGCCGCCACCGCACACGCCGGAAGCGCGTGGCCTCGCTACCGGTCGGCGCGCGGCTACGCGCATCTATTACGGGCGTTGCGCGCCAGCCAGCCGCCCACGACTGGCACCGCGCCGCGCTGCGCGCCGCGGATACGGGTTCTCGGTGCGACCGTAACCCAAACCCGCCCGACGAGCGGCACCGCTTAGGGGGTACCAGTTGGACTCACCGTTCATGATCACTGCTCTATAGGGAAAAAAGAGTACAAAATTTTTAAAAATTCTTCTGGGGGTGATTTAATACGTAGATTATTCATATTGCAATTACTATAAATGCATTGACGTAGAGTGCGAAAAAAAAAAAAAAAAATTTCGGTGTGTGAATAGTACCTCGAGGCTGTGTTTATGTCTCAGAGACATTAGACAAAATTTTCGAAAAAAATAATAATAATTTTCAAAAATGAAATTTTCGAAAATAAATTTTTTTGTTGAAAACAATATTTTAAATGCAAAATTAATTGTCTTGCATTACATGAAAATGCAAGGACAATGTGTATACACTGATTTACGCGTATGATTAGTGTCTCGGGGCTGTGTTATGCCTTAGAGATACTGTATTGAGATTTAACTACCATGTTAATTGTGTAGATGGCTAGTAGAGGACGAGGACGCAGGACGCCCATTGTGGCACCGGTCGCACCACCGACATTTGACCAAATACGATATATGATCGTTGTGCTCAGAGGCCGTAGGTGTCATAAATGTCGCTATAGCACCCAAGTTAGTGTGTGGCAGATAGTCGTGGAGGTCCTAGTAACCTCCAGAGATTTAGCGCACCACCTCGACATTCACGTGGGCAGACCCGATTGTATGCACCATTGGTTTATGTGTCGAGAATACCGGGAGGCCATGGAGATCACCTCCGATACGACCAGATCGTTAGCCGCATTCTCTAGAGGGCGCAGGCCCGGCATGGTGGAGATGGGTTGACTTCTAGAGACTTGTAGGTTATGACACGGGCGTAGTTTCGTGAGCTCATGGCAAGTATTTTCCCGAGACTGCGAGGCATGCGAAGGCTCAGGAGTTCCTAGAGCTGAAGCAGGGGGCGATGATCAGATGGACTATGTGGGCTAGATTCACGCAGTTAGCCCGATTTGCAGATGATTACGTGGCCACCGACCGCCAAGGCGAGATTCGGTGAATGGACTGAAATTGTCCATTCGGGCCGGATCAGAGGACTTCGCCTACTCGGATATGGATTCCATGGTTGGGACACCGACCATTTGCTAGAGAGAGAGATAGAGGATGCCCGGAGCACTCGGGATGCAAGTGTTAGTGGCAAGAGTGGTAGGGACAATAATCTCTCCTCCAGTCGTGGAAAGAGGCGCAGGGCCTCTGGGTCGCGAGGATCTCGTAGTCACTACTATCCGAGCCGTGGACATGAGAGTTGCTTCTGGTCAGCAGATGATGAGAGTTGCCGGTCAGCAGGATGATGGAGAGTTGCTATCGGGGGCGGGACAGACAGGTGCTACCATTGTCAAGAACCCGGACACATGAGACGGGATCATCCAAGAGACGTGTGGATCCTGTGGTTTCACATCACAGCCCCAATCGCAGCAGGACAGAGAGGATACAAAGATCCTCCACAAGACTCGCACAGCCACAAGGGGCGCCCCGCTCAGGTGCTACACTCCGCACCCCACATTTCACGTAGGCCCGAGAGGCCGCAGTATGGGTAGAGGCAGGACTCCAGGCCCACAGGTCGGACGTCGAGGATCCAGGCGTGTCTACGCCACACACCGCAGACCAGTCACAGATCAGCCACGATATGTGGCACGTTGCTATCTCGCCTACGGGCTAGAGTGTTGTTTGATTCGGGCCGCATTCATTCATTGTCGTGATCAAGAGTGATTGAGCCTGGGCTTAGAGGTCGAGACCTTGGGAGTGAGCCGTTATATGTGAGTTCTCCTAGGGATTGGGGGTGAGAAATAGGATGATATGTCGAGGTTGCGAAGTTAGAGATCTCAGGACTTCCACTCACAAGACCCGAGGATCATGGACATGTCGAAGTTCGATGTCATCCCGATGGATTACCGACACCCTACGTGGTCGCATCAATCGCGGAGCGCAGGGAGAAGCCCACCGCCCACACGCAGATGGTACTCTTGTGGTACTCAGGGGACAAACATGTTTTACCCCGTACGCATACGAGTCCAGTGTCGTGATGTGGGCTGGCGGGTGGCTAGCAAGTCTTTACTTCCTAGAGGACTCCAGGAGAGACCAAACTTGGATCTACCGAAAGTAAAGGTGCGAAGTACGCCGGATGTTTTTCCGTACGAGCTACCCGGATCAGGCCTCCACAGAGTAGTAGACTTCGGGCACGAGCAAGCCACAACCTGGTGCTTCCCATCTCTATGACCCATAGGATGGCACCCGCTGAGTTGCAAAGAACTCAGAGTCCGCCATGCAGAGCGCCACCGGACGTTCACAGACCAGCACTTCACCCATGGGGCTTCCCGCTCGCTTGCAAAGAAGAAGGACAAGACCCTTCTCGACCGCGGCATTGACGATAGACAATTGAACAGTGGTTACGATCAAGAATCGCACCCACTACCGAGGATTGACGATTTATTTGATCGGGTTTGAGAGCGAGTCTACTCCAAGATAGACCGCGACCGGTTACCATCACCGAGGTTGTGGATGCGATATTCTAAGACAGCGCCAGTGACGCGCATGGCACTTTGAGTTTACTATGATGCCTTGATCGACACGCGCCAAGAAGACTACGGATCGCTTACTGGGGATATTCGAACCCTATTTAGATCGGGCTTGTCGTAGTCTTCGTGGATGACATCTAATCTACTCCTACCGAGCGGGAGCATGAGTATCACTTGAGGATCGCTTTTACGCTTGCCGAGAGACCATCACCGTGACGCCTCAAGTTCGCAAGTAGTTCCGCTTACTCAGGTGAGATTCGGACACGCGGGTGTCGCATCGAGTGTCACGACCCGCAGAAGGTCGTGAGGCAAAGGATGAGTTGGGAGGCCGGTCGGGCCTTCGAGATACACGAAGCCGATTGGCTGGGTATTACAGAGATTCATCGAGGATTTCTCCAGATAGCAAAGACTTATGACTAAGTTGACCCTAAGGAGGTCAAGTTTGATTGGGATGACCGATGCGAGGAGGCATTCCAGAGTTGAAGAGGAGACTTTGATTTCCGCCCCATCTTGATAGTTCCGCATAGGGACAGTACATGCCGGTGGCTCAGATGCTCGAGGGTCGGATTGGGACGTTTGATGCAAATCCCGAGGGTAGTAGCTTATGGTTCTCGTCGCCAATGAATCAAGTGAGTGCACTGACCCACACACGATATGGAGTTTCAAGGTCGTAGTCTTCGCTTTGAAGATTTGGCGCACTCACTTTATATGGGCGTGAGTTCTTGCGGTATACTCAGCATCGTAAAGTCCTGGCATATTTTACTAAACGACCTCAACATGAGGCAAACGCTGTATGGATGGAGTTCCTAGAGGACTATGATTCACTTTGCATTACCATCCCGGGTAAGGCAATGGTGGCTGCACTACCGGAGTCACGCAGGAGCGCTGCTAGTATAGCATCTCGAGTTGGCGACGCCGAGATCAGGACGCCAGCTACAAAAGACAACGGTGAAAGCATCGGTACTGGGCGCTTTAGTATTACACCGCTCTCGCGAGCAGAAAGTGATTGAGTTCCAAAGGGCGTGACGCAGATAGTGTCTAATGTGGACCGAAAAGTGCCGTGTATGGGAGCACGAGGGTCGGACTGCTCACGCATGGTAGTCTTCGATATAAGTGTGGACGAGCAAGGGTTCCCCCGTACCGACCGATTTGAGAGAGGAGATTCTCAGAGAGTTTCACCGGCTTCCTCGATTTGTCGCGGCACCAGTGGCACTAAGATGTACCAGATCTCGTCAAAGCACTATTGGAGTGGGATGAAGAGACACGTAGGGACTTGCTCGACGATGTCTCATGTCAACAGCTGCGTCGAGCACCGTAAGATACGCCAGGCTACTCGCCCATCGAGGGCAGGTCGAAAGTGGAAGTGGGAACACGTCACAATGGACTAGACCCACTTGCCACGGACGCAAATGTAAGCACATGACGCGGTATGGGTGATAATGTGACTGCTCACTAAGCTTCCAAGACATTTTCTGTACCGCATGGACGACCTCTCGAGAGATCTCGCCTGCCATACATTCGAGATAGTCCCACTACATGGAGTGCCGTTGTCCACAATAGTGTTCGATAGGGGACCGAGGTTTACGGCGCACTTTTGGAAGAGTTTCCAAAAGGCTATGGGCACACTGCTGACTATGAGTACAGCTGCCCACCCGTATGCATGGTCACCTCGAGAGGACTATACAGTGCTGGGGAGGACATACGAGCAGCGGCCCCGGATCATAAGGGTAGCCGGGAGGAGCATTTGCCCCAGTGGAATTCGCCTACAACAACAAGCACTGTGCAAGCATACAGATGGCACCGCATGAGCCCTATAGCGGAGGCCATGTAGATCATCATATGTCGGGACCGAGGCGGGAGAGAGCTCCACCGGTCCCGATTTGATTAGAGACACCTCGAGAAGGTGAGCTTGATACGATAGCGCCTTCTCACTCGGGCCGTGAGCCGACGTAAGAGCTATGCATGTACGAGACGTCGAATTCTGGGTGTTCGAGGTCGGGGATCATGTCTTCAAGGTTATGCCTAAGCAGGGGAGTGGTCGTTCGGTACACGGAAGCTATCGCCATGTTCATCTGACCTTCGAGATACCGAGAGTAGGCACGGTCACAGACGGGTAGCTGCTACCACCCAGCATGTCGTGTCCACGAGGTGTTTCACGCTCCATGTTCCGGCACGCACCGCATCCAACCACGTGGTGGATCGGGGACGCATCGAGGTCGCATACGCATGGGACCTTCGGCGGTGGACCAAGACGATTGTCGATAAGTCGGCGGATCGTAGTCTCGCGATCAAAAGACCGCCGGCGCTAATGGGCCGCACTGGGCTGGCACACTGGGCGGAGCCGGAGGAGTTCACGCGGAGCCGCAGAGACGATGCGGGCCACTTCATCCCTTCGCTGCTTAGCACGGCCGCACGTATGGGCCGTTAGCAATTAAATAACTGTTTGACACAAGTATCAGCATAACATTATGAGTTGACATCACCACCATCGAAACCCCACAACAGAACATCGTTCATTTCGAACCATAATAATATTACTGCCAACCAACACCTGATCCGATTGTCAACGTTCGAACCGTCCCAACTGGTTTATAATGTACTCGACTTCCATATCACCGATTTTCATCACGCCTTCTGATATACTCAGTCGAACCATTTCACGGTCTCAAGATGCAAAACTAAACAAGGCATGAGTTAATAAATGATGACCATGGCGTTAACCCAACCATACTATGACGAATTTACCCATGGTTCAGATTTTGGCACACCGTAACACTCAACATTGCACAGATCCATCCTCCATTGTTTTTCACGTGTTCTTTTGTATATCTTCTATATAATTTTTAGGTTGGTTCTGGAGATAGTCAGAGAAAGAGTGGTGCTCCTAAGATCCTTGAACTAACCATCTTCACGCCAAAGGAAAATTCACTCTTTTGATAAACACAAACTCTGGACCTGACTGCAAGTTCGATGTCCTTGTATGTGATCTTCCTGCCTGGTCATATTCACTAGCACTTTTCTGTTTGAGTCAATGAGCCACATCTTCACTGTCCCAACAATGGGTGGACTGAACATATAAAAGTTTGTTTCAGTCGATACTGGTCATCCAAATCTCTTAGCGGATGGGGTAAGGAACTTGTGTGTTCTGGTGTTAATCATGTGTTGATTGGAAATTGGGGCTCTGAAGGGTCAGAAATGGGTTCACAAAGTGAACCGATGAATGAATAAGGTTAACCTGTAAAACCTGTGTATTTTACCGCTCCTAGAATAAGGGACCAAAATGTATTTTTGGGAAAATATGTGCTTGATTAAGTAATTCGAATCGAATTGTTTGTGTTTGTATATTAGCCCAAGTGAGCTAATTTTGATGCTGAACGGGTAAATGCATAACATGTTGTGTGATTTAAAGTTTTATGTAAATATATTCACGTATATGTATTTGTACGTGGTTTAAACTATATCGAACTGGCATACATGTATTCCATATGCACTGCAACATCCTAGGACTATAGGAGTTAGTGCATGGTATAAGTCTAGAGAAGATGGTCTGCAGTCCCCACAAGTAATCTGAGTGGTGAACTGTGTCCCAAAAACATCAACTGAGCCCAATTGATCTGCCCAGTCCACCATTAAACAACTTATATATCAATCGTCTGAGCTACTCTAATCGATATATATACACGGAGGGTCGGGCTCCATCACAAAATAATAATTTCATACAAGGTTTAGGCGAGTGTGAGAGAAAGCCTACGAGGACCTGATCCAGCCGGCCATGCATATTCAAGTGATCATGCATTTCCGCTGAATGTGTGTTTAAATTGAACATCAGACCGCACTTAGGTGGTGAGTAGCCCATTTAGGGCGATTCTCCCATCGAGCTTTAGCTCACCCCGCCGTGGATCCCCTTATTTTACTGTGTGCAGAAGCGTGCGAGGATTCGCTCGTCCTAGAGTGGGCCGAAGCTTTAAGAAAGCCGAGTGTGGCTTGATGGTTTCCTTTCACATGTATTAGAATTTTAAATCTAATATATGTGTTGTATAAGAGTCATTTAATAACTCTTAGAACTATGGGACACGGTTGATATGTTAATGATATTGTTGTATGGGCCCCAGAGGCCGCTTTTATCCATGTTGTTATCCCCGATTATATCGACCTGCTTTGGGATGTGTTTATGTGTGTACCGTGGCTCGGGGTAGAGCTCCCGTATAAAGGAGACTCGCCTGATGCCGGCGGCATCGGGTAACCCGACACCCATCGTATTCCATCGGGTCGACGGGGCAATAACCCGACCCCTGTTTTTAAGGCCACAAGGAACCAAGATTTCGTGGTTAATTCTTCTTTACCTTGTCATTTCCCCCTTTCTTAAATTTGCCTATCATTTCCTCTAATCGATACATAACTCCATGTACGTCCTAAGATGACTTATTGTGACGCCCAAATTTTCGGGGGTCATTTTTTTTTTTTTTTTTTTCATACAAGAGTTCAATGTACTTCTCTTTTACATACCCAAAATATATGAAACTATATTGTTCTAATATATTTTTACAAAATAATGATCAAGGCCACAACCCGACCTCCTTCTTACCTCACACGTGCCCGAGGGAGCAATCACCGTCTTCTTGTGTACCTGAAAGGGGGTCCCACGATGGGTGAGCAAAGCTCGCAGGTAATAATCCCTACAAGGGCTACTCCCACCTAAGTGCACATGCAATGATTGTATTAGAAACACATTCAAGTAAGACGCCTACATGAATGTCAATGTATGAATGTTCATGCCCATACCCCCGAGTCACTTCACCACTCCTCACACCTACCTAGGCTAAGTGTGAAATACCAACCGCCATTTTGTTCCACCAATGACCTTTATCCAAACAAGAACTTTTGTTTTCTTTAAAACTTTCAGGAACCCATCGGAAAGGCCTCCACGCACATTTGATTTTGTCATATCAAGGCGGTGTTTATGTATTCAGGCCACTGATTTTTCTGTTTTCACCTGACGCCATTGCTCCAACATTTTTACGAACTTGCACGCTGGAATCATGTCTAACCGTATAAAATTCAGGGTCTTTTCACCTGGGATTCCACCATCTCGCTGGGCGCCCAAACACACTTATATTTATTTCCCTTAGTTTCAAAACCGTTTGACTCATCTCGCACTTTGTCCCATTACCCGAGTCCACCATCTGTACCGGGCATACGCTTTTTGACCCATAACCGTACCCGTGACACCTAACCCAAGGCCGATCCGCACCATGCACTCACACCCATGTCATGCGACATGTCTTCGCACATGCAAATGCTATCATGCGCTTGCATATACATAATCACCCATGCACACATATTCATGCATATTATCCATGCTTCAGATGCAGATTTAGCATGCCTGTTGAAATGTCATACAGCATATATCAACATGTCATATTCCACACTGCATGTTATCAACTCAAGCCATGTACAACATATATCAACATGTCAAATTACAAGCTGCATGTTATAAACTAAAGCCATAACACACCACTTAACTGACCAGCACTAACATGCCTGATTGGACAATGTCCTCCACAGGAACATGGCTGCAATCTTGACTCAATGGGCTTTCCATAGAGTCAAAGAACACCCGATCGGAGTTCGACGAGGAAGTATGACCTTCCGAAGTTGGAGGTCACGCATGACTAACCTGTCTCACCTGGGCATCCCCACTTGGCCGGACGGCCATTTTCCGGCCGGTTCCGACACCCACTGCCCTTCCCAGTGGTCCCGTTGGAAAGCTTACTCACTGGGCTTTCCATGAAGTCCAAGAACACCCCAAATCGGAGTTCAAACGTAAGCTTATATGACCTTCCGTTGGAGGTCATGCGTAGTCAATTTCGACGAACACCGCTCACGGACGACCCCTCTCGACGACCACCGCTCATCGACGACCTCACCGCGCTTGGACGGCACTCACCGCTCACGACGACCTCACCGCTTCGACGACCACCGCTCATGGATCCACCCTCTCGATCTAATTCACTGTTCATTGATCTACCCTCTGGACGACCACCGCCTACTGACTAATTTCACCGCTTCGACGACCAATCGCTCGCTCGACGACCCTCACCGCTTAACGACCACCGCTCATGGACGACCAACGCTTGACGGCACCATCGGCTCACGGACGACCCTCGACGAATTTCTTCACCGCTCATCACGACCCTCTCGATCGACCCACCGCCTCATCGACGACCCTCACCGCTTGGACGCACCACCGGCTCATGGACGACTTCACCGCTTGGACGACTAATCGCTCACGGACGGCACTTCACCGCTTGATCGACCACCGTTCATTGACACTGTTTGACACCCCTTGTTTGACGACCCTTTTGGACGACCAATCGCTCACCGACACCGCTCATCGACATCGCTTGACGACCCTTGTTTGACGCACCACCGCTCATGGACGACCTCACCGCTTTTCTGATCGACCAATTTCGACGACGCCCATTTGACCGCTCAGAGTAAAAAGACCATAACTCGTCTACAAGAGTCCGAATCGAAATTCAAAAGCCTAACATCAAGTTCATTGATGGGGTTACAACTTATCAGAAGGACTAATTTCCAGATTCGTTTTATTTCTGACCCAAAATCCATTTAAGGTCCGGCTAGTCAATTCGACCAAGGTGAATCAATTCGACCAGATTTAGCTGGTCACAACAAGAAAAGGACTATAACTTAGTCTACAGAGGTCCAAATCGGAAATTCAAAGCCTAGCATCAATTTCATTGATGAGGCTTTAAGCAATTTATCAGAAGGACCTGCTCACCACATTCCACTTCTTTCCTACCCAAAAATCGGTTCTAAATTCCCGGTTTATGTATGCACCCCAATGCGGCGCCTTCATGGTACAAAAATACAACCAAACATTCCCCGTAGGCATACACAACCACCACACAACCCTTAGGGTAGAAAGGAACCAAGGTAGGAGAAGACCTACCTCTTGGAGTTTTTGTCAAAACTCCCCAACTCCGGTTTCTATGCGAAGCCCTTGTCGTAAGGTTGAACTCTTCCTCTTGCTCCGCTTTGAAACCTGCGTGTCCGGACAACAAGCCTGAAATTCTAGAGAGCAAGGTGAGTCTCTCTCTATCACTCTTTCCCTCCCACCGGATCAGTCTTTCCCATTTAGAGAGCATGTTCCTCCTAAGCCCTTGACACCTTCCTTTCCACTCAGTTCTAACCCACATTCCTTCCCACTAAATTCCTCATGCAAAGCCTATCCAAGACACCTAGCATCCACTAGCATTTACCCTCATGCAAGACTACTTTCCTTAGACACGTAGCCTATTTGCATGCATCCATGTGGTGTGGGACCTCATGCCACCTGTCATTTACTCATTTGTCCAATTGCCTCGAAATACGTACTCCAACTGCCTCGCACTTGACGAATCTCGACATGGTAAAGTAGATTTCGGGGACGATTCCAACGTGAAGTCCGTTTCACATCCGAGACCTAGAAAAATTCTGATTTGACCGAAATTACCATTTTTACCCTTTTTCGTAAAAATTAAAATTTTCTCGGTTTTACACTTGCTAATCTAGCTGATTCCTTGGAAGTTTCAATATATACATAACGTTGTAAAAACTAGAAAACTATCTATCTATCTATCTATCTATATATATATATATATATATATATATATATATATATATATATATATATATATATATATATATATACACATATAGGTAGATAGATAAAACTAAAGAATCGAATATTTCAAGAATTTATTTCGCTTTCCTTTATAAGATGAATTTAAACAAGGAAATCAAGATTTCGTGTTATTTCTTCTCCTTTACCTAGTCATTTCCTTTCTTTGCCTAGTCATTTCCCAATTGACTACACCCATGTAGTTTAAGATAAAGATGAGTGATGGCGTAAGCAAATTAGAAAAGAAAACTCCTCCTAAGTCCTACCTATATTCTGTCAGAGGCTGGCATCTACCAACAAGGCGGTTTATACAAATTCGTGGCAGATAGGATTTGGGGAGTGAGACCTGTATTGACTTGCAAGATTATGAATGTATAAGATAACTTGTGATTCGCCATGCAGCTATTGATTTCATACTGCAAATCACTAAGCGTAAGCCATTGAAATAGTCGAAGAAAATGGCTTCTCGACATGGGAGCAAGCATCAAAAGTCTATGTTCCCGGTCGCATTGCCTGCTCTCTAAAGCCTATCCAATGTTTAATTAATTTTCATCCTTACAACTTCAAGATTTATCATAATATATCATTGAAGTTATTTAATTTTCATCCACAACTACTTAATTTTTTACAAATGTTTAGTACAAAAATCGTGGTACGTAAATTTAACCGGCTACCACTCACCCGCCTGAAATTCACGTGGAACACCAATGTTTGAAACGAAATTAGGCAAGAAAGTCACAAAGGCCAACCACATACCATCTATAAATACCCATATATCACAACTCAAAAACAAATCATATCAAAAGTTGAAGCAAAGAGTAATTAATCAGGTGAAGGAAAAGAAATGGCATCCAACGCTAAGGTAACTTATGAATTATTTGAAAATTAAATGAGATCTTAAACATAATCCAATCGCATCATTTGCGATGAAAATGCCGACCTACATACCTCCGCCTATTGTTAAGAAACCGAGAAAATTGGAAAACTGGAAATATTTTGTTCTTCTAAACCCTTCTTAAAACAACTTGATGGTGATTTTCGTATTTCGAGCAGGCTTAGAGACCCAAAATGTGCAAGGTCTCTTTATATGTGGAGACCAAAGATCACAGTTTTCTTCGAAGAGTTGTATGTGGGTTGGGAAATGTGTTATGGGATATTGAATTTGAATTTAAAAATTCAAATGTTCATGGATCACTCTAACATTCTCCTCCTCCCACTCTCGATCCATATAGTTCAACACCTATCATAAGAGCAAACTAAATATATAAATCATGGCGATAGGTCCTCTTATGATGAGTATTATCTTCCATGTATTACAATATATCAAGTTCCTCAACACAAACCCTTAAACTCAATGAATAAACCATATGTTTATTCAAGGTCCAAACTTAATGATATTTCTCAAAATAATAATAATAACTGAAATGTACAAACCATAGAAGAAATATCGATCGACAAAGAGTTTTATTTAAAAATAATGAATGTATGTGACAATAAAATTACATCGTGGAACCAAGTCCCATTTGTACTATGATCCTTAAAATACTTAGAGCGCATGCCTTAGTTGCTGATCGGCAATCATCAACTCAAGTTAATGTGTTCAATGACCACTTTACTTTTAACACGTTTATGAGCAGTATTTATTATGTCACCATCTTATTGTTCTTAGCCATAAATACTGCAATGAGCTATCACAAAGACAACTTCAATGGGCCTTGATATAGAATCCACAATTCTAAGCTCAGATATGAAACTCTAACCGTACACCATGCGAGCTAGCCTCAAAACAGGATACGAACTCAGCTTCCATAGTGGAAGTTGCAGTCAAGGTCTGTTTCGCACTTCTCCAAGACACAGCTCCATCAGCTAGCTTGAAAATATAACCAGACTTTGATTTTCGAGAATCAACATAGCCAACAAAGTCCGCATTGGAGTAGCTAATCACCTCCAAACTATATGTTGTCTATACATAAGCATGTAATCATTTGTTCCTTGAAGGTATCTCATCACCTTTCTACTCTCTCCAGTTGGTCAATACCTGGATTACTCTGATATCTTCCTAATACTCCAACAGCAAATGCAATGTCAGGTCTGGTACAGACTTGAGCATACATTAGGCTTCCAACAGCTGAAGTATATGGAATGTTCTTCATGTGTTCCCGTTCGAAATCATTTTTAGGGCACTGATTCAAATCGAATATGTCACCCTTCAAAATGGGTGCTACACTCAGTGAACAATTTTTCATGTTAAATCTCTCTAAAACTTTATTGATATAGGTCTCTTTAGACAAACCCAAAATGCCTCAAGATCTTTCCCTATGGATCTTAATGCCAATGACATAAGATACCTCACCCATTTCCTTCATATCAAAGTTCTTTGAGAGAAATTGTTTCACCTCATATAACAAACCCTTTTCATTGGTTGCAAGCAGAATATCATCCACATATAACACAAGAAAACAAATCTTACTCCCACTAACCTTCTGATATATACATAGATCCATGATATTTTCTTCAAAACCGAATGAAGTAATGACTGCTTGAATTTCACAAATACCATTGGCGGGATGCTTCTGTTTTAATCCATATATGGATTTCTTAAGCTTGCAAACTAAATGCTCACCACTAGAGGAGAATCCTTCAGGTTGTTTCATGTAACCCTTCCTCTAGATTACCACAAGGAATAAGAGTTACATCCATTTGATGTAAATCAAAGTCAAAATGGGCAACTAATGCAATGATTATTCGAAGAGAATCTTTCTTAGATACAAGAGAAAAGGTCTCCGTTTAGTCGATTCCATCCCTTTGATTGAATCCTTTGGCAACGAGTCTAGCCTTATGTCTCTCAATGTTGCCCAATGAGTCCTTCTTCGTTTTAAAGACCAATTTACATCCAATGAATTTTATACCATCAAGCAACTCAACGAGATCCCAAACTCGGTTAGATGCCATAGAATTCATTTCTTCTTTCATGGCATTATACCATGAGGTAGATTCCTTAGAACTCATGGCTTGTGAAAACGTTTCTGGATCATTTTCGACTCCAATGTTATAGTCCAATTCTTGTAAATACACTATATAATCATTAGGAATTGATGATTTCCTAACTTCAGGATCTTCTTAATGTTGCTTCCTCATTCTCTTGAGGAATTTCCTTGTTGATCAACCTCGTTGTTTCACCAAGTTGTTCAACAATTTCGGGAATTTCTTCTCATTTGCAACTTGATCCACAGGATCAATACATGGGCAATATGTGGAATTTCAGAAATGGTCTCACACTCTGGCAGGCTTCGGTGTGAATGACAATCAATCTATCACTAAACTGCAGGGTTGACCTTCATAATGATCCTTTCAAACAATGTCCTCAAACTCGATCACTTTATCGATTAGTGTTTAGTCATTCTCAAGAAATTTCGCATTTCTTGATCTCCACAATCCTAGTGTCATGAGATGGACACAATAAAATCTATACCCCTTGGCCCTTTCAAGATATCCACGAAATACCCACCGATGGTCCCTGGTCTAGCTTCTTTCTTGTGGGTTATAAATTTTACTCGACGCATCCCCAAACGCGTATATGTCGGAAACTCGGTTTCCAACCTTTGAATGACTCAAAAGGCGATTAGAGACAAATTTTGGTTGGAACTCGATGAATATATACACATTGCCTTTAGTTTCAAATTCAAAAGTATCGAGGTAGTTTTGCATTACCTCACTCCTTACCATGTCCACAGTTCGGTTTCTTTCTTCTCACACACCATTCGATCCAGAGAACCGTGCATAGTGTAATCGGGCAACAATCCCATCTTTCTTCAAGAAACTTCACAAATGCACCAAAGAGCTTGTCCATTCCTCTCAGATTACCATAGTACTCTCCACTTATCCGACCACGATCTTAATATGTTTTTCCGTATTGATTCTCTACTTCAAATTTTTAAAACTTTAAAGGCGTCTAAAGCTTCATCCTTTGAACGGCGAAGTAGAGATACATATATCGTGGAATAATCATCTATAAAGGTGATAAAGTATTTTCGGACTATTTCTGCATCCATGTCGAAGATAACAAATGTCGAGATGTATAATTCTAATAGGTTTGTGCTCCTCTTTCAAGACTCCTTTTTAGACTTGTTGGTTCGCTTGCCCTTAATGCAATTCACATAAGTCTCAAAATCAATAAAATCCAAAGTACTAAGTACCACATCATTAACCAATTTCTTTATTCTTTCAATGGAGATGTGTCTCAATCTCCTAGGGTACATAACATGTATGATCTCTCATTCCTCCATACACATCTTAATCCAACAAGAACATGCATAGAATTATAAGTAAAATCATTTATAACCTAATATGGAAAAGACCATCGTATTAATGTACCATAACCAATAACTTTAGATTTATTGGATAAACTGAAACCAGAATCTGAAAAGCTAAAGGAAAATCCTAAAGGTACAAGTCTTGAAATTGAAATTAAATTCCTAGAGAAACTTGGAACATAAAATGTCTTTTCCAATTCTAAAATGAAACCGCTGCTTAATACAAGGCTGCAAGTGCCAATAGCTTCCACATGTGAACTCATCTTGCTGCTTGAATAGATGCATTGTTCACTTCCCACTGGCTTCCTTAGGTTTTGCATACCCTATAAGGTATTTGAAACATGATTGTAGAACTAGAATCAATCCACTATGTGTTGGTGATTAACATTAACCATATTAGATTCATAACATACAAAAAAAAAATTGAGTACCTTTCTTATCAAGCCAGATCTTAAATTTCGAGCAGTCCTTCTTCATGTGTCCCTTCTTACAGGAAAAACTCTTTGACTTCTTCTTTATGCCTGATTGAATAGGAATCTTTCCCTTTCTTTTAGCTTGATCCTTTCTTTTCTTTCCAAAGGTGGTCAAGTTAACCTGTTCGCCCTCTTCCATCATTAACCTTCCCTCTTCTTGCACACACATGGTCAACAATTCATTAATTGACCATTTATCCTTATGTGTCACTACAAGAAATATGGTAATTAGCAACATAATTATTTTGTTGCAAAAGGATTAATATTGTCACAAAAACTATTTTGCAACGAAAATATTTTTGTTTCAGGGACGTCGCCTTATCCTCGTCGCGAAAGGTTTTCGCAACAAATAAAATATTTCGTTTCTAATACCTTATAGAGACATAATTTTTTTATTGTCTCCAATAATATTTTTTGACAAAATTTTTTGTTGTTAAATATTTAAAATTTTGTTATGAAAATTCCCAATTATGAGTTAATTTGTTGCTAAATTAAATGCATACAACAAATGAATTTTATAATTTTGTTGCTAAATAGATTTTGATCAAAACTTTATTTAAGAAGCTTGCTTTTAATATAATAATAATAATAATAAAAATAATAAACTTTATTTATGGCTTTGATTTCAAATAATAAAACTAATAATACACAATACACAATAATAATAATAATAATAATAATAATAATTTTATTTTCTTATCATAAATATTAAATAACATTTTTCAAGAATTAAATTATAAAATATAATAAAGCATAAACGTGTCTCGTGGGTTGGAATTTATTATAGATTAATAATAAAATTACATAATTTATAGTATTCCATCAAATACTTATGTGTCATAGTTCTAACACATAATTTATAGTATTCCATCAAATACCTAAGAAACTCATATATAAGGACAAATTGTACCATTTAGTATCCACATTTATAAAATATTATGTGGTCAAAAAGTAAAAAAAAAGTTGAAAACTAGCACCCAAAAATAAAAATATGATAACATAAAGAAATAGTAGACTAATATCCATTTGTAAAATGAAATAACTTAAACTAAAAGAAAAGTGAAACCAACACACGCAAAATACGATCACATCCAAAAACTCCGCAAAGATCTAATGTACCATATATACATGTCAAGGAGATATAATGTCCCCAAAAGAAAACTATATATACATGTCAAGAAGAGATAATTTCCAAAACACAAAACCAAGTGGTATGGTATCCATAGCAGGGCTAGGAATCCATGAGTTGTGTATGAAGAAAAGGAGATGAATGTCCCAAAAGCAAGTCCATATATACATGCCAAAAGAGATAACATCCCCAAAAAATAAACCAAGTTTATGATATCCATAAAGTGTGATTAGAATCCATGAATGTCAGATCATGTGAAGGAGAGATGAACTTCCCGAGCTTGATCTTCTGATGTTCATGTGTCACGATTTCACTAATAAAGCTAGCTAATCGATCTATTTGGGATTGTTGTTGTCGATTCGAGTCTCTTGACTTTGGATGAGCTCGTGTTGCTTTAAGCTCATTTTCCAATTCCCATCTCTCGAAGGTGACTTAGCATGTCCAGATCTTGATGAGGATGGGGGGTGGTTTAGGCCATGACCTAGGCCTTTAATATATCCGCATCTTGAGCCTAGCACTCAACACACATATCAGCCCCGCATAAGGCTTGACCAATTCCTTCTGCCAATACTGCTTTTGCAACTCTAAAATATTCTTTCCTACAAAGACAAAGAAAAATAAATATTCGAGCACATATCATACCGTTTTATAGCATGTCTCTTTTATGAGTAATATAATTTTGAAGGTTTAGATCCATTTCAATAGCATGTTTACAAATTTTTCCTACTATACATAGAATAAAAAAAATAGTAAAACTAATGTAATATATTTCGATGTAACATTTGCAAATCATCAAGTGAACATCACAAAATTCTAATTTGAAAAACAATTGTTAATAGTAATTTAATTAAAATTACAAATAAGTTCATGAATTGTCAAGTAAATAAAGAAGTACAAGATTTCTAAAGAAAACTCACAAAAGAAGTTTGTGCTTCTCGCTTTACCCAAATCCATTCTCGTAAGTCCAATGCATTAACTTGAAAAGTTTATCTGCCCGGTGCTTGTCCAAGCAGGTCGTGGCCTAAATAACAATATGAAAATATAAACAATATGAATATAATTTTAAGAAATAATAGACTAGTTAAAATCTCTCAAATAAATTTATCCATTATAATCACACAATTAGTAAAGAACCTAAGAAATATCTTATTAATAACTATATTTGTATTTGTTATTCACAAGAATGTAAAGTCATTCTCCGATATTGCATTTCAATATAATTTTGTTATATTATTATTTTTTCAAGCCAAAACTATAATTCTTATAATAAACTGATTCAATTTATGAAGAAAGAAACAAATGTATGTGTTTTTTTTTTTGTATAAAAATGCATATTATGTACCCTATGTCACAATATCTATTGTAAAGGAAAATAGTTAAAACACATATAAAAATAATTGACACATACTTAAGTTGGTAACCATCTATTTATTAAAATAATACAAGATATCACAATGATATATATAAACAATCAAATTTCAACTTTAAGTAAATTCAATTTGATTGCCTTTTAAATCCACCTCATACATATAATAATATCAAAAATACATCCTTGCTATAAATAGCTGGTGGATGATTGTATATGTTATGTAAATAGCATAAAACTTTCGTATTATAGAAACAAATGTTATCCTATTTCAATTTAACATAGTGGTTAGTTGCATAGAAATACACTTACTATAAAATAACATTAAATTCAAGGGTAAACAAGACATGGTTACAACTTCAACATAATCAAGCCATTGTTTAGACATACATTTATTTTGTAAATAAACAGTAAATTTAAGGCTAAACAAGACATGCAAGCAGAAAATATTCAAAATTTCTCACCACACTAAGCCTATGCATAGAATTGCAATGACATCCACCATAGCTTTGATAACTCAAGAATACCTGAGATGCGGCAAAGTACTTTGACAAACTAAACATAAAGCATGTAATAGCAATATTAAGTCCTGCTTAAAAAGATTCAATATAATAATCTAAGAAATATTGAGACAAGATAATTGAAGGAAGATGAAAGTTGATATATCTCATTGAACTATAGAAAATCATTGATGAAGTATAATAATCAATATTAATTTGTATATTTAATAAAGTTGGAGAATTGTTTTTAAATTTTACCTCAATTCTTCCACATGTTGTACAAAGGATCGTGATCCCCGATGAGCAAAGGCAACTCATCTCTCATTTTCGTGTTCAATGTTGAGCGCCGCTATATGATTAAAAGCAACCAAAATTTCAGCATTAAAGTATATTATCATGTTTCACATAGTAAATCAAACCAAACAAGATTTTGATGAAGACTTCACCTGAAATTTTTCCGAGGCAAATCTATCACATAAACAATCTCATTGCCTTTGATCACTAACATGTTTATATGGATGTTGTTTTGCTTCAGCTACTATTGAGAACTTCTTGAAATGCTTGTGACACTTATTCCTATGCTCTCTATACCTTGCAGCCATTTTATTTTCGATGGCCTTCTTCACATGATTTTGGGTAAGATCAATTATAAACTTTTCCTACACCACAAATAGTAAAATAAAATATATTTAGGGTTTGTAAGGATAAACATGGATAATAAATAACTTATATATAAAAATTTACCATAATAGTTAGATAGTTTTTAATTTTATTCCAAGTCACAATAAAAAAACAAGGTTAAGTCTATCACTAAAGTTCATTTATTAATCATAACAGAATAATACTTAAATGTTTAGAGAAAATAAAAATTATAAGGGAAAAAAGATAATTGTTTACTCTATATGGGATTCTAATTGGAGATGGTCACAAAACATTCTAAATTATAAGATATCATGATAATGTAAGGATAGTCTCAAGAAGATTGAAAAGATAATAAAATAACAAGTATCACTAACTCACAAAATTTGAAGTTAGAATGTATTAATAAAGTAATTCAAGGACTAACAATTTATTTGATTTGGTTCTTTAAACTACATTTTAGAGTTAATTAATCCTCCATCGCATTTTAGAGTTTAAATTTTTATTTTCATAATATTTACACGAATAAAATGGAAAACAAGAATGTATTTCTTTCATATGTTCAAACTAAAGATAACATAAAATTTTACAAACTATATCAACAAAAATGGAAGTCGATATAACAATAATAATGATAACAAAATGATAATAATGCAAAGCATACACTCATAAGGATATCAACACCAAAACAATTTTAACAACACTATCAAAGCGAAACTTTAAATCAAGATGACACACTCATGTAACACTACTGTGGCAAAAAAGGTCCTTGATACTTTTTCATATACATGTTTAGGCTTTACATATACTTATATGCATTTCTTAATAGTGTGATATAAATTTAATCACATTATTACATGAGAGGAACAAAATAATTGGAAACAACTATATATCAAATTATGAAAATCTTAAACATCATACCTGCAATTTTCCATCATGAAAACTTTATCACTTCCTCGGATATATCAGCCTACCTCTCAACATCCAATGGTATAGTTTACAATGGTCCTGCATTTCTGATTTTCATTCTACTACTATTGACACTTCATTGAGCATTATATTCTGGGTTTAATTAACTTCAAAGTGACGATTTCCATCACTATCAAATCAATCTGTCATCCCAACACCTCCTTTATCTCTCGAAATTTACTAGTTTCATACATTCAATTAAAATTAATAGTTCATAAATTGTTGTTTTAGAAAAATAAAATGTTGTCATAGCAATTGTTATCATGTTTCCATAAGTTAATTAATATGTACAGAAATACATCTATTCTGCTACCTAAACTTCTTCAAATGTTTATGGTACTACATTATATCAATCATTAATTAATATATTTTTAGTTCAACTTAAACAATTTAATTAATAATTTAGAGTAAATATCATTAAACCAAATAATATAGGATTAGATATATTTAAGATATAACAAGTATTAATATTATGTCCAATAAGCTAATCCAATATCTTGCTTCAAAGGGTAGAATCTACTCATCCATGGTAGGGTGTTATCAGATAGGAAGGCATCCGACTGTTGAGATTCAATGTTGCTCGCTATAGTATCCTCTACATCCCTCGACCTTTGCATGACTTCATCTATTAATTCCACCGCTCGACTCATGACTAATACGAATATTCCTTGAGCTAAACATTATAAAATTATAATAATTAATTATCATACAATTTTATTTAAAAATTGACTTGTTAAATAAACATACAAAAGTTCATAATTTTAATTATATTCCATATATTCGAAATAAACTTAACTATTTCTTTAATGTCAACATTGCTTCAATTGCACTTAAGGATAGCAAGAAGAAAATTCAATTTTTTGTTCGACGGTCTAATTAAACTAATTCAATTGCTACTTCACGTGGAATTTTCTAATTCATCATGCTTATTGTGGAATTTTTGTTAAGATTTTATGTTTTCTATAATCTTACAATTTTAGGATAACACTTGGTATGTAATCTACATTTACCAATATCTTGCATAGGCTGATTTGTATCAACTTTGTCACTATCATTACAAGTCATCCTGCACACTGAGCATTAAGAAATTACAAAAATTAGTCAAAGAAACATATGATATTGTTCAACACTAAGATATATTTTTTATAGCTTTAGCATTAATAAGTCTATATATAGTACTAAAAAAATAATCAAAAATTCACATTATAAGGTGACTTATTCAATTAAACTAGTTCAACATGCTTACAAGTGGAGTTATTTTTATGCCTAGCATGCATTCCATTATTTGTAATGCTGCATTAGCCGTAGTGTCCTCCACATTCCCACACCTTTTGTATCTCTTATATATGGCTCCTCTTACTATCATTATCATTCATCTTATGTCGATGTTAAGAACGCCATCACAATCAATAACATTAAGAAATCATTTAAGTTAGAACTATAACAACTTCATCTACTCTAAATATATGATAAACAGAATAAATTTTTTTATAATAAATGTAAAAATTATATAAAGACACAAGTTCAATATTTTATACCTTTAAACATTGATATATCACAAAAAATATAAAAATTATTTAATACTCAATTAAATCAATTTCTTAACATTCTGCATGTAGAATTTTAGTAGAGACTAGTACAACCCACATTGACTTGTGCATTGGGAGGTGTTCCCGTACTTTCTATGTTGCTATTAACCTCCTTTTTATTGGCTCTTGTCCCATGATCCTTCCAGCACTCGAGTCCTTTTGTCCCAAATTCTTGACAAAAACTTACACTGTTAATTCACATAAACTTATTCCAAAAATCAAAATATTTCAAACTTCTTTTTACCAAAGGTCAAACTCATTTCACCATGAGGTTGGTCTCCAACCTCCTACATGTCCCAATTAGTTCGCACTTACGGAGGGAATGCATTCATGACGCTCTCGATGTGCTGATCAACACTAACTCTTGAATCATTTTCTTCTACCCAAACCATTTTAAATTATAAGTAAATATTCATTTGACATCATTAACTCATTAAAGGAATTTGTCATATAAATATTTGAATGAGTTAATTTGTTCAACATCAATTTGACTGAATTCCAAATTCTCTCTCTAACCGCTTAGAATGACGGTGGACGGTGCTTGTTTCAGGGCCATTTTGCAACTATGCTTTATACATGTGATACAAAAATAAAGATGCTACACAATGATAACCTATATCATAAAATAATGAAAAATTATAATAAAAATTTATTATATATATATATATATATATATATATATATAATAAATTAGTAAAACATAACAATGAAAAACATCTATCACTAATTATCACACTTACATATTTAGTCACTCATATTTCATACTTGAAAGCCACTCTCCACATTGTTAAAGTACTCATCAACACTAATATCTTCTTCAATTATATTCTACAATGAAGTCATCATCATCATTTAGTCTCCCATAGACAAATGTTAATATTTATATTTCCTGGATTAACATCTATACGTATCAAAACGCTGAAACTTAATTGACTATCTAGTCCAAATGATCATTCAACATCATGCATACTTTATTCTTCTTGATAAGCATCATCTTCAATTGTCTCATCAAAATTCCCATCAACTTCAGTATTATCCTTTCCCAAAAAATATCCATAAGTGTCTATGTTGAATCCTTTTTTGAATAATCTTCCACTTGGCCATTCTTATAATCATCAAGATAAAACATCAAGTAGCTTCGAGAAGAATAAATGGATCATTCTTTACACCAAGTGAACTAATGTCTATGATGCAGAAGTGGATCTTGTTGTATTCTCTTACATTTGCGATTTGTATCGAACCACTTACACTTGAAAAAGGATAAATCTTTATACCCAAATAAATAATCTAACTCCACCTGTATTAGTTAAACTCCATAAAAATTAACATCCTCCCCATCATGCTCTCTAAAACATAAATGCCACTATTTTGAGTAATTCTTTATCGATCGCACGATTCTTAGTGTGAAAAACTAACTCCATTTACATAATACATCCTGTATATGTAGAATTCTCGATATCTATCCAATATGCCAATGAATATAGTTCATTTGAGACTTTGATGATTGCTTACATGAATATGTCGATCCGTAATAATTGAAATTTATTAAGTATTGTTAAAAGATAAACTTTATCATTATGAAACATGAAATTTATAAATAATAACTATATGATCTTTAAACCACGTTGGAAAAGACTTTTCTTGTTCAGTAACTTAAATTTTAGCTATGTCTTTTGTAACTCGGCCCAAGTGCTCACTATATGTGCATTGTTTGAAAAGAATGTAAATATGTGTTCCATTACACAGTAATCTCTAACATATCGCAAATATTTGAAACAAAGAATTTGTACAAGATTGAGTAAAACTTACTTAACAGTGGTTGTACCAATGCATAATTATTTATGACAGTACCAATGTGCCTTCTCCAGTTCTTCTTTGGTGAGTTGTACCAATTGTCTACCACCTATTGAAATGGCTTGTTGTGAGAAAATAGGTAAATGACCACGCGCCTTGTTTTTCCTTTATTTATCATCATTCCTTTCAACTCGAGAGTAGCGTGTTTCAATACCACGAAGGTACATTGAACAGAACGTTAAAGCTTCATTTACAGTGTATGCTTCATCAATGGAGCCTTCTGGTCTAGCTTTATTTCTCACATATTTTAATGTGCCTAGTTCCTGGCATATAAGAATAGTAGTTAAAATAAATAAATTTGTCATGTAAAATATGAAACAAATTTCATTATTTTGGATAAATTTGAATGTATGTGAAAGACTCTCAATGGATACATCCACTGATAACTTACTGGTCCAGCAAGCTTAGCTTCCTGAGGCAAAAGCACTACCAAGTGGATCATAATATCAGCATTTGAGGAAATATCTTCAAGTTTATGATAATATAATACTCCCTTCCTCAAGTCTTCGCAAGTCAAGACATACAATGTCTTAGCACACCGGAAAGAACTGATAATTCAACCAATGTATCACACACATCCTTATTTAAATAAGGACCTAATACCAACAGAGAAGTCAAGAAGTAAGACATGACAATCATGGATTTTAACTCTGGAATCTTCCCATCACTAATGTTTACATTTCTTGATATGTTTAAGGTATAACCATCTGAAACTTAATCATTTAAGAAATTTACAAACTCCCTTCTCTTCAAGGTCAATGTATAACATGCATGGGTTTTAATAACTTATTCCCTTTCAATTGAAGATGTAACTCATTCCTTATCTTCATGTCTGCTAAGTCCAAACGAAGCCAAGACTTTAGGTCCAACAATATTCATTAAGGTATTCTACCACTTCACAAACATTTTTCTCAACATGCATCACATCAATATTAGTATTCCCATCTTGAGTTGTGACCAGTACTCCAACTCAAAAACACTTTTCTTGTCCAATTCAATTTCGAGGCCTCGTTTTCTTTTCCTCACATATCGAGAAGTTACTCAGTCCAATTACAAAATATAATAACCGTCATAAAAATGTCATCACCAGATAGTATCTTTGGTGGTGGTCGATGTTCAGGCTTACCATCATGTTGTCGACTCCTTCTCCAATTGTGATTAAGAGGTAAGAATCTCCTATGACCCATATAAATATATTTTTGTTTCATGCCTTGCGGATTATGTGTCTTCATTACAAGTGTGACATGCCTTATACCCTTTCAGGTCTAACCCAGACAAACTTCCATAAGGTGAGTCATATAGTCCTATAATAGACAAGCATGCATGCGGTGTCAATCCCCACTGACATGTCAAACGATGGATACCATCATGCCATAACTCTTTAAGCTCATCTATCAAAGGGCGCAAGTATATGTTTATATCTTACCTGAGCTTCAGCGTTCAGAACAAGTGTAATGACATCATGAAAGCTTCATACACTTCATCAAGTGGTATATCAGAGTGGCACAAGGACAACAAAGCCACATAATTATAATCGTTAATTATAGTACCAAATGGATTGAAACCATCGCGTAAGGGCTAACTCACATTTCTAGCATCCCAGCAAAAACCAAGATATTGATTATCAAAATCCTTCCATACTTTGAATCACGATGCCTTAATACCCCTCTTCATGTAGTCTTTTTCCTTATGCCATCTCATATCAACTGATGTATGTCTTGGACAAAAACAATCTTGTATAGCCTTGGCATGACGGAAAAATGTCGTAAAACTTTTTGAGGAATTCCTTCCTTTTATATCATTCTTCGTCACACCACACAATAGTAATGCTATAGAAGCTTCATTCTTTTCCAAATAATGCACAATCATACTTGGTAAGCGTGCATGAATTGAATCATATCCTAAAAACCAAAATCACGTTAACATCTTCTTCTACGCTATAATGAGCCTTAAATACTGCGCTGATTGGGAAAGCATCATAGGTTAATTGAGCAAATATGTCAAATGACTTATTGCTCCATCGATTGAGCACCTTTATATGCATCAACTTTACAAGAAAAGTCAATGCTGAGAACTTAGTACAACCTGGATACAAAGCTTTATGAGCTTCACCAAACAAATTATCAATATTCTTTCCTATTTCTACCTATTTCATGACCGGTATATTCCATTCTGAGTCAGCTTCTTTGTTAATCGAGCATGGCTATCATTTAGTGCGTAATAATGTCATCATCAAAATAGTTGTCATCCTCAACAGTTCTCATTTACTGCACACCATCTCTATCACTAGGTAGTTACTAGTTTGAGCATCGAAACACCTCCAATATTTTCTACCATGATGTATCCATTTCATTATAGCGCTTGAAAACTGTTTACATTCCACCAGTGTTGCCTAATGTCTGTGACCAACCATGGAATCTAAGATTAGACATCGTTTACATGGGCAACGTGTTTTATTATCCACTCGTATGTTGCCTGCTACTTGAATAAATGTCTCACGCCTTCAACAAATTCATTACATAGTCTATTTTTGAAGTTAAACATCCAACTCTATTCACTTAGATCCACACCACAATGATGTATAGGCATGTAAATTTTAGACATACACATATGTTATGTATGTATTTATAACAGATGAAGTAAAGAAATGAGATAAATTAAATGTGGAAATAATGCATGTATAGTCTATATGATATGATCATCACACATTTAATCTAAGGAACTTGATGATGCCTAATTAGTTTACATAATGAAAAATTATGAAATGGGCAATGTTTAAACTTCTCATAAGAAATTCCTATTTTCACATTTGTAATCCCTATCACAGGTGAGCATATATGCACCAAAAGAATATTCTTTGTATTACCCTGTTAAGTATGATCTTAAATAAATAGCACCGATAAAGACTCAAGATTTATATCAATTCAAAGAAATTATTAAATATACAAACAATCATTCATCAAATCAAGAACGAATGGAACCCACAAATCACGATCTCATCAACATCAGGTTGCCATGCTCAATTAAAATCACAACACATCATCTATGAAGCTCATTGAATACAACAAATCATCATAAGACAATCATTAACCATATTATTTACAACATATTAACATTAATCGCCCATTGTCCATCAAATTTCAGTAAGCTACATACATTCCACAATGAAAATCATCTAACTTGAAACCCATACAACTTTGTTATATTGTCCCAATTTCATCCACATTTAATGTTGATGTAATACTTTTTGCTCTTCTAAAATCTTATTATTAAGGGATATATATATATATATAGCATATATTAGAATAAAAAATAAGTTTAAAGCTTAAGGACAATAATCACATTATTAATTATATAATCGTACAAGAAGACATGGAGTTCAAACCATTACTAACCTCGATGTATAATGAAAGACCAAACGCTTCAATAACTATTCAACAAGTCTACAAATGACAACGATACACAACAAATGAAGAGGGATATTAGTTACAAGATCAAGAAACTATACCATTATAATATTAATATTTGAGATAAAGAATAAATCCAAAATAACAATTCATGAGACAGAAATTAAAAACTTTGAAACATCATAACAGAAAAATATTACACAGCATTGAAATTTTAAAATAGAAGAGAATGATAAAAAAAAATTTCTTATGTTGTAGTCTTCTTAGTAGGTTATATTTCTTTAAAATAATAATTGAATTTGACCCATCATTTTTTAGTGTCAATAATCTAAAAAAATGACAGGCTACTTTATATTTATATCATCCACAACTCATCTTAAAATTTTAAGAGGTTTCTTATCCTCCCATGTTTTTAAAAAGACTATCATCCCACAATTCATAATGAAAGACTATCATCCCACTTTTCAATGAAGCAGAAGGTCGACTTTTTCTTTTTCAGTATTTTTATGTTATACAGAATAAAACTTTCAGGAAATTAAGGTGTCTCTCTTCATTTACAATATAAAATGTTAAGATAAATCAAAACTTTCAGAATTTTCATTTAAAGATTGTCAACCTTAGCCTTCCTAAACTTCAATTTTATCTAAGAGTTATATTATATATATATATATATATTTATATATATATATATATATATATTTATAATTAATTAATTACCAATTAATTAATTAATTTCCTTAATCTCTATTTTTAATGATTTCTTCAAAGTTCAATTTCAAAATCTTATAAATCACATCATAAATTATTAATTATTATCTTATTACTTTTATTTAATTTTGTCTCATTATTTTCTAGTATGTCCAAAATTTTGTAGAATAATGATAAATTCATTTTTATTCATCACCCAAGTGTTCAAATTAAATGTGAAAATTCACTCGCACACTCCAATAAATTATAATTCTCAAAAAGTCTAACATTTCAAAAATTTGAATAACACTCAAAACTTCATGTTCCCACCAACTTATCTATCCAACTTAATAAAATTCTCTTTGTATGTTTAACAAAATATCTCCATCCTCCTACCTTTTAGGAAAGTTCTCTTAAATACAACCACTTTAATATGAGTTATTCGATAAATTTATAACAAATGAGATATTTAAATAATATCAATAAATCAAGGAATACACAAAAAACATTTCATAGTATACTCAATCACTAATGTCATATTTCTAAGGTTTTATATGGAATAATCAAATAATTGATTAATTGTAGCAAATCCATATAATATAAATTTATTAGGAATATGATGTACAAAATTAACATAAAAGAGAAAAAAAAAATCCCTTCATGATATACATTCCAAATTACTATATTTAATTTCTAAACTATAAAAATAAAAATGAAATATAAAACATGATTCAAAAATATAAATAGCTATAATTATTATATATATATAGTATATATATATATATATATATATATATATATATATATATATATATATATATATATATATATATATATATATATATATATTTAAACGACAATTTTATTTTCTACTTTTTAAAAGAGAGATAAATAAAAAAATAATTCACTAACTGAAAACAAAAGACAAAGAGAAAATTTCAAAAACAATTCTTCTTTTCCATTTTAAATCACAAAACTTGAAACTATTAAAATCAAAAGTTAAAAAGGAAAACCTTTAAAAATGAACTAAATATTCAAAAGAAAATTTCAAAAGATTATCTTTCATCTAATTCAAGGAAACAAAAAAGAAGATTCAATATTTTAACAAAAAACAAAAATAAGAAGATTGAATAAAAGATTTTCCAACACTCCACCTCTCTCTTCGGGCTGTTGAAAGTGTTCAATCCATGTTGTGCTTGAAGTTCAAAAAATGCAATGGAAAGGGAAGGAAAAATCAAGAGAGGGAAACGAAATTGATGGGAGTAGCATAAGGACGTGTTTGGAAGGCTGGTGGTGAGGGGTTCAAAGAGCTGTGTTTAACTGATTATAGGGAAGCTGTAGATGTTAATGATGAAAAAGACCACAAGTCATAGCTTCCTAAAAGCAATGATGAATTTTATTTTTTTATTTTTTAATCACATAGAAGAATTCTCTCATTTCTAATTTTCTATCACACGTGTTACTATCATTTTAATCCCCTATCTTGAGATTCTTGACTAGCGGGTTTCTCCTCTCAATATATATAATATATATATAAAACTTTCACAATTTACATTTAGAAACAAAGTTATCTTTTCCTTCATAGATTTGACAATATTAATCAAATATTATAAACCCAGAAAACATGTTTAATTTTAAAATAAAATAAAATAACAATAATAATAATAATAATAATTCAGAAAGCCTAAATTTTTTAGATCTTAGATAGTAAAGAATAATAATAATAATAATAATATTCATATTAAACTAAAACTTATTATATTTAACTTTAAAAGAGTTAGATTTTCTTAATAGGTGAGATGGACGTTCATCGAATTCATAACAAAAGTCATTAGGTAATGTAATATATAAAGTAAATAAATGTAAAAAAAAAAGAATAAATATTATCTTATTTTTATTTATTTATTTATCTACAAGAATAAAAAAATAAAATTTAAGTATGTTTTGAATCTTGAATTTAAAAAAATTAAAATAGAAAATGAGTGATGACAAAAGGGATTATATTGAATACATATCGAAACAAACTTTCATAAAGTAAAATAATAAGGAGCTGTATATTCTCATGGAGAGACATTGTTTTAAAATTTAAAAATATCTCACTTTGACTAAACCAGATTTTGTATTGGAAAAGACACTCCAACACACCCACCAAACGACCTACCATACACTATTCAGCTTATGCCTAGCAAGAAGGTCTTTCCAATCCATGTCACTTTCAGCTTTTAAAACCACAACCAACACTCTCTCGCACTTCTTATTCTCCACATTATCTGAAATAGAACCCATACTTCATACTCACTAATATGAATTATATTGAAGGTCTGATGTAAACTAATTAAGTTAATAAGAAAGATACACCTGACATCAAGAATTTCATCTAAATTTTGGGTATCCGTTATTGATCATCCAAAGCGGTATAAATATAAATAGAAAATTGAGAACGTGCAACATGGAATAACTGAATGCTAAAGAATTGATAAAATAAAAGATAAATGATAAATAAAATATAAATAAAACGGGTCTTTAGGGCTATAATCGAGTCGAGTTACTCGCGAGCTGCTCAGAATTCGGCTCATTAGAAGCTCGCTCGAACTCGTTTATTAAGTTAAACGAACCGAACCCGAACATTATTTTGAAGCTCATAAGTTAAATAAGTCGAACCTGAGCACCCTCAAACTTGGCTCGCCACCAGAAATGTACCGTGAATAGGCTCGTGAGCAAGCCTGCGAGAATCAAGCTTTGGGGAATGTGCTTTGCGAACCAAGTCGTGGATCATGGATATACACTTGATGCCCAACAAATTTTTCTCCTATAAATAAAACACATGAATATTTAACTTCTGAATTTCAATCAAGTTACGAACTCATCGCTTCTATCTTTTAATTTGGGCCATATGTTGTCATTTTATATAAACATTTTCTTTAACAGGGTTGTAACCGAGCTGAGTTATCAAGGGAACTTGCCATGCTCAACTCGCTAGAAGCTCAAGCCAACCCATTTATTAAGTTAACTGAACTCAATCCCAACACTGGTAATTATAAGTTAAACGCAGCTTCTCAAGCCCAGCACCTCAAACTCGGCTCGTCAGCTCGTAAACAGGGTCGTGAATAGACTCGAGCCTACTCCTTTAAAATCGAAAATGCCGAAGTCCGCTCTAATACTTCTGGCTCCGACTCACTCGACACCCCAGGTCTTTCACGCCTCCAACCTCCACTAACTACTTCCCTGACTATCTCCCTTAACCACATCCACATTCATCATGGATGGTTGAAATAGAGAGTTCCACTTAGTCACTACAAATAATAGTAGTAACTTTTCACATTCAACATCATATTTATTGATGTGAAGAAAAAAACCCTTTAATGTTAAGATTATTCTTAATACATTATTGAATTTTTTTAAACATAGTCTTAATAGCATATTTCTATATATTCATTTGGTGAAATATTTGTTATTCTTAAGGTTTGATTTAAGGGTATAGGAATGGATCACACACATCGAATCCAAAATAAAGTACTACAATGCAACATAGAAAATGAATAAACATAAAAATCGATATTCATGTTTCATATATATTGGAAAATATTAAAATATTTCTAAAAATAGACATTATATGATCAAATTGTTTAATTTTAATTCCTAATAATGCAATAATATAATTATATAATGATTCTAAAAGAAGTTAGTTTAATCTTTTGGGGTAAATTAAAGATACTAATGTTCATG
Organism: Tetrastigma voinierianum; assembly: GCA_016808115.1. Lineage (NCBI taxonomy): Eukaryota > Viridiplantae > Streptophyta > Magnoliopsida > Vitales > Vitaceae > Tetrastigma > Tetrastigma voinierianum. The sequence goes on along the minus strand of JAEQBH010004237.1, from coordinate 155,119 downwards.
ATGTTGACAGAGAACTATAGTCATCATTTCAATATATTTAAATAAAAATATTAGTACTTATTTTATTTAAAAAATACATTGTAAATAATTAGTAGTAAATGGTAAAAGAGATTTTCAAAGTAAACTTATCAGTAATTTTAGTGCTTATATTTAATATTTAAAATTCTTAATTTTTTATATAATTTAAGTTTATATTTTAATATAAGTTTCAAAGATTAACCCATCTTTTTTTTTTTCTCTTTCTCTCTCTCTCTCTCTTCTCTCTATATATATATATATATGTATATATATATATATATATATATATATATATATATATATATATATATATATATATATAAAGCATGAAGCCTAAGTTTGAGGACAAATAATGAAGGATATTTTATTTAGTTTTTTTAATTTTGATTTAACTTAAGTACATATTTTAATATATATTTCTAAAGATTAACCCACCCTCTCTCTCTCTCTCTTCTCTATATATATATAGTATATATATTTTGACGCTTCAAAACTTGAGGTCTCCGCTGACTCACCGTCAACCCATTTGACACTCGTGGAACAGTTTCTGCAACCTCAGACATTTTCACGAAATCGGGCAAAGTCATTTTGTACTTATCTACCACACCAAACTCGCATAAACCTGTCCCAAACAGTCCAATATATCATCACATGAGCAAAACTACTAAATATAAATGCGACTTCATAACAATATCTCTCAGAAACATACCAACTATGTTCAATAGTTCAAGAGCTAATAATTTACTCTTATAAATACATATCAAAATTAGAGAATTTAATACATAAAATCATCAAAAAGCCAACTCGCTTTCTTCACAACCTTCAGTCTCTAGACAGCTTCGCTCCCGCACCCTGCATTCAAAATAATATCCATCGACAAAGAGCTAATGCTCAAGAGTTGAATCACCCCAAGTGGGCTACCTCCATCTAAGTGCAAAGGCAATGCTCCAAAATAAACATACATTCAAGCAAATGCATGATCCACTTGAAATGTGTCTAACTGATCATTCTGCACCAGTTCACTGACTCACACTCGCCAAATTTCTGATAGAGTAATTATTATGTTTATTTGTTTCTGTGGACAACCCTCCGATGTATATATATCAATTGGGCTGCCTCCACGACATGATATTATTTGCACTACCTCCAACAGATATTAACTGGGCTGCCTCCCGACAGACATTGATATTTTTAGTGTTTGGATCACCTCCATAATAACATTTTTTAGACAAACCCTCCTAATAATTTTCATCATCATGCACTCGTTCATAGTCCTAGGGTACCTAGTTGAGATATGGAATGCACATGCCAATTCCAATAATATACGATCCACATGTAAATATATAAAACATAATATATTTTGCAAAACATCTAATTCAATATAATCCAAGTTTTTAAATTCTCATTTATACATCAAATTAGTTTCACTTAAGCTAATGATCAAACACGAGCTTATACTTGAACATCAATTAAAATATATTAATTCACAAAAATTATTTAAGAACATCGCTCGAATAGCAGAACCTCGTTACTATTCTTAAACATGTAAATCATCGGTTCACTTAGAACTCCAGTCACCACCATTACAGATCCCACAGCATACCAAAGCACCATTAATCCATGCAATCAACACACAATTAACTCCAAATAAGCCCTTTACCGCACGGACCAAACGCGCCCAAAAAATTACTGAACACCAACCTAAGTTCGGGATCATCAATGGCCGCCAAGGCCTCAATCAACTAAACATTGAAAACACTAAATAAAGTAAAACCCAGTAGGAGAAACTCATTCCTCTGGAGTTTGACAAACCTCAACCGGCATCACGCGAAGCCCTCCGCAGAAGAAATTTCTTCGGTCTCCAAGATCAATGTCGATCGCTGAAGAAATCAGAGAGAAGGGCCTTCTCTCTGAGAATTAAAAATATGGACCCATTTCACATGGTCTCACTGTTAGAAGGGAAGAAGATGAATTAATATTATTTGTCTTTTCAACTTTAAGAATTCCAAAAAATGACATTTATGTTTATCTTTTCCCAAATGGTTATTCTAAGATTTGGCCCCACCATCCATTTTCATCATTTTCTACCTTTATGCCACTTATGGCACATGAAAGATACGCAGGCGACTGCCAGATCGAAAATCGCTTTTACTGACCAACCGCAGATGCCCTCAAAACGTAAAATTCGACCGCTCTCGGAATTCACCAAATTTTACGCGCGCCCAGGATTTCGCGAGATCATTCCAAACGTGTGAAACTGTTCACCATCCAAGATCTAGAGTAATAAATTTGTATCTTTAACCTAAATTACAATTTTTATACAATCCTAAATTATTACGATTTTAACATTTTCCGTAAATCTGGGAATTCTTCTGATCATATATATATATATACATGAAACTTTATTTAGAGGACAATAATTCTGATATGTTGTTTAGTGTTTTTTTATCTCTGGTTCACATAAGATCTATAATTTTTCCTCAAAATAAGGGTTACTTTAATAGATTTAATAGTTATATATATATATGGTATATATATAGTTAGATATATATATATATATATATAAAATAGCATGAAAGCCATTTTGAGGATAATAGTGATGATATGTTGTTTAGTGCTTTTTTTATCATCTCTTATTCAGAGTATTCATATTTCAAAATAGGGTTACTTTTCAAGTGGTAATAATTGATTTTTTTTTAACAAGTTCTAACAAGACATCCAAATCCCAATAGATTTAAATTTCAAGTCATGGTTTTAGTTCTAATCTCTCTATATAAATATTTATAACATCCTTCTCATCTTAAAATAATTACAATATTTTGGTCTATAATTATATGTTTAGAGATAATTCTTATTCCTTTTAGTAATATTGTGCTCAAGCATCATCTATTATTTAAAAAATATTTTTTATAATTATTTTTTTGTCAAACAGGTTCCTTTTATCATGGTTAAAAAAAGAAAAAAAGAATAGTGATAATAAGAAGAGCATGGGGATGTTGATAAGGAATCTAAATATTGATAGAAATAGAGAATTTAATTTTTTTTAAAGATTTCGTGTGATCTAATTCTTTAAAACGTTAACTATATTAAATATAATAGATTTCTTTTTTCTATTTCTTATTCAAAAGCATCAAGTCTCGACATCACATCCCGCGCATCCACTCACATCATCCTTGCATCTACATCAACCCTAGACTAATTTATAATATTAGCTATAATGATTTCATTTTTTTAGGTATGAGCCTCTACCACCGTCAGCGCTCCTTATCACCAAGACTCAAAACCTACACACTTATGGATGGGCACTCTCTCATGGCAAATCCAACCTCATCCTCTACACTTATGGATGAACTCTCACATTGCCAAATCCAACCTCATGCTCAGAAATCAACCTCATGTGAAGAAGGATTAGAATCATTATAGAGAATTTCAAAGGTCTAGGGTGGTCTTTCTCATAAACTTACTTTTGATTCTCTTGCATTCTCCTACTATGATCGGACAGTTGATTTTGGTAACCTGGTGATAATATCTTCACTAGGCTCTCATACTTGGATTCATCCATTGTGAACATCATAAGATACTTATCTGGTAATATCTATTTGTTATAATTTTTTTTTATTTTTTTATGGAAGGGATAGAGTTAAGTTCGAGATCTATTCAAGTCCGTGATAGGAATGGTTAAATCTCTTTATGAGTGTAATATTTTTAAGCCTACAAAAGAACATGTATCAATTAAAAAAATGAAAGTCCATATGAGTCTTCCATTCCCTTGGGAAAGTAGGGTAGATTTTAGAGCGCATTACCATCTCAAATGTAGAAAATTTAAGTGCGTTCTTTTTTCTTTAAGTTTTGTATTTGTTCATTGGAAAAAATATGGGAAAAGGAAATAAAACATAGAGAAGGAAGTGATATTGAATAGAAAATGACTGAGATTGAGATTCTTTAGTTGTATTTGGCCCTTAAAACGTGGGAAGGCTATTATAATTAAAGTGTTAATGTGATTCAGATGAAGATTTTGAAACCCAAACTCTTCTCGAACATCTCTATTTTGTATATTTTCTTCATTTCCGATACTAGAAGGAGTTGAATTTGACCAAGTATAAATTTTTATTGTATTGTGGCCAAGGGTATAGAAATGATACGATACAGATCTTCTATCCCATGCTTTATCTCTGAGGACATCAAGCAAACAACGATAGACTAAGAACCAATTTATACCGTCGAGGAAATGGATGAATCAAATCCGATGCATCATCCCCAAGTCTACCATAATACACTTTGAACTGGCAATGCTTTCGACTTGCAAACATCTAAGAAGTTTCGGTGGATATTTGCCGGATCAGAGCGCATGGATCATAAACTAATATTATAGTTACGGTAGTATCGATTCGAAATATTATTCACCAAAAATAAGCTGAATCAAAATTTCTTTGGCAAGTCCATTGAGGTTTCTACATGGCATAAACCAAGCATATATAAGAAAATAGAACAAACATATATTTGAAAAACGAGCGTCGAAGTTATTCTGTTTTTTTATGTTATATTTTTTAGAAATTGAAACATCATAAAAAAATACAATGCGTAATTGATGATTCTCAGATAAATTTTTTATTAGCCTTTATTCAATTACATTGAAAATATATGGGTAAAAAGGATGATTTTACTTCAGTTGATGAGGTCTAGAATTTTATAATCAAATTGTACCATTAGTTTTAATTGTAAGTCATGCATGTAAGCATTGGGTAGCATGGCATGTAAGCATCTGAGTAAAGAAAAGTTATAAGCAATGGTGTCATGCTAAAATTAGTTTGAACCATGAGCATATGTTTTCTATTTTGTGAATTCAGTCAAGCTTATTCATGCAAACTAGTTTGAACCATGAGTATAAATTTTTTCTATTTTTGTGAATTCAAGTTAGCATATGGATGGATGTTATAATTCATTCAACTTAGTATTGTAAGAACTTCTTATAGCTCAAGTAACAATCTCTATTTGAGTTCCTATAATTCTCCATAATTTCATTAATTTATGTGTGAATTTAGTTTTTAATTTGATGGTCCTATTATATAATATTCTTTCCTATGGTGATAAAGAAGAGTCCAGATTTTTGCTGATAAATAAGGGATTGTTCTAATAAGTGGGCTTAACTAGAAGTTAATAATTAAACAGTGATTCTAATATATTTATTCCATTTTCTTAAAGCAATAGTCATATTGGTGTGTACTAACCTTAAACAAATAAAGTGCCGATTTGGTAAATAATTTGTTTTAGAATTCCTAAAACAACTTGAATATAACATGCTGCTCATCATTCTTTTGGTATAGATGAATAAAAATAAGACTATATAAACAAATGGAATGATGATTGAAGACTTTGAGAATGAATTGCTTTTCTTATTTCATTAATGTGAAATTTGTTTTCGAGAATTTAAAGTTTTAAGTTTTTTATTTATAATTTTTACTTTGTATCCACAAAAGTTAGTTTTTATCCTTTCTAAATCTTATTCGAGATTTCAACATATTTAGAACTGTTTTTTTTCTTCATATTTAGAATCACCTAAATAATGGAATAAAAAGAATAGGTGTCTTGTCATATATTTTTTATATAGATTGTTTAGAGATTGGATGTAAATTTGGTATCAAGTTACTAAAATTCTTGAGTTTAGAGTCAAATAATTCATTTAAAAAAATATACATATGTAGACTTAAAATATTCACAAAACTATTCTTTTTACTTTTTAAAACCATATTTACCAACCTAGGTTTGAAAATCTTAAACGCATTCACCAATTGCGGTTTAAGGTAAACTTTCACTTGTAGTTGGAAATTCAGTTTTAAAAAACAAAAAAGCGTTTGATGAATATTTTTAAAGAAGTCTACTGTGTCTTTTTAAGGTAAATACTTTAGATGTGGAACTCAAAATTCTTCCATAATGATTGATCGATATTTTAATAGTAAATAATGAGTTATGATGATATTTAGAACTCCTTTAATCGATGTATAAGTTATTTTCATCTAATTGTTTGGCCTGCAATGAGTGCGAGACAAATTTGTAGTCCTCATTGCTTGTGGAAGCTTGTATTTGACTTTTGGTTCATTCTGAAACCACAGTGGAAGATCAATTGAGAAGAAGATACAATTGAGGAGTGATAATAAATTTTTCATGTGATTTTGATTCAAAGTAGTTTAATAACTTGTAACATAAACACACAAATGGAACTCTTGACATATGAAATGTTAGATATTTTAGTGGCATATAAATTTGAATGTCCAAACATGATGAAATAGCGGATAAAATATTTTAAAATTGAGTATTCATTAGCAGTATGCTTTTTGTTTTGCTAGTTATCTCAAAAAAACAAATCATTTATATCTTATAATCAACCAAGCGTGTATTTTACTTAGATATGATTTTTTTTGTTTGTATACAATTTTGGTTCACTTGTATATTTAATTGATGAAGGCAAAATCGAATATCTCAATATATTGAGATTGATGAGTGTTATATTTCTTTGTAAATCGTATTTTATTTAGTCATAAGATCAAATTAATAGGTTATGTTATTTTATAACAAAAGAAGGTTTTGAATTTACAACTCAACTTGTTATATTAAATATGAAAATGGAAAAATGAACAAGTAACTAAATAAAATAAGAGAATGAATGTTGTCGGTAACAAAACAATTAGCCATAATGTCACATAGTATTTCTTCATAAAATTCAATTTCATAATAGTCAACATTGATAATATATTAATTTAGAAATATTTAATACAATTTTAGACACCAACATTTTAGATTAATGTTTGTCGATAAATGATGTCAAAGTTGTCATAAACAAAGGCAGTAATTAACTGGATATTTTACACTCAAACATACTCATACTGAAGACTTTAATCCATGTAAAAAGGATCATATCAATCAAAATCTAGTTTAAAAGGTCATTTAACTTCATGATATTTATTTCGGATATTGATGATGACAGTTGGGTTTTTCCCAAATTAACTACTCTGAAGCTTTAATGGACATGTTTGGATTTTATCAGATTTGAATAACTTTCTTTTTAAATTCGTTTTCAAACTTAGAGTAACTGGGGTGTGTCTGATTGCATCATATTTGTAAAAATAATTTTGTGAGGTGATTTGATTTTCTATTTTGTTATTAACAATATTCAACAGTCTTTATGAATATTATTTGAATTGTATTTTCAGTGTTTTTTGGCAAGTGCGTCTGTTTTTCTTAACTATTAAATAAATGATTAAAGTAATGAGCTTTAAGATTTCATGCTCTTCGACTCATTCATATGTGTTCAGTGGATGAACGAAATTCTTCACAAGATAACGACTGTTCGATTATCTTGTATTAATATTAATAATATGCGAGGTGCGGCGGTTGTAATTGTGGTATTCGTATAAATAAATTGCTGCGTAAAATATGGTTAAAGAAGGTACAAGAGAAGAAATGATATTTTGTTATATAATATCTCAGGTCTCTGGACCAATGATGCATCATCTTCAAAAAAATGATATCAATATTATGATTAAGCGTGTTCTGATAATCATGACAAACAAAATTATTCTCTAGTTTCAATATTTTTTTGTAGTAAAAATTATTGATGAACCATATTTGTTTCAAATGTCATTTTTATGCAAAAAAAATTGTTTGCTGAATATGAATGTTTGTGCATTGTTTTTATGAACATTCTGAAGGCTATAAAGACTGGTGGCGACAAAAATTTATTTTTGTCTGATATGGATAACGAAGTATATTCGGATTGATACCAAGGTACTGTTACTGTTCTTAATATTTGCGACAAATTTGATACCCCTGTTCAAAAATTCGATCACTTTAATTCATTTCTTCGTATGTTGTAAGACCCGAAGTTCTCATGCGAAGAAGGAAGCGGGAAAGAATGTTAATAATAATTCAGGAAGTGCGATGTAATAACTAATGCGAGTTGAACGCTCATCGTGTAATGCGCGACGCTGATCTTTTTCCTCGTCGACGACGCGGTGGATGAAATGCGGTGTGCGCGAAACGTCGGGTTCTTTGCTCATGATGACTAAATGTTGACTTTTGTGTTTATCGATGGAACGAATACCCGAAATGAATATCGTTGCCGGCGTCACGGAGGTAGGCCTCTGCTGTGAAGAACATGACCGCATTCGCGTTTCTGATTGTGGATGGGTTCATAACTCGCGCGTGGTCGTATCGGCGCATCATCTAATGCGAAAGAACTCTGCCATACGTACGCCAGTTGTCGCGCCGACCGGAGATATCGCCGTCAAACTCTGCGAGTTGGATAACTGATATTGATGCGCGTAACTAATAATCGATAACCGGGCGAATAATATGTTTTGCCGTAACAAATCGCTGCCGAAACGCCGACGACGCCCGACGCTGCGGGTGAAGGAGTCTCGCCGCTCGGTTGGGTTAATCAGATTTGCGAATGAATTACGGCGCCGTAGTTGCGCAATCCACCGCGTGAACGGTGGATAGTTTTATAAACGTCTGTTAAATCGCCAAATTAATAAAAATTCGTGGATGACGGATGCATCCGCGTTGCGCGGATGATATAATTAATGCGATTAAATATGATCCTTAAAACTTCTTGTTAACGACAGATGTTGACCGTTATAATGATTGGGAGTATAATCACGCCGAATCGCGGTTGTATCTGCGACTTAATATTGCGTTAATATTAATAACATGTAACATTACCGTATTCAATATGAAATGATTCAATAGAAGATCCGATATTGTATTGAAATATCTTTGTTGTGATGAAACGTCGACGTATGAAAATCGTTTAAAGGCGTTATAAAAATATTATCGTCGGAAACTTTGTTTGTGATGATGCTCCGACCTCAGATCGTAGTTCTTCTATAATATTTTGCATCTGTATTTCTTAATTTGTTTGTTTTATTTTATAGCTCGCGTTGGACGCAATATTAAGGATAAAACCAATGGTCACGCGAAGCCGACCGGTCGGTTTGGCGATTGGCGAAATTGGAAGCGAGAAATACGTTCTCGCAACGACGATTCGCGAAGTCATGTTTAACCTAAAATGGTTTTACGCCGCAGAAAACCAGTGTTGTTTTTGTTCATCCTTTTGACATGATAATGGGCTCAAAAATAAAAAGCTTGATTTCAATAACTTAGTCAAATGCGAGGCAAAATCTCACCAGCCCATAAATCATAATTTTGCAAAGCTGACCCTGAATCCATGTGAGACCGGTCTAGTATAGCCCAAATTAAATTAAGGCGAAAGCCCGGCCGGTCCATAGCGAGCCTAGTCGGTTAGCCCCGAGTGGTCAGGCAAAAAGTCCACGACCCTGTCCACATAGCGAAACTGTCCGGTAAAAGTCATCTTGACCTTTGGAAATGGTTTTACGAGAAAAACCGGTGTTGTTTTTTTTTTTTTGTTCATGTACAGGCATGATAATGGGCCAAAATAGAGCTTGATTTCAATAGCAGATCCCGAATCGAGGCAAAATCTCACCAGCCCATAAATCATAATTTTTTATTATGTTCGATTTATATTTAAATATATGTATATGAATACTTACGGACACAAAGATATTATGTTCAATTTATATTTAAATATATGTATATAAATATATACTTGCAGACAAAATAATAATCAGAAATCATTCAAGTTAATCAGAAAATAGGAAACGTATCCACCTTCCTAATGAAATCCCGTTGCGAAAAGCGTGTAGCATTAATAGAAACTTTCTTAAACCAAAAGGAGGGAAAAATCACTATGCCCGAGAAATCATAATTTTTTTTTAAACAAGGCGGTAAATTGGCTTTGATACCAAAGTAGTGTGGATCTTAAACATAATCGATCGGATCATTTGCGGAAGAAAAATGCGAATCTACATACCTCCGACCATTGTTAGAAACCGGCTTGGAAGCGGAAATATTTTGGTTCTTCTAAACTCTTCTCAAAAACAAACTTGATGGTGATTTTCTCGGGCCATCCGCAGGTCGCCGAAGAGTTGCAAGAAGTTGGGGAAGATGTTATGAGATATTGAATTTTGATTAAAAATTCAAATGTTCATGGATCACTCTAACATTATTGTTCATGTCATTAGCATATGATGTTTGCATCTGCCCAATGCTAAATCATTTTCTCATGAGATTATGCAGGTAGAGTTCGTGGCCGGGCTGGTGGGAGCTCAGGGAGAGGTGGCTACAGAAATATCAGGAGAACTCTTGTATCTATCAAGTCGATATCTAGATGGAACAATTGTTGCGCAGATTATATCAGCACTAGGGTCCGCGTTTGGGTTGATAAAAGCAGCATCGTAGTCAGAAGTCCCAATCATCGGATAGACTCATTGGACTGGTTTATTGGTGTTTATTCACCGACCCTTATAATTTGGTATTAATAGTTATTGTAATGTGAAATAATGGATTGATGCGTCAGCTGGCATTAATGTTGTATTCTGAGTCAAAATATATGTTCTATAGGCAGGCTTCTTCTGCAGCAGCTTTTCATTCTTTACCAAGCTAAAGTTGGATTTAGATCATATCTGTACTAATTTCTGAGAAATGATCAAAAAACTCTTTTAGGGTTATAAAAATCTTGAATAGGTGTTTTAACTAATTTTATTGAAAGAAGTTGTGATTTAAAAAATAATATTATATTATCTATAATAATATAATGAAACCTTAATTACTATATTGTAACAAAAATTGTTTAATTGTAAAAATAAAATAAAAAAATCAAGAAACCTGATTTTTATTTAAGAAGTTAATTATTTTAACAATTAATAAATGTTGGTAATATTAGTTATATCTTTGCTTCAATTCAACTTTAGTTGATAAAGTCAATTAAAAGGCCAAAAGTTATCTCAAAAGATCTCGGTAATGTTGCTCCTACTTGTACCTCTAAGCGAAGGCGATGGGAAGATGTTTTTGAAAAATAGATGTTGATCTATTAAGAGGTATAACGAGCAATATTATATACCTTCTTGAAGATGTCATATTTGACATCATGCTCTTGGATGTTGGCTCAAGATAGGTAACATTCAAACCGAGAACCTTGATGGCAGGACTAGGCATTATGAAATCAACAATAAGATTGATATACATCGTGTGCATTTGGTGGCTCATGAGATTATCTGAGGATTCTGATTTCTTTCCTTCCGTTCTTTCTTCAAATTTTGACATGTACCATTTCTCATTTTGGCTAGCCTTCTTCTGTAAAAACCTCACAAGCTAGTATATTGATCCACCCTCTCTGACTTTCGCTCAATAAGCCAAAAATGTTTTCTTTTATAAAAAAATGCCCAGTACTCGATAGAAAAATTATCAAACAACTGTATGTTAAATACAAGCTATAAATGAACAAAATTATGGGTTCATTAATTTTCCATAATTTTCTCAAATATAAAATACAGCACTCTGAAAAGTGACTATAGAGACATGATTTCCAATTGGGGCGAATTCTTAGACAAAACATGCCTCTACCCAGCCTCAAGACATATGATAGATGGGCCCTTGGCGCAAATGATTTTATAAATCTGCGAGAAAATAATGTTTGCTAGCATATATGGCCCAATACACACAACTAAGGCTTTTTCCCTGACCGTAAATGATTTTACCGTATATATGGCCCAGTGTACTGACTAAATGGGCTTTCCTGACCACATACCCACTATATATCCCTCATGCTCAAAAGCCATTTCAATATGTAGACGTAACTCTCTCTCTCACTACTTTCTCTCGCTTTCTCGCTTGGGTGCGGTTATAACCTAAGACTTTTGTATGTGATGATGCTTTTAATGGAAGGCGGAAGCTGAGCGTCTTTGGGATTTGCTAAGTCGGCTAAAATCCCGTTGACTCTCTGGTAAAGCAAAAGGATCGGCTCGCTGTAGTTGCCTCTCAATGCTAGTCGATTCGAGAAGAAGATCGGCCCCCTTTCCCGGGGAATGAATTTCGTCGTATGTGCCGCGTCGCCAGCATAGGGTGTGCGGTATTTACTCAATGAATGTTCATGACAAATAGTACCTTTCTAATTGGATTATGATGCAGACCAGTATGTTTCTGTTGGATGATGACTCGTAATATATTTCTAGTTGGAGGATGATCTGATATTTACTCGCGGGTAGGAGATTTTCTTTCCTTATCGTAAACCGACGATCAATAAGGGATAATTGATAAGGCCACTTTGGGAAATATCTTACTTTCCCGATTTGTGGAGATTGGGTGTTTTCCCTAATATGGATTCTCGTCACAAATCTTTAAAGCGGGTGAATCAGCCCTTGTTTCGGGGCCTATATTTCGGGGGGGATGTCATCATGTCTATCGCTAGTACGGGCCCGCTTTTAATCCCATTGGGCTTACGCCTCAAAGGCCTCGCAAGACTTATTATTTCAAACCCCATCGCCGCCCACTTTGACTAAGCGAGCGTAGTGCGCTATATCACTTCTGATCGCGTGATATCCACGTGGCTATTCTTAGGAAGGGTTTGATTAGTTTTATCGCTTTTTTTATTGTCTTTCCAATTTGAGCTGCTTGGTTTCTAGCCGTCGCGCCTTCCGAACCGAAAGCTACTTGGCCCCGGGCCATTCTCACATTCGGGCGTTTATGCTTTTTTGAACTGAGCCATTCGCTCCCTTGAAACTGAGTTGCAAGGCTCTTTAAAACCTACATGGTTCCGCTACTTCACTTTTGAAACTGAGCTACATGGCTTCTTGAAATTGAGCTACAAGGCTCTCCTGAAACTGAGCTGCAAGGCTCTCTCGAACCTAAGCTACATGGCACCTTGAAACTGAGCTACATGGCTCCAGCCATGCCCTGCACCTGGCTCGGAGTAGCTGTGCTCCTCAGAATATGAGCCACTAGGTCTCTAAGCTACATGGCTCCATGGCTACTTGGCCTTCCTTGAGCAGTTATGCTATGTAATCTGAGCTACTAGGCTCCTGAGCTACATGGCTCCAAGACCCTTTCTTTAAATTGCTATGCTCTTAAAAGCCGAGTCATTGGCCTCGGACTCCAAGACCTCTCTCGAGCGCTATGCTCTAAAACTCGAGCTACTAGGCCTCGTGGCGCCAGGCCTTCGAGTCATAAGCTCGCAAATCGAAGCACTGGGCTTCGGGCACTGAGGCCTTCCTGAGCCGTTAAGCTTTGCAAACTGAGCAATTGGGCTCCTGGGCGATGAGGCCTTCCCGAATAAGCCCGCAGAACCGGGAAAGGGGGCCGGGCTCCCCGGCCAGGCCTCCCCCCGAGCTTAAGCTCTTACAACCGAGCTATCGGGCTCTTGGGCACCGAGGCCTTCCCGAGCTATTAAGCTCTACAACCGAGCCGGGCCGACGCCCGCTCGCCAGCCTTCCCAGCCGTTGCTTTGCAACCGAGCTCTCAGCCATACATGGCCCGCGGGCTACTCGCCTGAGCTATTAAGCTCGCAAACCCGAGCTTCGCTCCGGAAGCATGGCTACTGCCTTTCGAGCCGTTACTCTAAACCGAGCTACTGGACTCCCGAAATATATGGCTCGCGGGTTTACCGCCTTTTGAAATAAGTTACGCCCGCAAAACAAGCCACCGGGCTCCTCAACTACTTAGCCCCGCGGCCATGGCCTTTTTCAGCGGTTACGCCTCCAAACCGGTGCCATCGGGCCCTTCAGCCACGGTCTGCGGGCTACACGGGCCCGTTTTCAGCCGTTACGCCAGCAACTGTCGGCTGGCCCCGAGCTACTTCGCCTGGCTATACTGCACCGTTTGAGTCGTTAAGCCTCGCGAACCGAGTTACCGCCCTGAGCTAACTCGTCAGCGGGCTACATGGCCTCGCTTGAGCCGCACTACGCCGAACCGGCCATCGGGCCCTCCGAGCTACTTAGCCTACCGCTACATTGTCCGCTTTGAGCCGCTAGCTCGCGAACCGAAGCATTCGCCCATGGCTCCACGGGCCCGCTTCAGCTGCTGCCGGGAACCGAAAGCATCGGGCTCCTGGGTTACTGGGCCTGCGGGCTATACGGGCCTCGTTGAGCCGCTGCGCTTCGCGAACTGAGCTACCGGGCTCCCCGGAAGTTACTTGGTCGCGGGCTACATAGCCCGCTTGAGCTATACTCTCCGCGAACTAAGCCACCGGGCCCCGAGCTACTCGCCTGCGGGCTACATGTCCCGTTCAGCTCACGCCCGCGACCGAGAGAGCTACTTCAGGCTCCCGAGCTACTGGGCCCAGGGCTACATGGCCCGCTTGACTTGTTACCCTCGCTGAACCGAGCTACCGGGCCCCTGAGCCACCGGGCCCCCGAGCCATGGTCCCTGGCTACTCGGGCCTTTAAGTCAAGTACTTCCGCTCCCGCAAACCCTCCGGGAGATTACATGGATTCTCCTAAAATACGCTGATTCTTAAACCCGGGTCAAGGACGAGGTGGTTGTGGTCAATCCCGCCCCCGCCCTTCTGAGGCCAAGTATCGGCTAAGATGTCCACGTCGGATCAAGTATTTAATCTCCTTTAAATCGACGCAGCCATCCGTCTCTGTCCATGGTCCCTTGTGGAACTTGGCGCATTTATGTCGTCTCTTCTCGCGGGTCCGACTTCATCCGGGATGGCCACCTCAGAACCTTCATGTCAAGACTTCACATGTGATCTCAACACCGAGGCCGTCTCGAGGGGTGTATTGCCGAGGTGAATACCACACAGCTCAGCCGAGGTGGCCCCCAGATCCCCCTCGACGCTCCCCTGCCTCTGGTCTGGGACCGCTCTCGCTTCTCGCTCCTCCGGACTGCCTGCCTACCTGGCCTCAGCTGCTCTCTCTTTTGTCGCCCTCGCTTCTTTCCTTTTGAGTAGAAGAGCTTCTTGCTTGGAGAGGAGGGCTTCTTCGCCGTCGATATATTTCCTCTGTTACAGGACTCGACCATGCCGGGGCTCCAGGTTCGAGATGTGAGAACATTAGATCTTCTGACCGCACCCCACTTCGCAATGAGCAAGAATCTCATCAACTCACGAGGATACTTCAACTTCAACACCGTGTTAAACCTTGAACATATGACCTCGTGCTTTCTGGGAGCCCTATTTTACGGTCGAAGGTGATAACTCTAGCCTTCGTACGCTCTCTTGCTCCGATAAAGTGGGAGACTAATGGCGGAGAGTTCTATGAACGATAAGACCCGGAAGATCTACTTCGAGTCCGTTAAACCGTGCCAACGCCGGGCCTCGAGTGATAATAAGGCTTTGCATCATACGAGGTCCCGATATCCATGCGCTCCATCCGATTCGCTTCAGACGTATTTGAGGTGGTCGACAGGTCTTTTCCCATCGAACGCCTCCCGACCGCTTGCAGATTCCGAACTTCACGGAAGGGAAGTGGCCAATATTCCCGACAGGAATTCTGAGATTCTATTATTGTACCGTAAGGTCCATGGAGACCGGAGCTCGACCTTTACCGCTACCTTCACGCGGGTCGATTTCTCTTACCGGATGTCCCCCGAACCGCTGTTCCCACGACCTTCTCGCGATCCCTCTCTCCTGTGGTCAGGAGGATCATGCCCTCACTGTGGCTAGTTTCCCCTTCTTTATCCACTTCTCGACGAGGGTCGAGGTGTTGTTCTCCTCCGGTAACAAGGTTTTGGGCTTCATTCCGGGCTCACCGTGTCTCGGGAGGCGTCGATTTGCCCGCCGGGTGAGTTGTTCTAACTCTTCCGCAAGTGTTGGTTGGTGACACGAGCGCCCACCTAGTCCGTGTCGCCCTCACAGCTTCTAACACACCGGATATCGTCTGTAAGACCTCAGAAAATTCCAATTCTACGAAAATGGCAAAATCGTAATTTCACAAATCCAGAATTTTTCTAGATCTCGGATGATGAAATGGATTTCACCGTTGGAATCGTCTCACGAAATCTAACTAACACGTCGAATTTCCATCGACTCGAGACAATCACTAAAATGCTTTTCGGTATCGAGCATCTGTGTCATAAACAAAATGTGATGTAACAAAAGTCACCTATAACATGTACTCATGTGACACATGTTGCATGAGTAGAGAGGATGGAAATGGACGGCCGAGATAGTGCCAAATGTCGAAAATCCAAGCTTAGGGACATGATTGGTATTATTTGATTTGTAAATGATAATAGGACAGAATAGCAAATAGTGTCATCCTCTTCCTTTTGAAATACAAAGCCAAAACGTGAAGGGAGAAATGGAGATGCAGTGAGCTTAAGTTTTGATTTCTAGTGAGAGAGTGAGTGACTTCTCTCTAAGATCCCGCGACGATCGTTTGGATTCATCGAGACAAGAAGGAAAGCTTTCGTTTCACGCAAATGGTGGCTTCCTTCGTGGGTACCGGTTTTAAGGAGTTTCGATAAACTCCGTGAGGTAGGGGTTTTATCCTACTTGAGTTACACTTTGTTTAAGTGTTTTGTTGATGATTGAGTTGATTTGAGGCCTTGAACGCCGCTTGACTGGCCCCAAACTCGGGACTCAAATGCGGGAAATTTTTGCAGCTCGTTTGTATTAGCCGCGATACCATGGATCAAGCCATTGCTAGTGGTATAATTTATGCTATAAATTATGTTGTGATGTGCATGAGGCCGGTCGCCATTGATTTCTGTTCACAAAAGTAAAATCGATGTCAGGATTATCGGGAACAAGAACCCTGAAGTTTCCAATCGCTCATATGAATGTTGTTCACAAAATATTTCATGAGAAAAATGTTCGTTGAGTAGAACAAATCGAAAGGTTTCGATTTGCCACTCAGCCCATGTGAGCCACCTGGTGTAATGGATTGAGAATTTGTATAACATGTTTGGTGTGGATTAATTATGTTAGTATGTATATGTTATATATATTAGCATGAGTTATTGGAATTGGCATAATGCATTTTCATATGCACTAGTAACCTAGAAATTAGGTGTGAGTGCATGACATGAATTTTCTGAAAAATGAACATGGTTGCGAAAGGAATTTCCCCACACAGATGATTAGAGACGGTCCAAATGCATCATTTCTACGAGGACTATGACTGCTTCGAAGTTCTCCAACACATTTGCCCTGAGGGTACCCTCCCATCTTTTACCGAATTCGGTGAAGGTATTTTCAAGAACAACAAGTTTTCATTTTTGAAATGATGTTTTCTGCTATTAAGGCTTAAAGTAAGTGTGAGGGAGTCTGGTGAGGACTCGAGACATGGGAACTGACATGTAGACATTCAAGTAGATCACGAATTTACTTGAGCGTGTGTTTAAATTGATCATCAAGATATGCAATTTAGCGGAGTACCCATTTAAAAAGGATTCCACTACTGGGCGACATATCCCACCTCTCTGGTCGAGGGAATCTTTTCGTGCACAAGGAGAGTTTGAGAAGATCATCATTTTAGAGGCCGACAGGAAAGCCGGGTCAGGAAGCTTGATGGTTTTATGGATGTATGATATGTATTAGAATTCTATAATTTTAATATACGCTTGAAATAAAGAGTGAATTATTAACTCTCGAGCCATGGTATATAGTTGATGTATATTGATGAGTATTGTCAGACTGGCTTAAGTGGCCGTTTTACTCCATGTATATTTCTTATGATGTTGTTTAGACAGGTTATATACTTTGGGTAGAGTCCCATGCACAAAGCTGAGTCTCCATTCCGATTCGTGATTAGTGCTCCGGCCACCCCACATCCACGAGAAAAGATTCCACTGCCGACGGTCATTAACAGATCCCCGGTTTTAGCGCCACAGTCGTCGATAACACCGGGCTGGTCTTGCATCCTCGGTTGATCAGGTCATCTCAAGCCAGGTTCCGAGTTGATACCATCACTGCCGAGAGGTCACTTTATTTGTGCTGAACCTGCCGCCCCTACGTGCACGGCGCCAACCGATGACGCACCTGAACCCGGCCAGCGCGCCGGATTTGCTAGCCGGTCCGTTGACTCCAGACGCTTGGACTCTCCGCAAAAATAAGAAACAAAAGGATCGGCGGGCTCGCTCATGCCTCTCCGCGATGCCTAGGCCGGCTTCTTTCTTAGGGAAGAGAAGATCACCGCTAGTGGAATGAATTTTCGTGCATATGTCTGCGTACCTTTCACTTATGGGGTGACCTGGTATTTATAATGTATGATCATGACAACTTTCCTAATTGGATTATGATACTGAATAGTATGTTTCATAGTTGGATGATGACACTGAATAGTATGTTTCCTTGTTGGAGGATGATACAATATTTCTCCCACTGGGTAGGAGATTTTCTTTCCTTATCGTAAACCGATTAATAAGGGATAATTAATTGGCAATAATTGGGAAATATCTTACTTTCTCGATTGGTGGAGATTGGGTGTTTTCCCCTAATATGGATTCTTTGGGCTGCTAGCCTTTTAAAGGGGTGAATTGGGCCCTTGTTTTGGGCCTATATTTGGGGGATGTCATCAAGGGCCTATTGCTAGTACTGAGCCCGTTTTTAATCCCGTTTTGGGCTTGCGTCTTTGGGCTCAGGTAATCAGCTATTTCAAACCCCACAAGATAAAGGAGTAATACATGAATTTAAGACCAACACGGTGCTTTGTTTGTTAGATATGAACAATATTAGTCGGTTGCAACAGAGATTTGAAAATTTTGTTTTGGTATTAGGACTAAAGGTGGCAACCCCATGTTCCGTGAATACGTTGAAAAACGATATGATGCCACATGAACGATCCACGCAATACATGCGTGGGAACTCGATCATGCATATCCACAAAATCAAGAAGTCCCCACATTGGCACGTAACCACGTGTATAAAAGGAAATTATTCTGTGGATTGCGGATTAATTGGTCACTTGGAAAATAAACCCATGCTTATCTTTTGTAGTCAATCAAAACTTCATGAACACGCGTTCTTTTTTCTTCTTTTTTACACCTTAACACGTGCTTAATTGAAACACCAACATCCCAAGTAAATTACAAATGTTCTCAGGGAAATTCATTCAAGAAATTTGATTTGATGACTTTAACTTATAAGGTGGATCATCTTAGCCATTTTTTAGGTCTCTTATTAGATAATTTCTTTCTCCGTAAGACCCCCTCCATCTATATTAATTAATCACTGGACATAGGGAATGACTGGGTTAGCATATTTGAATGATTCACGTTGATGGGGCATGGAGTAGGCCCATATCTAGGACTAGACGAGATAGGATGCCCAAATTCAATTATTATTTTTATTATTATTAGTTATTTATTTAATCGCATCAAGTAGGATTTATCTGTTAGTGGCTTTTGTGGATTTATCTCTGCTTGAAAGTTATTTAGATTTATCTCGTTAGGATTTTTTAGGATTTATCCATTACGATTTTCTTTTAAAAAGCCTATAAATATCACCTTATGTTATTATTTTTGGTAGATTTAATATAATATTGAAAAACTCGAGAATTTCATTTTATTTATTTGTTTGCTTTCTTCTTGATTTTATTATTTTTCGTAGCCGAGTTACATTAATTTGGTATCACGGCATAACTTCGATCCGAGATCAAGTTATTATTCTTGTCATGCATCAATTTGGTATCAGAGCCTAACTTCGATCCGAGATCAAGTTATTTCTATTTGTTTCAAGTTCTGATCTTAGATCGTAGCTCTGTTTGTCTCGCTTGGTACAGTCCTCCGTGTCACAAAATTCACTAACCCAACTACCTTCGATCTCTTTCATTATTCTCTCTACCCGATAACCCTCCTCGGACTATCGTCCGACCGATCTGTTGCCCTCGCTCCGAAGCTCGACACCACTGCTACTTCGATTGACGCCGCTGCTTCTACAAGGATCGAAATTGCTGCTTCTCCAAGGATCGAAACCGCTGCTCCTGAAGTTTCTACAACAAGTTTTGATCTTTGCGATTATTACTTCGCTGTAATTTGTGATAGCCACCGCTCCTTTTGATTTCCCCAATCACCGAACTCCGGCTACAACATCCATCGACGACATCACAAGTATCGTCTAAGGTTCGATTTCTCCAACAAATTCCGGAATCAACTCATCCGAAACCAAACACCAAGTTTGTCATAAGAAGAGAGCTTGACATCAAGATCCCCTTGATCCGATTCACTCACCCGACTGGGTTTCCACATTTGTGAAATTCTAGTCAAAGAAATTTCAACATTCAACCACAAATTCCAAGACTTTGGAAGAAAATCAAACATGGGATATTCAGGAGTAAGCAAAAGAATGACAGGATCGGACCAAAGGCCAGTAGGATTTAGAAATTTTTCTGGTCACTCCTCGGAGTCGAGTTCTTTTCAACCCGGAGGGAATGATAGGGCATAGAGTAGGCCCATATCTAGGACTAGAAGAGATAGGAAGCCAAAGTTCAATTATTATTTTTATTATTATTAGTTATTTATTTAATCGTACTTTTGTGGATTTCCGATTTATTTGTTAGGTTTTTAGATTTATCTCGTTAGGTTACAGATTTATCTGTTAGGATTTTTAGGATTTATCCGTTAGGATTTTCTTTTGGTGTTTATAAATAGCACCTTATGTTATTATTTTTGGTAGATTTGATATAATATTGAAAAACTCGAGAATTTCATTTTATTTATTTGTTTGCTTTCTTCTTAATTTTATTATGTTTCGTAGCCAAGCGACATCAATTTGGTATCACAGCATAACTTCGATCCAAGATCAAGTTATTATTTTTGTCATGCATCACACAGTTTACATGCCTAATAATGTATAATATCGTGAAGACATATGCACAAGTATAATTACCAAGCCCCATCCTGCTGTAGGCTCCACTGAATCCGAAAATACTAGGGAAAAGGAAAACACACTCAAGGAAAATTATTTTCTAATGTTTGCTTACAGCATGAAATATATATATATATATATATATATATATATATAAACTAAGAAAAATGATTTTTTAATGTTATTACTTCATCTATTTATTTGATTTTACGTGTATGTGGGTCGTTCATCCCCTTTCAAATACATAGGGTCGAGAGTATGCCTATAGGATGAACATGACGCATTAGAGAACACATGGCCTCATGATTGAACATGAGTGTTTTTTCCCTTATCTGCATAGGGTAAAAATTGGTTTGATTATCATGTTTTCCTTGCATGTCTGGTTGCCCAATGATACTAAATAAGCCACAAGGCAGTGAATCATTTAGAAGGATTTTTGTTATGCCAGTTGAATGCGCGCATCTTTCTTTGGTTATAATATACATACATACATACATATATACATACATACATATATATATATATATATATATATATATATATATATATATATATATATATATATAACATTCAAATGGGAGGTCAATGCAAATATTCACTGCTGGTTATGGACTTTAATGGCTCGGGTTACACTTAAATCCAAGAGGTCGTTTAATGCAAATATTCATATCGTTGGTTATGGACTTTAATGGTTTGCTTACACTTAAATCCAATAAAGCCTTAGAAAATGAAGTACTCTGAGACAATTCAAGACCCACCCCATTCCTGGGTCCGTATTCTTATTTGATTTGTTAAAAGGGTGACTTAAGTTTCCCTCCTACTTTGCCATAATTCAAATCTTGATAAAACTCTTTACACGTATATGGCTGGAAAGGTTTCGGGTCCTTCTAAAAGAATTTGTTTATTACTTCTCCATAAATCAAAATCTGATCCCTTTTTAGGTTCATTCCCTTACATCATATACCCATAGTGGGTGGCTACATGGTGGATGGTTATGAGATGGGCAATTATGAGTGACCCTTAATGTCCTTACGTTACCCCTTAATTCATATATTAACTGCTATACATTAACCCTGTCGTAACGCCTGTCGAGGTGCATGCTTCATTTGCTTTATCTCTCATGCCCGAGGCGATTTGTTTGCTCTAAGATCCCAACCCATTGCTCGGTGGTCAAGCAGGGTCACGCCGATCTTCCCACACGGCATTATTTGCTGTGCCACTAAATAATTGTCATGTGATTCGGTTTGAGTCGCTCTACATGGATGTTCAGTCACCCCAACACGACCTATGTGCGTTATAGTTTATCCCATTCCACTAGCCTCTAGTATCATAAGCTTCAAGCCATTGGGTTAGAAAGGCTAAGTATGTTCTAAAAAGGAGTCTTCCTATATTGCCAAGCTACTTGGGTTGTATGATGAGAATAGCTAGGCTAGTAAGCGGGCTACGCCGAAGGTGAGCGTGATGCTCTTTGCAGGCAAGAGGAGTCCTCGAGGATTTCGTCTGCGCTGCCAGAGTATTCTCTCTCAACATTAGCTTGGAATGCCAAGTCACCAAGCTGCACATAATAGTTGAAGAAGTAAGAGCAACTGTGGGTGAAGTTCTGGTCTTGCTTGTACCCACATGTAAAGGGATATCTATAACAAATGAGGTGACCGGTACCTACATGTTGCCCACGCGCCCCACAATACCCGAGGTCAAGAACTAGCTCGCCTCTAGCCTAAGGGAATAATCATCTCATAAATAAGGAGAGCAATCATCTGCCTGAGGCCAAGGGCCATCTAGGGTTGATGCCTGAGGCATAATGTCATCTCACGGAAAACATCTCATGAAGAAATAAGGTATGTAAGGACTTACGCTACTCGAGGCCTAGGGCCATCAAGGGCGAGCCGCCAAAGGCCATAATATAAGCATCTCATGGAGAACATCTCATGGAGGGATAATGGTAGAAGGAACTTATGCTACCCGAGGCAGAGGGCAATCTAGGGCTAGCCGCCAAAGGCTTTAACATGATCATCTCAAGGAAGTCGTCTCATGGAGAAATGCCTGTAGAGACTTATGTTGCCCGAGGCCTAGGGCCATCGAGGGCTAGCCGCAAAGGCTTAGAATAACCATCTCATTATGGAGAATTAATGACTGAAGGGACTTTTGTTGCCCGAGACCTAGGGCCATCAAGGGCTAGCCTCCCAAAAGTTTTACCATAATCATCTTATGGAGAACTACTAAAAATACTTCTTCATGAAAATTGAGAAAATACTTTTATTCGAGGAGGGGAGGGCGGCTTTCCCAAGCCTACCTGCTTGGGCCTATCTAGGCCGAATAGAGAATGAAGTTCCAGAACCCACGCTACAGCCTCGTTCGCTGAATAGGGATGTACTCCTAAGCCTACTTGCTTCGCCCACCCAGGCCGAATAAGGGTGCAATTGTACGGGCTCTACACCTTTGGAATCATGCTAGGGCGAAGACAGCCTCGAGCTATCGTTATTCGGGTCAACATGTCATACTTTGGTTGTTTGTCCTCATAACAGGTTTCGACTAATTTTTGGTCTCCTCTTATGTCAATCTGGAAATTCAGCCTAATGTCGTTTGGAAACTCAGCATTTTGTGGTAGGAGGACTGCACCGCCTTCATTGCATAAACCCAAAACCCAAGTAAAAGGGCATTGAAGGACCAAGGCAAGATCGGTCTAACCGAAATCGATGCACTATCTCCCCAACGAGCGGACTCATACGCCTATGCTATTATCATGCCTCGATTCTCAACGGCTCTGGCTTCCTCGATCCCACTTTGATATGATGACTGATGCGCTCCGAATCTCTAAGGTCGCGTTTATCCTTTCTGTCCTGTTCTTCCCGACCCCTCTTCCCTTTACTCCCGTCGTAGTGTTCGGAATCTGATGTAGTGGAGACCATTCATTTGGTCGCGACGACCATGTTGTCCTCGAGCATAGCGTACTGGTTTCCCTTTCAGAACAACTCGTTTATAGTTGTGGGGGAATACAACGACAACGAATCAATGAATTGGATATTAGGACGAACAACTTTTTTCACTGCCTGCAATGTTAAGGCTTATGGCATCAAGTTGGAGGATCGCGGCCCCAAAACATTTCATAAAGTCCCTGATGAACTCAAATCTCCCCATTCGGATGCAGAAAATATTAGTGATGCTTCGCTTTTTTCTGACTGAGCACATGTATTGAGTGACAGACTTTTCAAACAAGCTGCAGAAGGAGGTTACTATATTTCGCTACGCGTAACCACGACAAAGGGCCTCGGCTGTTTCTGACGGAAGATCCCTACACGTTAGGAGCATTGTTACCCATTTGCACACATGACTGCGAAGGTGCATAAGGTGGTCGAAAGGATCCTGAAGGTCATCGAACAT
Organism: Tetrastigma voinierianum; assembly: GCA_016808115.1. Lineage (NCBI taxonomy): Eukaryota > Viridiplantae > Streptophyta > Magnoliopsida > Vitales > Vitaceae > Tetrastigma > Tetrastigma voinierianum. Next base: position 131,058 of record JAEQBH010004237.1, on the reverse strand, counting down.
ATGAAATTTTGGTAAGGTGAAGTGCAACGGGGCATCGTAGTTTAAGATGGCGGGAACAAACGGGGATGACAACATGTCATCCAATGCATGCAACGCAGGGTCCAGATTTCTCCGAGGGGAAGGAGATCGAATTGATCAAGGATTATTGATAGGAGGATAGTCCCATAGAAGGGGAAGAGAAAAGTCCCACACTTCTCCAGACCGCTACGGAGATGTCCATAGAGTTGCTCCCAAACTTTTCTAGCCATGCGGATGACCTTCACATCAGAGGAATTATGCTCTGGCTTAAGATATCCGAGAGATTGTCCTAAGCATGGAGTGTTAGTGTCCATAATGAGAGATCCCATTTATGACACACCTGGAAGAGCCTGAAGGTCATAGAACATAATTCACAGACACCAGATTATCCCCTGCACAGATGGTCAGGCCTGAGAGAATCATACAGATTTTAGAGGACATGCTATGAGCATGCGTCCTATATCATAAGGGTAGCTGGGAGGAACACTTGCCCTTAGTGGAATTCGCCTACAACAACAAATATCAAAGCAGTATTACGGAAATCTACGAGGCGTTGTAATGGAGGCTGCCACGATCGCAATCAGCTGTCGGGAAAGAGGTGAGAGAGCTCTATCATCATCCTGACCAATTAGACAACACCGTCAGCAGCGTGAATTTGACACGAACGTCTTTCCGTCGCAGAGTCAAGATCGGCGCCACAGCGCTAGACGCTGAACTCTAAAAGTTTGAGGTTGGCGATCGTCTTCGGGCGCACGCCAGAAATAACGTTTATAAAGTTGGTGGAAGCCGTCGCGTTTAGGTTCACGCCTTTCGAGGTACTTCGAGGGTGGGCACCTGTGAAGGCATCGGCTGGGCTTTACCGTCAGGCGCCGTGTCCATGAGGTGTTCCACGCCTACGCCTCCGGTAAGATATTCCGATCATCTGCGCGTGGATTAGAGATTACGGTTGACACAGATGGGACCTTCGAGGAGGGACCAATGCACATCATGGATAGTCAGGATCAGGTTTTGCGATGCAAGACCATGAGGCTAGTTAAAGTACCGTGGCAACACCGTGGAGTGGAGGAAGCAACGTGGGAGCACGACATCGATGCCGGGCCACCCACCCTTACATTTGTATTAAGGCATGCAGCTATCGCTTGAAATGAATGGATCGGTCAGATGCGAAGTTAATGCACCTTTGCATATACGTGAGCATGCTTAAAGCGTGGAATTTCAGACAAAATTCTTTTGCTGGTAAGAATTAAAACCAGAAAATTCAAATTTTTCAAGAAAGCGCAAAACCAAATCAGCGCGAAAATCTATAAATTTTCAGATCTCTTAATAATAAACAAACTTCACCGTTGAAATCATCTTGCGAAATCTAGCTACCAAGTTGAATTTCGTCAAATTCCGAGACAGTCGGAATTTCACGTTTTTTGAGGTACCGAGGACAATACGGGACACATGGCACGTGTTGAGGGCCTTCGCAGCAGCATGTCAAGTGAAGAACCAATAAACAAGAACATGGGATCCTCATAGACATGTGTCACCACATGATTGGGTGGAAATCCAAAGTAGATGGATATATGGATAAGGGTAATCCAAGAGAGCCAATGGGGTGATGACATGTGGCAAAGGGTACACTCCCACTTGACCCATCTTGGACTTATCGGTGGGATGGGGAGAGAGGGGGAAAAAGAGAGAGAAGAGAAAAGAAGAGAGCTCCTAGAAAGAGAAGTTCCATTTGGGCCTCCCGATGATCTGACCGACGTACTTAAACAAAAGACAAAGTTCTTCCTCGGGAGGAGTCGCACCAGCCCTGGAATCGTGAGTTTTGACAAACCTGGGCAGGTAGGGTTTTTCTCCTACTGGTTTAGTTTCGCCATATCATTCAAATGGTTGGTGTATTTGGGGTCGGAATGTCGTAAGATTAAAATTCCAAAGATCGAGGACTGCTGTATGGGGTTTCATAATCGCTTGATGCCTGGTTTTTTGATTGTTTAGAAAATTCTAAGATGAATTGTTTTGCATATCGAATGTTCATGTGTGCTATTTGTGTTATTAAGTAAAGGTGAATAACATGTTATAGTATAAATTATGTTAGTATATGCATGCTTGATATATTAACATGAATTGGCATGAAATGGTATATTGCATTTCATATACCGGGATATCATAATGCAGGTGGGCGCGTGATATGGTTTCGGATGGTTAATCAATAATTATTTATCGGAGTATGTCCACAATAATATATCGGAGGGTTGTCCACAAACAAACAAATATCTTTGTTTTCAAAACGATTTATCATACATGACTAATTGCATGTGTGAGGGAGTCGGTGAGGACTCAAGGCATGGATAGATGACATCTGCTAGGATATGCATGATTGTTTAATGTGTGAAGGCACAATATTAATTTAAGTGGGGAATAACCCATGTATGAAGGTGTGCAATTCAACTACTGGCATTGCTCAAATTAAATCTAATAATAATTGTGCCGAGGTACAAACGAGCTTACCTAAGCTTATCTAGACTTCAAATAGAAGAAAGGGGGCCAAATCCAGCTCTGTCATTTTTAATCTATAGAAACCAGTTTCTTACAAATTTTAATGAAGATAATTGTAGAATTAAACCTATTTTGGTATGGGAATAAATACATATTTTTGTAAAGTTCTAGTTTCAATGGCCTTTGTGGTAATAAGGCTAATTTATGTTGATTTTAGAATGTGTCGAACAAAAGAAGAAGTGCAGGGGACCAAAATGGGGTGGGCTGCTGCCCATTTCTAGCCTTAGGTCATGACACTACATTGGTGAAGGACAAAGAGGGATTGTGGTGGCGTGCAATGCACGCCTGGGCACATCACCAGGACCAGAGCATGGGGCAGAGTTATAGCTGTCTGTCAGACAAAGCTCTTCGGCGCTCGTCGCGATGGCAGATTTCCGCTAGACGAGATGGTCACTTAGTCGCAATCGTGAGAGAATTCAGTGTTGCGGACACGGTGTCGGGAAGCAAGGGCAATGTTGTTGCGATAAGCTTAGCGTGACAGAAGCGCCCGGCACTATTGTATGGGTTCCGGCTACCATGCTTTACACATTTTTTGTCACAACAGAAATCTCTATCGCAATGTACCCTCGTGCGATTCCCGCGAGACGAGTTTTCCCACGATAAGAGTCGCCACGATGTTGCGAAACACAAGAAACCAGCTTCGTGTCGGCATAAATGGCAGAAGGCACGCCTTTAACAAGGCGAGGCATGCACGCGCATGAGCTTAGTGTGCGTAATCGTGTACAATGCACTGTGATCAGGTGATCGCAGGTCAAACGTCGCAGACACTCGCACATACACTATTCAGCTGAATATCGTTCAAAAAATAAAATAGAAACAAAATTTACCTCCGTAAATTTTGGGCTTCACAACTGGTATCGAGCTGTACAACAATCAGGAGTTTCAGTCGGTGTTCAGATAGTTTATTTTATACCAAAGCCACAGATATGATAGCTAGGCAACACGAATACCTAGGATTTCGATGGGGTAAGGTTTAGATCACATTTATTAGCACGATAAAATGATATGTGATGTGTTCTTTGAATTGTATGAATAGATATATATTATATTAAATATGAATCAATGAAATGGTAATACAATCTATATGTTCGTAAAAATAAAATGAACATGAAAATTTCGAAATCGAATTTAATTGTATTCTATGGTTATGATTATGAAGCACCACTAGTGAAAAAAAGGTGATGAACGGGTCATCACATTAATGTCTATTAGTGGTTGGCATGTGGACTATTAGTTAGACTAAGATGGTAATTTATTAACCTTGTTGCCATTGACATGTGTAGATGGCAAAGCCTGGTAGACACATCAGGCCAGAGGTCGCCCCAATTTAGGTGTCTCAGCCTTATTGGGATCACCCTGGCTTTTTGGTCACAGCCCATGAGGCTCGGGTGTTGCAACAGCAACACAATACACTGGTGCTAGTGGTCGGGGCTCGCAGGAGGTCCCGGAACTCCCGTAGGTTCATCGCCAGATCTATCCCTCCCACGTCACGTGAGAGATTCCATTTGCAAGGCAATCTGGGTTCTAGATTTGCAATGGTACAGGTCATTGAGACCATCTCTCGAGCGCACCGATCAAACTGAAGTCGTATTCCACTGAGGGTGAGTCCCAAGTGCAGTGTAGATCAGGTTAAGACCTAGATATGAGGTAAATGACTGTAGAGTTCCATGAGCTCTTTATGGGCAGAGTATTTTAGGCCTTTGCTAGACATCTGAGGCCAGGAGTTCCTAGAGTGAAGCAGAGCGATGTGATGTGGACTACATTAGCTAAGTTCATAGGGATTTAGCCCTGGCGATGATTATGTGGCCATAGATATGGCCAAGGTGAGGAAGTTTGAGAATGGGCTGAAGTTGTCCATTCGGGGCAAGATCGTGGGACTCCTCCTACATGACATGGACTCTATGGTCAGGATGTCTATGACCATAGAGAGAGATAGAGAATGCACAGGTATCCAGAGGCTGCGGGTACTAGTGCTGGAAGGGGAGGATCGACCTTCTTCTATTTCGAAAGAGGTAGAAGACTATTACGCTCCGGGTGTTTCAGGACGAGGCCCGTGGCCATCGAGTACAAAATTTACCCCCGAAAATTTGGGGCGTCACAAATAATATAGAAAATATATTTTGTATGATCTGTTATATATATATATATATATATATACACGTATAATTTTCATTTGACTTTTCATATAATTCAAAATAATTACTCACTAATTTAAAATGGAATTCAATACTAATAATACATATTTGAAAGAAATGAATAACTTTGCACTAACCTTCACTACAAATATATCTTTTTTAACTATAATAAAAGAATAATTATATATGTACCAAAAAACAAGGTATGTAAATTTCTTAATAAAGTAAGATTACATGTAAGATATAAAAATAATAATAATAATAATAAATAAAAGAAATAAAAAACAAGGCAAAACATATTTGGTAGTTTCATTCTTGACCTTGGAGTTTTTCACCTAAGTTGATAAGCAGGTCATGTATAAGACAGAAATTCCAATTTTGGAATAAGAGCAAAATCGTAATTTTGATTATAAAATTTTAATTAAAGTTTAAAAAGTCCGTAATTAAAACTCTAGACCTCGGATGGCCAAAAGCAGTTATGTCTCTAGTTGAATAAATCTCATGAAATCTAGATTAGCGTAAAATTTCGCAATTTCTTTGAACGTCGAATTAATTGCGTTTTTCGAGGCATCGCGTTTAGTCTTGAAGTAAATCATTTTTCGATCGTGAAAGGCGCATATAGCATAATACTCATGCGCATAGTGGTATGAGTAGAGAAATGAAATGATGAAAATGGACGGCCGAAGTAGTGCCGAATATCAAATCTGAGAAAGAGGGACATAATGGGTATTATGAAATTGATTTAAGTGATAAAGCCAAATTAGCCAATAGTCCTTCATCTCTTACACATTAGGCAAAGACCAAAAGCGGGGAAGCCATTTTGATGCAGTAGCTTAGGTTTTGAGAGCTTTTAGAGAGAGAGTGCTTCTCTCCCAGATCCGAGAGCGGTCGGCCGTTGTGGACCCGGGCAAGAGGGAAAGCGTTCACAGCGGGCGACTCACAGCGTGGACCCACGAGTTTGTGAGTTTTGACAACTCGAGAGGTAGGATTTTCTCTACTTAGTTTTATTCCATTTTAGGGTTTTTCCATGTTTCGGTTGGTTTGAGGCCGTGAGGGCCGTTTGGTCGATCGAAACATGGGACCAGTTATTCCCCTATTCTTGGGATTTTCCACCATCCGAGACACGAGGGTCGGGGCTGTTGGTGTTTTTAATTCAGAATTTTGCTTTGCGTCATGTATTTGTATGGAAAAGGCCGGGATTGGGCGGCTTGATCGGTCCCAAAACATGGGATGAGTATAGAAATTTTGGAACTCTTTGGGCTTAGTAGAACCTTCGGAGATGCCAGGTGGGCTGTTGTGTTGGAATTTATTGAATAAATTCTATTTTGGTGAGGTAAGGAGGCAGGAAATGGAATGGAAATCGGTTCATGAGAGGAACCGATGTAGGAGTAATGGGCGCCCGTGGGCTGATATCCAGCTCTACTCTATTTTGGGAGCGCAAACGGTCGGGTTTTGTGATAAATGGGCTGAAATTGTCCATGTGTTTTGGTATGAAATTGTATGAAATGAGTGACTTGATTTGGGGTGGTGTAGAAATCAATAGGTTAATGCTTAATGAGGATTAACATGAGGTCACAATTATATGGAATATAATTGTGTATGTATAGGATATTGGGAATAAAACTTTTGATTTGCTCAATTATATGGAATATAATTGTGAGCATAAACCATTGAGATGAGAGTATGAATTACTCAATTAGGCTAATTGGGTGATGTGATGTGTTGGAATTACATCGCGTGTAATTATAGTTGATTATGAAAATATATGCATATTGACATATTATGTAAATGATTTTGAAAGGCATAATGCATTTTCATATACCTTTGAACCTAGAATTAAAGTGTGAGTGCATGACAAAGTCTTTTGTAAGCGAGGATATGTTTGCGAAAGGAATTTGGGATGATATTAGGAGAATTGGGTGGGAGATAGACGACAAGGTCATTTCGGATATGAGGACCATATTTATTTGAGAAGCTCACCCAGCCAATTCACCTCGGAGGGTGAATCCCCATATTTGTACCGGAATATTTCGGTAGTATATTTTCAAGGAACAAAGTTTTGTTTTGAAAATGATTATTCTCATACATGGCTTAGGCAGAATTCATGGGCGGTGAGTCAGTAGGACCTGCTGACATGGGGATGACATGTAGACATTCAGAGTAGGATCATGTATTTACTTGAGTGTGTGTTTACTTTAAAGACATTACCGCTTTGCACTTAGGTGGTGAGTAGCCACTTGGGGCGTTCTCCCTGCGAGCTTTAGCTCACCGATCGTGGGACCCCCTTTATTTCAGGTACAAGGAGCGCTCGAGGAGACATCTCATTTTGAGGTTGATTTTGAAGAAGCCGGTTTGTGGCTTGATGTTTTTTGGACATACATGTATTAGTCTTGTAGATGTTAATATATGTTTGTATAAAAGTGTAAATCAACTATGGAATTATTGGGAGATAATTGGAGAATAGTTGATATGTTTTACTATAGTATTGGTTTATGAGCCAAAGCATTTTACTCATGTTGAGATTATATTACGTATATTAGATACATTTAGGACAGGTTATCACAGTTGCTATGTATTTGGGTAGATCTCCCGTACAAAGGGACTACGCCGATTTTACAGTGGCGTCGGGTGCTTGAGCCTCCACTTAATATTCCGCGAGGTTGACGGGTAGATCAGCGGACCCCGGGTTTTGGGGCGTCGCGACAGGTATCGAGCTAAAGACAGCGGTGCCTTGGGAGCTCGGTGGGTGTAGTAATAAGTTTAGTTCTGATACCAGCTTCACAGCTTGGTATCAGAGCTTGGGTTTATAAATACCTAGAGCTTAGTGTTGACATGGCTGGGTATGTCACGATTACCTAGGGCTTGAGGGACTTGGGTCGAGGCCACGAGTCTTAGAATGTGGAACTTAGGTAGGTGGAAGCCTATGGATGGAGGATTTGGAGCTTAGGCCATGGTTTGAGGAAGAACATCACCACTATAGGTGTGGTTACGATGTTAGGTTTAAATTATGAGATTACCTAGGAAAGGCACGGAACAAAACTAGGACACGACATGTGTGTTTTGTGTGTGATCATGTGATTTGGTGAATTATTGGTGAATGGTGTGTTTGCAATGTTGTGTGTGAGTTGTGAAATGATGTGTGCTTGGTGATTAGCACATGAATGTGTAGAAAATGTTTTGGAGTTATGCAGTTCTTTACAAAAAGAAAGCTGAAAGAAAATGAAAAGAATAAATTTTATAAATTTATTTGGCACATTATGTGATGAAAATAATTTTCTAAGTTGGAAAATTAAGAGAAACTAATTTTGATAAATTTATTGGATGAGGATTGAAGAAAATGGAAGGGAAAATAAATTTTTATAATTTATTTGAGTGAGTGAAAATTTTTTAGGTGGAAAGCTGGAAAAAGAAAATAAATTTTATAAATTTATTTGGTTGAGATGTGAAAGAAAATATTTTTCTAAGGTTTTTATATAATTGTAAAATTTAAGAAAATGGGGTTAAATAAATTTTTATGAATTTATTTAATTTCTAAGAAAATGGAAAAAATGATTTTTTTAGTAGGAATTTCAGTGAATTTTCCAAGTCTTTGAAATAAATGAAAATAATAATAACAATTATAATGAAAAAGCGAAAAAAAAATAAATTTTAGTCTGAAATTTTTTTGTCTTTGAAACTAGTTTTGAAATTTCTTGCCCATGTTATATTAATGAGAAAAGAAAATTTTGTATTACAAAGGCATTGTATTGTGATATAGTGGCCTTGGATGTGCAAGAGAAGTGGATTGTATTGCAATACAATTTTTGTATTGCAGAGAAGGAAGCTTGGAGGGCTAAAATTGTATTGCAAGATGGGAATTGTATTGCAACTTAGGAGGCTTGGTGGATTAGAATTGTATTGCAAGAGAAGGAAAATTGTATTGCAATATAGAGGTGTGCAGGAAAAATGGTGTATTTGCAATACACCTTTGTACTATTGTGACTTGAAGAGCTAGAGGTGAGTTGTAATTGCAAGACAACCAAGAGTGTGCAACAAAGGGTTCAGGAAAAGTATGTTCTGAAGTAGGAATTGTATTACTTATTACAATTGGTGTAATACAACTTAGGTCGTCTACGAGTAATCCGTCTACGATGGTATGAGCAGTGTCGGTGAATGATAATCCATGAACGATAATCACGTGAGCGATAAATGTTGACCGGTCAAACTGTGAATAGTAAATTTTGAAAAAAAAATTTTTTTCCCGAAAAATAAAATCAAATAAATTTTGATAAAATTCTCGAAAAATAAATTTTCAAAAAGAAAAATTTTTGAAAATAAAATTTTATGAAAACAATATTTTAAACGAAATTGATTCGTATACAACACATTATAATGTATGATTAGTATCTCGGGGCTGTGGTTATGCCTTAGAGATACTGTATTAGATTCAACTACCATTTGAAATGGTGATTGCGCGGTAGTTGCGTAGGAAATTATATGCATGGTGAAATGCATATAGGAAGAAGGGTAGATACTAAGGTTATGGGTTATGACTTTAGGGATTTGGATACTGAAAGGAACAAGAGGGCATAGAACCTTCTTAAAATAAATAAATAAATTAGTGGAGTACGGAATTTAGCTTCCACTTAGAAATGGTACCTTATGCCACACACCCACACCCACCCACACTTTGCCCACAGATTGGTTTCATGGTAGTTTGTCGAAGTCTATTAGTAATCAGCATCTGCATTACTAGTTAGACTGAAGTGAAAGTTAAATGACTCTTGTTGCCATTGAACGGTATAGATGGCTAGTAGAGGGCGAGGACGTCGAGGTCGACCACAGGATTTACGGGTGAGAGAGTTCGAGATTCGGTGACGGATGACATGTTGATTCGCCCGGCACGGACATATGGCGAGATTGTCTGGGAGGCGACAGTCGTGCAGGGGCGGCGTTCGGATTAGTCGGATGTGCGAGTGCGTCTTTACTCTCGCAATTGTTAGGCTGGCGTAGTGTTTTAAATTGGATGCATCATGTTCATTCATTAATGCATCTTGTGTGATAGGTTAAGTCACGTCTGACTTCACGGCAGGAATAGAGGTTGAGACACAACTAGAAAAGCCGTAATAGGATGGAAAGCCTTCCTAGGATAAGGAGGATTTGATCTTTTGAGATCAGAGTTGCGCAATGGAAGCGTAGTGGACCATAGGGTGATAGGGCGTATTGGTTGTGTATCATTCTTGACATGCTTGTAGGTTAGCTGACCATCGGGTTGTCGATGTCGTGAACTTATAGGGTTGTCATACGACCACGGTCTTAAGGTTAGGCGAGGTTACATATGCACATGGTTGGATGTGTAGGTGAGCGGAATTTCGGGACGAAATTCTTTTTAAGGAGGGGAGAATGTAAGACCCGAGAAATTCCAATTTCTGGAATAAGGGCAAAATCCTAATTTTGATTACTTAGGTATAAATTACGGTTAAAGTCATGGTAATTAATTCTCTAGACCTCGGATGGCCAAGCAGTTATGCAGTTGGACTCGTCTCGCGAAATCTAGTTAGCCGCAGTAAAATTTAGCAATTCTTCGCTGAAGGGCAGATCGGGTGGGCACGTTTTTTCGAGAGGCATCGCGTTCGGTCTTAAGTAAATCGACTCGATGCGACGAAAGGCATATAGCATGTACTCATGTACCATAAGTGGTATGAATGAAATGATGAAATGGACGGCGAGTAGTCATAGAATCATCGAATGCGAGAAGAGGGACATAATGGGTATTATGGAAATTGAATTTAAGTATTCACAAAAGCCAAATTAATAATAGTCCTTCATCTCTTACGATGACAAAGACCAAAAGCGTGGAATCATTTTTGATGCGATGGCTTAGGTTTTGGGAGCTTGAGAGAGTGCTTCTCTCTAAGATCGAGAGCGTCAGGCCCAGTTAGGTTGAACAAGGAAGCGTTCTACGCGACGGGTCTGTATTGGACCCCGGGTTTGCGAGTTTTTGACAACTCGAGAGGTAGGATTTTCTCCCTACTTTGCGTTTTTATTCCCACATTTTAAGGGGTTTTTCCATGTTTAGGGTTGGTTTGAGGCCGTGAGGGAGCCGGTTGATCGATCCCAAAACATGGGACAGTATTACAATTTCATGGGGATTTTTCCCACCATCAGCGCCCGAGAAATTAGGGGCTGTTTGTGAATTGTACCCAATTCGAATTTTTCTTTAAATCATGTATTTGTATGGAAAGAGAGTAGGGTTGGGCCGCTTGATCGGTCTTGAGAAACATGGGTTGAAATTGTAGAATTTTGGAACTCTTTGGAGAGCTAGTGAACCTTGAGAGGAATGCAGCCTTGAGTGGGAACATTTGTGTTTGGAATTTATTGAATAAATTCTATTTTGGTGAAGTAGGAGGCCCAAGGAAATGGGAATGGAATTCGGTTCCGTCAAGAGGAATCGATGTAGGAAAATGCGGCTGCCAGTGGACAACCACATGCTGTTTTGGAGATGCTAAAAACAGTCCCGGGTTTGCTCGATAAATGGGCTGAAATTGTCCATGTGTTTTGGTATGAAATTGGCCATGAAATGAGTGACATTTGGGGTGGTATGAGAAATCGTAGGTTATTCTTAATGAGGATTAACATGAGAGTCCTAATTATGGAGATATAATTGTGTATGTATAGGATATTGGGAATAAAAATTGTAGTTGCTCAATTATGGAATATAATTGTGAGCATAAACCATTTGAGATGAAGAATTATGAATTACTCCAATTGAGCTAAATGGGGTGATACTTGATGTTGGAATTACATCGCGTGCATAATTATAGTTGATTGAAAATATGCATACTGACATATTGTGTAAATGATTTTGAAAATGGCATAATGCATTTTCATATGCACTGGGTAGCCTAGAAATTAGGTGTGAGTGCATGACAAGGTATTTTGCAAAGCGGATTATGTTTGCGAGGAATTCCACGGGATGATGTCCAGGAGGTGGGTTGGGAGATGGAGCCCATGAGATCATTTCGGATGAGGACCATGGCTTGTTGGAAAACTCACGATAATTCACCTCGGAGGGTAGTCCCATATTTGTACGAAATATTTCGGTAGTATATTTTCAAGAACAAAAGTTTGGTTTTGAAAATGATTATTTTCTCATACATGGCTGGGGCAAGTGTGAGTGAGTCGGTGAGGACTCGTGACATGGGGATGACATGTGACATTCAAAGTGGGATCATGTATTTACTTGAGTGTGTGTTTGCTGGAGCATTGCACTGCACTTAGGTGGTGAGTAGCCCACTTAGGGCGATTCTCCTACTAAGCTTTAGCTCACCCCGTCGTGGGACCCCCCTTATTTCAGTTACAGAGAGCGCTCGAGGAGACAGCTCATTTTGAAGTTGATTTTGAAGAAGCCGGTTTGTGGCTTGATGGCTTTTGGACATAACATGTATTAGAATTGTAGATTTTAATATATGTTTGTATAAAACAAAAGTGTTATCAACTATTGAATTATTGGGAGATAATTGAAGAATAGTTATGATAATTGATCTTATGAGTATTGGTTTATGAGCCCAAGAGGCAATTTTACTCATGTTGGGATATATATTGCATATATTGGATTGTTTGGGACAGGTTATGCAGGTTATGTATTTGGGTAGAGCTCCGTACCAAAGGGGCTACGCCCGATTTTTGAAGTGGCGTCGGGTAACGGGCATCATATATTCCATGAGGTTGTGGGTGGTCAACGGACCCCGGAGTTTAGGGCGTCAGGTGTTAACCCATTTTGAGACCCACGAGCCGCAGTTTGACTAATCGACCATTCTATTTGGGCTAATTTTGACCCATTTCAGCCAGACCCATACGAGGTTGTATGCCAAATCGGGTTAAAACGTGCCAAAACCATAAAAAATGCTAAAAAAAAATTTAATGTTACAAATTTATCATTCTTCAAATAAAAATAAATAATATACAAATATATAATATTAATTAATATATAAAATGATTGAGTCTAAACAATATAATAATAGTAAACAAACTTAATTAAATAAATAATGCAGAACACCTTATAGCAAGAAATTACAATTAACTAAATAGTACCAAAACAATAAGTAACAGCAATAACATATCTAAGAAAAACAACTCATAAGTATCAAGTAAATCCTCATATATCTCTAATCTTCATCTCTATCCTCATTATATCCAATAATAACATGTGTGATTCCACATTATAAGAACATATATTGCCAGTGGTAGTTGAGTTATCATCATCTATTAATTAATTTAGAATGTTAACAAAATAAATTTCATTTATATTTTGGAATAAAAATCATTTATTCCAAAGTGAATCTCAACCGTATAATAATGAAATATATCATATTTGTTTGAAAATCTATCATACTAAAAGATATAATCATATTAGGAAAGAAATTAGGGAACCAATACCAAATCCTTCATTCCTAAAGCCTTACGACAATGTAAAAAAAGATAATTTAGAGAGTTTGCATTTACCTTACTATAGAGGATGCTTAACGAAATCCATTATCCAAATGATTGTAAGTTCATTTATCTAGTAACTCACAAAAAAAAAGAGCACTAAATCATTCTTTCCTGCACCATGCAATCCCAGACACCCGGGCCATGAGTTACGTGCAGATGTGAATGGAGTCTTCCAGAATATCATCTACAAAAAAGCTATGCTATTGTCTTCAGCTCTTGACAAACCAAATGAAGAAAACAAAAAGATCATCATACCAAAGCAAAATTGATATCAAGTATGCTGCCTCCCAATGAAATTTCAAAGAGCATGGGAAATTAAATCCAAGGATTTTAGTACTGATTAATTGTAGAGGCGTAGAAAAATCTAAAACTAAGAGCGTGATATTTTTTAAACAAATCAAGTTGCAAACATTGAAATACAGAGTTATTACAAGGGAAAATGGACTATAATTAAGATTTGCATGGTTAAAAACATTTAATGAAATACTCTGATCTTTTGAGTCCAAAATGTGTGAATTTATAATTCGATCAGTCTTTTTCAATATCTTCATATTGGCGAATGATGTCACCTTTACACCCAGTAGTTTATGCAGGATAAAAATAAGGCAGTCATTAAATGCTTAAAATTCTGTAGAGCCCTCCACGTGAAGCGAAAGTTATACATTTGTAGGAGTGGGTACATCTTGGAGATAATCATCAACGTATGTTAGGCTCTCTTCAATTGTTGAAATATCAATTGGGAATTAAAAAAGTACAAAAAACATGTCAACCACCTAAAAGGAACATCAACTTTTATAACATAGTACACTTAGGAATGTAAAAAGTTTACTCTTCTTAGTTTTATGCTTCGAGTACATGTAAGATAAATTGAACTTAACAATGCATACAATATGGTCAGCATGGCCCAGTATTTCATCTTTTTGTATGTAAGTTGATTACTATAATATGAAGATGTCTCGGCTACATTTTGATAAAAAGTTAGCTTCTTTGAGATATGTGGTCGTATGTCTTCAAATTGATCCATCAGGCATCAGTTAAGCCTCATATACTAGTAGGAAAGGATTCTTGTTTACAGGACATGGTTTCATTATTATGTCTTGAGTCAGATGATGTTCAGATGGTAGGACTTTGGGGCATGGCTAGCATAGGTAAGACTACCACTACGGGTGGTTTATCGAGATTTTACTTTTCAGTTTGGTGGCACCCTGCTTCTTTCCAAATGTTAGGGAAAAATCACCAAAGGTGATCTACGATTTGCAAATTCAACTCCTTTAACAAATTTTGAAGCAAATCAAATACAAAAATTTCCTTAGAGAACCAATTATATAAAAAAAGTGCTAAGCTCAGAAGAGTCCTTATCGTTCTTGATGGTGAATCACGATGACAATTAGAGGCTTTGGCGGGGAAATCAAGGCTTGGTTTGGTTCGAGGGAAGCCAAATTATCATAACAACGAGAGAACTGAGAAGTTTGCTAACCAAGAGAAGAAAATGGATTGCAATATATAAAGTTAAGGAGTTAGCCAGAGATAAAGCTCTTATGTTTTTGGCGGCTATGCCTTTGAACATGAGTCTCCTACACTAAGGTTTGTTCAATTGTGTCGATGCTACATTTATAAAGGGGGCATTCCTTGTACATAGTCTTGGGCTCTTTTCTTTACTGTAGAAGCAAGGCATAATGGCAGAGTGCATTGGAAAAACTCAAAGTATTTCCAAACAAAGAGATTCAAGATGTGCTGAGAATAGGTTTTGATGGATTAGGATACTGTTGAAGCATGATATTCATATTAAACCCAAATCCTACAAGCTTGAGCTTTTAGGAGAGTTGGTCATTTAACATGGTATCAGAGCTTGGTTTGGCAGGAGGTCCTGGGTTCGAACCCTCTCCTTACAATTTAATCCCCATGTTTATTTGAAAGTCCATAATGGACTCTGGCTCTCCACGTGCACGGGTATGGGGCCGTATGCACGTGAGGGAGGGTGTTGAAGCATGATATTCATATTAAACCCAAATCCTACAAGCTTGAGCTTTTAGGAGAGTTGGTCATTTAACAGATACTCACAATGTTGGTCTCCACTGAATTGACGACTTTTAAGCCCTTAATTTGATTAAGTACTTCTGAAACCAAAATTAACAAATTGGCATAGTGAGTGCAATTAGTATGAAAAGCCGAAATTCATTTATTCAAACCAAAGAAATAGCATTTAAAAAATTAGTCCAAACAAAATCTAGCAAAGCAGGAGAAAATTGAAAAATCAAAAACTGAGTCGAACCAAGTTCCGTCAAATCTAGAAAAAAGCAGGAGAAGAATCAGAGTGCAGAAAAAATGAAGAGTAGAAAAATCAAAAATTAGTCCAAAAACAAGTGAAAGAAGATGGGCAGAGATTAGAAAGGCTAGGTGAAGGTTCTTCTTCGACACATCTCTTGCTTCAGTAGGTGGGAAAAAATGGAACCCTAGAGTGAGAGAGAAAAATGAGACCGGCGAAGAGAGGTCGAGGTCAAAAAAAGGTCGAGATCATAGATCATCTCACACATGAAAATTTTTGGGTTGATCTACCAAGAGCAGAGAGAAAAAAAATACGGAGAGAAGTCTGAAAAATGGATGAAATGGAAAGAAGACAAGGTTGGGATTAGAAGGAAAATTTAGGAAATTTTCGAGAAAATGTGGAGGACCGAAGAGGAGAGGGAGAGCTTCAATTTTAGGGTTTAAAGGGTTGCTTGAGGAGTTTTGCCAGCAAAATGTGTGTCTTCTAAGAGGGGGAAATGCAGAAAGAATTTTGGTTGAAAATACAAAATGTATAATGCTTGGTTTTATTTTTAATGTAGTTATAAGGATCTATGTAGTAGCAGTTTTACTAGTGCCAATGGCTAAAAATTAATAAAAATTCCTAAACCCGTATGAATACTACAAACGAGATAATACATGATATTTAGTTAGGAATTTTAAAATAACACTAAAACTATGCCACTATAGGTCATTTTTCCTGTAGTGAACTCTCTTGAAAACTCAAATATGTAAAATTTGGATTTAATATAAATATCATGTTATTTAACATATGTATATGTTACCTACTGATGAGTCTTAAACTCATCTATTTTTAATCCATTTTTCTGGCTTGTTTTCAATATTTTCAAAACTGTTTTATTAGAATTATGAGTATTTTTCAAACTTTGTGTTTGCGGTACTAATTCAAAAAGGCGATTTCAACAAGAAAGAGAAAGCAGCAAATTACGGCAGTCCATGTCATTGACTGAATTTTATTATTAATGTGACAAACTTCTAAGCAATTACCAAAAGCGTGTCGCAACAACATTTCTGATTGTTGACAATTAGGCTAGGTCGCGACAAAGGCGAGGTTGCGTGAAGGGTAGAAAAGAACATATGTTAGTGGGTTGGAAACAAAATAGTTTGTGTTAAATAATACTGAGGCTGAAACGAGAATATGTGCTGACGGAACGCTCTCTTACTCTTGGCGACCTTTGACACGCGACATGGAAAAGCTTGTTGAGATAGAAAAGATGTCGAAGAAGAAGTTTAGGTCGTGACATGAAAGCTAGGTCACGACAAAGGGTGCTTAATGGATGAACTGACTTGGTTTCAACAAAGAGAGTCAATGTTGTGACGCTACTTCAAGAAGCAAAGGTGTTTTGATTGCTTCGCAATGGAATCTTCGAGGTGCGACCGCAGGGAATATAAGGTGACGGAGAGAAGCGAGGTTTGCGACGACTCTTAAGTCACGACAGCATAGAGTCTCAGCTGGTACAAGAAGTCATGTCGCGACATGACAAGTGGTGGCGACAGCACAAGTCAATTTGCACACGGAAAAGTCCTGTCGCGACCCGGAGGAAATGGAGTCGCGACACGAAAGGCAGGCTAAAGGCGGACAAGTTGTATGTGACTAAACTAAGCGAGTGACAGAAAAATATGCTGTATGTAGAAAAGTGTTGTTGCGACATAACATATTGGGGTCGTGACATGTAAAACATCCCCAACACAAAAGTCTAGGTCATAACATAAAAAATGAAGATACAAGCAAAGGAAGCAGGCTAGAGTGGTGTGGGAACTTTGTCGCGACAGGACTTTTAGATTCGCGTAGAGATGACAATAATGCAAGACAGTGTTGTAACAAGAACCAGAACATAAATGTTGTCACGACAAGAAAATCTGGGTCGCGACATCAATTTGAAAAAGCAGATCAGCATCACTATCACGACATGAAAACTTTGGTCGCGACACGAAAAACTGCGGAAGGCTGCATTGAAGCGTGTTGCGACATGAGCCTTGATGTTCGACATTCATGTTTGAGGAATGAACAAAAATATTGTCGCGACAAAGGCACGTCACGACGAGTTATCATCTGCGAAGGAAAAAAGAATGTCATAGCAAAGAATCTGATGCTTCGCGAAAGCAAAAACGCGGGAATGAGCCTGAGATCTTCTGGAATTAGCGACGACATTTGCTTGGCGCGACATAAACCCTCGACAAAATTCAAAACTATGTATCAGAATAAAACTTTAGATTGTAGACTAAGAAGAAAACCTGGGCCTAAAGGTTAAGGATTCATAAAAGAAGCATTGAAGTTAGGGTCCAAACTTTTAGGGCTCTATAAATAGAAGCTTATTTGTAGAGAGTGAGGCGTTAGGTCGTGAAACGAACCGAGTACTTGGGAGGCGGGGACTCTTTTGTATTATTTTTTCTTTTATTTTATTTTTCTTATTTTCCATTTCTTTGTAGATTCGCGTAAGCAGTGTTTAATTTGTCTTGGATCTGAAGCAGTGATTTGTTTCATCAATTTTTAAAGTTGAAATTCATTTCACGATTCTTGTTTTGGAATCTGATGAACTCGAACAAACGGCTGAAATGTTTCTTGATTGATTACACTTACAATGGAATTTATAGATTAGTATTCAATGTATCTGTAATCCAGTTTTGAGAACTCAACCCATTAGGAAAGATTTGATGTTTAGTTTTATGATTCTTTTACGAAAAATTGGAAAGAATTTCGAGTTGAAATTTGAGATTATTTGGATGATATTGCTCTTGATGTCAATTGTTCCCAATTTTGGTAGCTTATACCCATGAAATGACTATTGTTCTTTCTTTGGTTATAGGAGGTTCTCTAAGTGACACAGAGATAGAGATTCCTAAGAGCTTAGATAAAGTTCTTTGGGGTATGTTAGGTATATGATGAACCTAATGAGCTACGAAAGGTTACTTGGGCAAATCCTCAATTTGCACATGGTCTGAGTGATATATCAATTTAATCAATTGAGATCTCCTTAGTACAGTGATGAGTCTGATGTGAGATCTAATCAAGAAAAGAAAACTCTTTCAGTCTTGGACCAGAGACATCACTCATGTTGTAGAGATGTCTTGCAATTGCCTGTCTTGAAAGCGAATGATCAAAAGAAATGGGTATGAAGTATTGGAAAGAAAAAATACGGATCCTTTAGAAGAAATTCTATTTACAAGTAATTGATTAGAATCATGTTTTATGAATGAACATGAACCTCTGCTGATAGAGAAGTATAGTTAGAGGAGGAATCTAAAGCTATACTACCTTACCTCTTGACAAATTCAGATTTCCTCGAGGAAAAATAGAATGAGAATAGCGGATAAGATGACATTCATTAGTGGATACAGTGTTTTATTTAAATAAATATGATGTGAATTAGATCAAGTGTTCTGGATGTTTTTGCTTTTACATATTAAATGTAAGATTCTAGTTTTAAGAATTCTTGTGGGTTACTACAAGAAATTTTCATCTAAACTAAACGTTCGAATAATTAATAGACTTGATGAGATTGGGATAGTTGAAGTTTAAAATTTCTTTCAATCTACAGTGTGGAAACTTGATATCTAGACTTAGGTCCACTTTATTGCAATAGACCTATGCACTTTGCAGTTTTAAGACCAAAGTAAAATTTAGTGAAGTTAGTGACAAAATTATTTTCTATAAACATATAATGTATTTGGGTATATCAAGTTTGGTGCCATCATGCAGAGATAAATTTTAGTCTTCTAGTAATGGTACTAATAATTTGAAGATGCACAATATTTTGGTCAACAAGTTTTTGGCGCCGTTGCCGAGGATTCTAGTTACTCCTTTAGTGATAATGTCATAAATTTGTACAATTTTGGTGACAAGTTTTTTTGAATGTAGTTGCCGGAATTCTAGTTACTTATTTGGTGATAGTGTCATAAATTTGCTTCTGATTTTGGTCAACAAGTTTTTAGCGCCATTACGGGGATCGAAAGAATTTAAATCATTCATTCTAACAAAAAGAGAAATGCTAATTTGGACATTTTTATTTATTTTACAAAAAAAAAATTAGAAAATAAACAAAAATAGTTTTAACAACAGTGGCTGAATAAGCTACTGATCTTTTTGGAAACATAATGAATATATAATTTTTGTTATCACTGACTCCAATTTCTTTCACGCGCTCAAGATGATGCGGTTTGGGAAAGAACCTTCAAGGCCAAATTCCTTAATGTTGGAGTGTGATTTCCATACAAAAACCACCATTCAACTGCAATAAAAATTACTTATATTCAATATATAATAATAACTAAATATTATTAGAAATATGCCTTCTATTTCTTCTAACATGATGTCAATATAACTTAATTTTATACATAGTAGGGATGTGTAAATCTTTATCCTAATTCATTTTCACATAATTATGTATAAAATAATAATATTAATATTTTTTTTTGCATAAGTGCAATAGGGAATCTTCTGACAATTGGTCCATCAAGATGTATACAGAATCACAAAGTGTTACGGCATATGGATCCATCACCGCCAATTGCACCATCATTATTACAAGTGCGCAAAACAAAAGCCTAAAAAATATGTTCAAATGTGGTTTAATCAAAGGAAACAATGGGATGATTAATAAGTTGCTTCATATATGAAAGTGTTCCACCTCAGCGGACTACAGCACCATTTTAAGAACATGATTTTTGGTGTACAACAAGCAGGTTTGTCTAATTGTATAATATGTTTTAATAATGACATTATTATCTTAAATTATGATTGCAAATTTGCAACCACTAACCAGCTTTCCTTGAATTATGTATGTAGGGATGGGCATCGAACCACCATCTACATATGAAATCAAGCAAGTACTTGGAAATGGGTATAAAGACATGAGCTTATATCGACATACAAAGGAATGTGGAGACAATATGGATTTTTAATTATATGTGATGGATGGACCGGGCCAACCAAATTGAGCATAATTAATTTTATGGTATATTCAAAAGGAAGCACAATTTTTCTCAAATATGTTGATGCGTCAGATAAGATTAAAGACAACAAATATATATATGGTTTGTTGAAGGATGTCATCAAGGAAGTTGGAGAAGCAAATGTGGTGCAAACTGTAACAGATAATGGATCAACATTTGTGAAAGCGGGAAAGTAGCTGATGAAGAAATACAATCTGTATTGGACTCCATGTGCAACACACTACATTGATTTAATGTTTGAAGACATTGGTAAAAGGGATAGTGTTGCTCAATTGATCAGGAATGGCCGAAAGATAACCAACTTCATTTACAATCATGGTTGGATTTAACCGCAACAATGCGAAGGTTTATTAATTGGAGATACTCGTGCATCTTGTAGCAACAAGATTTGCAACAAACCTCATGCCTTGACAGTCTCTAAAAATAGGACACAGTTTGAAAGTCTTTATTAGTAATGAATGAGCATCTCCTGAAGCTTAACAGACGGAAGTTGGACATGAGGTTGGTTCATATTTGATGCATGAATATTGGGAGGAGTGGAAGCTAGTGTCCATCTATGAGGCACTATACACGAGTGTTTCGCATTTTTGATTCATAAGTTGTCCCCCAACCATGCCATTTGTCTACAAGTTGGAGTTAGGTTGATGAATACAATTTAGATCGACCCCAGCTAAAGTGGGAGAATATCATCAGCAGACATTATTAGAACCTTGAAGCATCCACTCATGCAAGCAGTAATTTGAACAATAATCCTCTTCTAATCGATATTCATACTTAATAATATTATGTTTGTATTATTATCACATACTAATTCTCAACTATTGCAACATACTATCTAAACCAAAATTTCAACATAGACATGGAGTTATTGTAATCCCGAGCTACTTCAAATGTTCATGACGTTTTTCCTAAATTTTGATCCTAAATGTCAAGGCCTTTGTAATTTTAAATGATAAATTATTGAGTTTCAATTCCCTAATTAATCTTCATTCCACTTCTATTCTGATTGATCTTTATTTTAGATTTTGACATTTTGAATTCATTATACCTTGTTATTCAAGATGCAAAAAAAGGATCAGTATCAAAGTAAACAATAGCATCAAGATCAAAAATGGTTCCTAGTCAAGTTAATTCTCATTGCAAAATTTTATAACTAGGTTTATTATTATATTTTGAATATAAAGTAATTTTATCATAAATGAGCTGGTGGTTTTTGCATGGAAATCACACTCCAACATTAAGGAATTCTGCCTTGAAGGTTCTTTTTTTTCCAAACCAGATCATCTTTCAAAAGGTGTGAAAGAAATGCAGCATTATTTGCCTTAAATTCATGTCTAAAAGAAAAATCGGGCTTTGTTGCCTGTAGGCTCTAACAATTTTGGTTTTTACACATGCGCGAAACTAAATGATACGTGATGGTGAGGCGCAGGACCATAAAGTTGCCGAAATACCTTTTCGATTTGATTTAAATTTTAGCTGAGTTGGTGAAGAAGACGAGAATCAACTATTTCAATGGGTTAGACCTCCATTTAGACGATGAAGATGAAAATCCCATCCACGAATTGTTAAACATGTTCGAGAAGCAGGTGTTAATGTTGAGCTGGCTCATCCAAGAGTCTATGAGTGAAAGTTTATCAAGACACGTAGGGACTCATTTCAACCCGTTGTTGTTTCCTCTAATCTCTTTGATTATGTTGAAATTATGTAGCACCAAGTTTTACGGTATTTCAATACTAAAAAGTTATGATGACTCAAGAGGAGAGGGGACCAATGATGGTAGTGATATTGAAAATGATGGTGGGGATATTGCAAATCCACAACAAAGTCAATATCCATTGTTTCCATTCACCAGTAAGATGATTTCAATACACAAAATGAAGACTACGGGTCTGCAGAGAGCCCATCCAGCCTTGAGCCAATGGAAAGTCATATAGAGAATGACAATCAAGGCACACACCATACAAATGAGACCATTTCAGCTAGTTTTGTCCATGATTATTGAACTCAACTAAAGGATTCATCGAACAGGCAAAACACATCTTTATACAATGAGTTTGGTCACCCTTCTTCATCCCCAAGCCCTGGCTGGTGTGGGTTAATGTGAATATTTAACTATCCCTAAGGACCAAAATGCCATCTCCTGACTTTCATATCAAACAACAAAAGATTTCAACGAGCATGCTAACCCCTAGTTTCCATCCCATGGTGAGAAGGTGGGGTGGTGAGCTTCATATTTGGCATGGCATGTTCAAAGTTACGCACCAATATTATCTAACAATTCATGTCTTGGTATGGGGCCACTGCCTTCATCAAGACAGAGATCCCTTCATAAATAATGTAATAGCCACATCGGTCTTCATTTTGGCTTTAAAATGACTATTTAAAATGTAATTTCGTATAAATTATAATAACATCGTCTTCAAATAAGTTTATATTTCTTATTTATTTCTTTTTTGTAGTTCAAATGCAGCCATGAATTTTAAATATTTTGCTAATTTTTGCTTTACTGATTTTTTATCAAATATCCAACTGATATAACACCGATATTTCCGAAGTATATCCATAATTACCATATATTTTGTTCCTTAAGATAATATCTATGATCAGGAAGCTATTTATCACCATATTTCAATGGTCGCTTACCATCTTTATCATGGAACTTAATATTACAAATTGTAGAACTGTTTGTACTTCCAAGCATCCTATTCTTATCTCAAATTTTATATTATTGTAATCCTGCCTTAATATAACTGTAATTAAAGAAAGGAATTAATGAAACTTGTACTTAATTCAAGTATATTTCGAAAGCTCCCATTGATTATGGCTTTGTTTCATACCAAAGTTCGCAGAACTTTAAAATAATAATTAAAAATATAAAAAAAAATCAAATATAATAAAAATTCTTCAAAATTTTACGTATTTTTAAATTTCTTATATAATAATAAAAAATAAAAAAAATTATTAATTTTCACCTATTTTTTATTTTCCTTCGTGTCCATGGGTCGTATTCGTGTCGTGTTAACATTCGTCAACCCAAACCCGACATGAATA
This sequence comes from Tetrastigma voinierianum, assembly GCA_016808115.1. Classification (NCBI taxonomy): domain Eukaryota; kingdom Viridiplantae; phylum Streptophyta; class Magnoliopsida; order Vitales; family Vitaceae; genus Tetrastigma; species Tetrastigma voinierianum. Next base: position 107,578 of record JAEQBH010004237.1, on the reverse strand, counting down.
ATAAACGTGTCAAGACTAACTCAAACCCAACCCATTTATTATTCGTATTAGGCTGGTCAACACGAATATGACCTATTTAATTTGATTATATAAAATAATAAGAAATATAATTAATCATCCATGTTTAACATAAATGACTTATTAAATTTAATATGTTTATTAATTTTATTATTTAAAATAATATGAATTATAATTAATAATCTATATTTAATACAAATAACTTATTAAATAGGTTAATTAATTAATATAGTAATTAAACAGATCAAATTCGTGTTAGACAGGTCAACACAAATATAACTCATTTATTAAACGTATTAGGCGGGTCAACACGAGTATTACCCAAACACGATTATACTCAACTTAAACCTGCAAAAACCGTGTTAAATTCATGTCGTGTTAAATTTTACCAGCCCTACTCATATATTAGGTGGAATCTCTCATACGATATGTCCAATGGTAAGAGGAAGCTTGTTGTGACTTCTTAGACACCCTTTACAACAATATATCCACCTCCTCGGGTTTGAAAGCCAGTCTTGATTAAAAAGGTATTTTTTGGGCTCTTTCCAAATAGAGTCGACAAGTTAAGGAAAAAATGAAAAGGAAAAGTGAAATAAAAGAAAATTATGAGGAAATGAACAAATAGTTTTAAATTTATAATTATTCTATATATTTTTGTTTAAACTCATTTTATTTATTTTTCTACTATACAAGTAATAAGAAATTTAAAATGTACTTCATCCACGTCTCAAATCTCGCAATGTGGGCCTGGGACCTGGTTTTATGGATATGCATGATCCAAGTTCCATACCTCCACTTAATTCATGGATTCATTTACGTGACATCCTTACCATTTTCAACGCCCTGAACATGGGATACACCAGTTTATCTATTAATTAAAAATTCCAAATCCATCAAGGTAAAATCTAAACTAATTAATGTTCATCACAAACATCAATAGTGTCAGTACCTGGCCTTAACCATGAACAAAATCGGATTTTCACTGATTTATCAAAACCCGCTTTCAGGGTGGTCAAAAAATTTACCGAAAAAATCGGAAGAAAAAATAGGGAAAATCGATTTTCCCGAAAAATCCAATTTTTTCCGTGAATTTCTACCATCATTTTTTTCCTTGGCTCAAAAAATATGAAAAAATTGCTTGTAATGAGTTTCAAACCCACCCAAAATTCCTATAAGTGGCACCCTCTAACCACCAAGCCATTGATGAGATAATTTCTTATTATGTATATAGTGCAACCATTTTTATATTATCTATTATTTATTTGTTCATAATCCCTTTAATATTTTATTTTATTTTTATTTTACACATAACTATGAATATTTTTAAATCAAATATTAATTTGAAAAGGAAAAGAAATAAAATAATATCATTTAAAAATTTTAAATTATAATATATAATATTTTGAATCTCCTCATTATCTACATAATATTTATAATAATAACAAAAACAAATAAATAATATCTCTTTTAACATAATAATATTCTAAATAATATATTAAAGTATAACATATTTAATTTAATAATTACTAATCCATTTGATTTTAATCTACCTTAATTAAGATATGAATAATTTCTCATAATCTATATAATTAAAATATGAAAAATTTTAATAACCAATATTTTTGTAAAAATATCCACCGATATTTTACCGATATTTCTAATATTTCCGTAAAATTCATTTACCGATATATCCGTGTTTACCGATATTTTGATCCTTGGTCTTAACATATTAATTCATGTAATATTTCCCTTAATACATTTTTTTTCGAAACACTTCCCTTAATACTTTTATAACTTTCTAATCCTTAATGTTATATAAAAGACTTAGGTTAAAATAATTTATATTTGGAAAAATATTGTACAAATTTAATTTGGAACCCACCATTTTGTTCATCCATTGTTTGTATTTATTTATATATCATTGAAATTTTTTAAAAAATCTATCGCAGCGTGCAACATAGATTAAACTGGCTATTCCAAAGAGATTCAATAAAAAGTGAGTTAAATCATTCCACTGCTTTTCCACCTCTAAGGTAAAATTGATCGATATTATCACGCATCAAAGTTTTCACCAAAGACAACTTACTGAATATTATTTTTTTTGAGAGAGAATCTTGAACGACAAATACAAGAATTGTTCAACTTATTAAGTCATACAATACTTATTTTAGCAATAAGGGATAATACATTAATGCTGGGATACACGCATAATTTCACATCACAATAAACATTACTAAATATGATCTGTGAATAAACACCAATAAATCAGCCCAATGAGAGTCTTAATTCAATGGATAGGAACCTCGGTTACGATGCTCTTTTTCATCGACTCCAAACACTTAATTCTAGTGATGATATAATCTCCGGTAATAGTTCCTTCTGTGGTTAATATCATCAAAAGAGTGATAGAAAGATTCTCTTATGGTTTTTGCAAAAGAACCTCTCCTCACTCCCACCACCCACAGCCAGAGCTCTTACCCGCATAATCTCATGAGAAAATGATTTAGCATTAAGAGATGAAGTATTCCAACAAAAGGAAAATATTAGTATATCATATGTCAATGAAATGAACAATAATTAATCCTCTTATAACGTTACTCTTCACATTCGGGCGCCATTCTTTTCCCTTCACACAATTTAAATGCCCTTTGCTTCAACTTCATATATGATTTGTTTGGCTTGTGATATACGTATTTATAGATTGGTATGGCTGCCTTTATTGACTTTCGCTCTAACCTACAACCTAACTGGTTCTCAAGTAGTTTGTCCGAATTTTTCAGGTACATATTTTATAACAAAACATTTGTAAAGGTCATAGTTGTAAGGATGAAACAGAATGACTTTCATACTATCGAAAGCTCAGAGTTGCTTTTAAGTATGCATATATTCAAAATTATCTCTTCAATAGAAAATCTGTTATGTGACTTTTTATATACTAATCAGATTCGAATATAAGCCAAATTTCATGTTTTACAAAAAACTTCTTAATAATGTTTTATTTGTTAAAATCTCCTAACTCGCCATAATGGAAATGGAATTAAAGCAATTGATCAACTACACTTTAAGGATACACTATTGGACAAAGCTTTAGAGGCAATCATTTTCGACCCATAAAACATGAACTTCGCTTCAAGGAAGCATATAATTGATTTGCGCATGAAACCTAGTATACTTCAAGCAAACCTCTACCATGAGAGGGTCAACTTAGATGGCCAATAGATTTGGATGTATCCATCCAACAGTAGCAAATGCCGAATCTAGTCAAAGATACATACCATTATTATCCTTTTCGCTCTTATTACTATAAATTAATATCAAGGAAAGGGTCAAAGAAGAAGGTCATGACCTTTTTAAAATTGTCGCAAATGGCATGCAATTAATACCTCATTATAAAGACGTCTGAATGTAAGTAAACTTCCCAATCAATTTCCTTATAAAGATGTCTGAAATGGAGGGTTTAGGCTACAAGAAAGTCAAGAAAGAACAACCACAACCTACCAAACATACTCTATAAATACCCCTCTAGCAACACAAAAAAATCACAAGCTCAATAGCAAGCTAACATATTACTAAGGAAAAGGAAATGGCATTCGAATGCAGAGGTAATCAATCAACCTGCCTCTATAGTTTTCTTCTTCTTTATTTTTTCGTGATACGCCCATTCAAATCTACTTAATATAGTTAATTTTAATAATAAGTTTTTTCATGTTTATGAAGGTAAAACTACGGCCCGAGCTCCCTGGAGAAAAGGATAAGGGCTAAAGAAACAGCTTTGAAAGGGAGAACTTTATGTCACGATGCTCCAGATCGTGCTGGGAGGGAACCATCGTTCGCAGATTCGTACCAAATTTCGCACTAGGTTCTGCACTAAAGGAGGAGAGGGGATTGTTACCGTGGTCCCTGTCGGCTAGACTCTAAAAGATTATATTTAACTATTTATTCTTATTCGTACTAAATGTCAGTCCTTGTGAAAGGATGTTCCACTTAATCTATCAGGAGTCGCTATGCTCTGCATCTACTGTAATGAAAATAAATAAGAGCAGCTAATAAAGTTGCAGCTTTATATCTTTTTATTTTTATGATATTCTCCAATTTCATTGCTACAAATAAATAAGAATGTGAAAGTTAGAGTTTGATTACCCTAATTTTATTCAATTTCATTTGAAAAGTTTAGCAATGCCATATCATGAATATTTTTGGGATTTTGAAGAAAGGTCCCATGATCCGTTTACTAATGTTATTATGGTTGATAGTTTCGGATGCATATAAATATATGATGTCCTTCTAAGGTTTGAGATATTGAGAAATTGAAAGGTTCGAGGTATTATGAGCATTTTGGTAGTTTTGTGCCTAATTATCAAATAATTATAAAGTCATATACCAGCTTTTCAAATAGCTTAAAGTATCATTATAAGTGGTATTAATTAGAATTGATCCGCCAAACCTTTACTTGTTCGAAGACTACGAAAGATGTTTGCTTATTCAACCTTTATTTCTTTCATTAGACAAAAATGAAGACATTGTATCTACATAAAGAGGGAGTGAATATCTGGATAAGGAAAAGTTTTTAATACTATATACATAATGATTCTAACACTACTTAAAGATCACATGTCTTGTTTACTAAGGCTTCGATTTCCCTCCGCATCAGCCGCTATCCACAAGGATTTATCAAGGCTCTTAGCCCCATGGAAAGCCGATGGCCCTCCATCTTTTTGTTAGTAAACAAGATGAAACATTGTTTTTACATAAATATATTTGAGTGCCAAATGGTGGTCTTGTCTCACAGTCGACCTACGAACTTCAAAACCTCAAGCTCCACTGTGCTTCATTTTGTGTGTAGCTTTAGAAGAATCTTTCTTTTCATGATTCTTTCCAACGTAACAAGAGTCTCTTAATCTTCTTTCATTATGCTATCATCTCCGCTGCAGCTTGTCTTCGTCTTTCGCAAATATCACATCTTGTTGCCGACAACCTTGGCGCAGTGGGGTCCCAAATAACGATACCCTTAACTCCATCAAGATACCCGAAGAAGACATACTGGATTTCGATCCAACTTTATCTCTTAGTCATTGTACATCGCACTACATAGGGACTTCCAAATACATGTAAGCGAGAATAATCAACTCGGCTTACTACCACATCTCCACAGTCTTCAGATTGATCAGAATGATGGAGATCAATTAATCACATAACAAAGCGGGTGGTCATCGCTTCTACCTAAAATGAGTCAAGCAGATCACCGCCTTTCAACATTGCTCTTGCTTCTTCCAACAAGGTTATGTTCATCCGCCTCCGCCACTCCATTCACAGGAGGATATGCCACCGTGAATTTCCTCTTGATACCTTCTTGTTGACAAAAGTTATCAAATTCTTCATTGGTATATTCTCCTCCATTGTTAGTCCTCAAACACTTGATCTTATTTCTAGATTCAAGTTCTACCCGCACTTTGAATGCTTTGAAGATTGAAAGCATATCTACCTTCCTCTTGATAGGATACACCTAATATCTCCTGGAGTAATCGTCAATAAAGGATACAAAGTATTCTGCTCCTCCCATGGACTTTATCTGCCTCGCTAAACATCATAGTGAATTAATTCTAGAATTGTTGCACTTCTAGAATCGGATGTACCAAACTTTAATCTATGTTGCTTACTTGTGACATAGTGCTCACAAAAGGGTAATGATACTTTTGTGAGACCAGGAAGCATATTCTCTGTCTTTTCTGAAGCAACAACCGCTTGTGCCTTCTCTAGTGTCTCCCCTTTAAGCATGTATAGATTTGTAGCAATCTTCTCTGCTTTCATTACTACAAGCGCACCTTTCACGATCTTCATGCTCCCATTTTCAATATGGGTTTTACATCTGAGATCGTCCAACCTAATGACAACAAATTTTTCTTCAAGCCAACTACATGACGTACCTTCTGGATGGTGCGAAATGTGCCATCATACATATTTATCTTTAATGGTACCAATGCTAGCAATCTCTAAGGCATGATCGTCTCCCATTAACACAAATCCTCCAAAGATAGGTTGATATTGATGAAACCTTTCTCTCCGAGAGGTCATATTCCATGTTGCTCCTAAATCCATTAGCCAGTTATCAATGAGCTGCCTTATGTCCTTAGAGATTGTTGTTGCTTCGCTGAATAGGATTTCTCCATCATTCAAGTTACTACACATCCTCGAAGCTAAGTAGAATTCTTGATAATCAATCTATCATATTATGCTCCATTGTCGTGTCGGGAAAAGAGTATTAAGGGTATTGAGATGTCTGGTCATCGTCGTGGACTCCACCATTCAAAGAGTGTAGAGTCTTCATTTCCAAGAAGATTTCGTGTGCTCTGACTTAGCTTCATAAAGCTTAGCCGGCCTCCCATATTTATGCTAATGTCATATTTTCATTCACGCCTGACAATATTCCATCCGATATCACAAATGCAAGTCAGCCACAACATTAGCTTTTATCTCCTCCCACTTCTTATCATCAGTGATTTCTTCTGGCCTTTTTCCAATTACTTCTAGGAACTTATTCTTTCTCAAGATTGCCCTCATCTTCATTTTCCACAGGGAGAAATTACTTCCATTGAACTTCTCAATCTCGTAATTTGCCGCCATATCTCACTTTAACAAATGAACAGTAAGAGCCCAAAATAATAATCTCAAAAAAGTATTTTCTGATGTGGAAGATCGGTCAATAGCTTCAATTTAGGTGGTTCACCAATTTAGGCTACATCCAAGGGAAAGGCGGTGAAGAACTTCCACTATGAAAGAAAATTACAAAAGACATTTCTCTTTAAATACAAGGAGAGAACAAAGGAACCTTTATTTTGAAATAGGATAAAATACTCGCAACTTATCTCTAAATAAATTAGGAGAAACCCAAATAAGTGAGAACTAAGAAGAATTCCAAAACTTGAATTCTTCCTTAGGAGAGGAGGAGAATGAGTTGATGAGATAAGAAACACCTTCCAAATGCTCTCTATTTATAGCATTTGGAGATTAACCATGACCACAAATTATTAATTTAATCAGAGGCCACACATCAAGAAAAAATTTAGCCACATAAATGAGAGATTATGGCCTCAAGAATTATGACTAATTTCTAGCCACACACTTCAACCACCCACTGTTTTATCCAAGGATCTTCCATGGCTCGTCTTGTATCAAACAAATTTGATTCACTTATACCCATGTTGTTACTCCGCTGACGATGATCTAAGATTAATTGATATTATATCTATATACCTGAGATATATCAATGATATTTTTACATGAATATTTGGGATATATAAAAATTAACAAAATATCTCTGTGGATTATTTCATAATCAAGAAAAAAAAGAATTAATGGTCATTACTGAATTGCTTGATTGTGAATATAGATGCATTATTCGCAAGTAGATGCCATGTAACTCGACTCGTGACTCTCTATTTCAATAGAGTGAAGTATTGATTACGAAAGTTTCGTCATTAGTCCATAGCTTTTCTGCTTTCTTTCTCGAAGTAACAAAATCTAGTACGGGTGCCAAAACACCGTTGATTGACTATGCTCACAGGAGGCCGCCGATATACTCCAAGTAGCTTTGGCGTTTCTTTAAAACTTTTCCTGCCTATATTTTTGTGTCAGATTTGTGCCTGATATATCAAGACGATCGATATATCGCGATACATCGTCGATATTGAGCGATTTTTCGATTTTTCCAAAACAACTTTCGCTTGCAAAATCGGCTGTGGATATTCGAAGACTCCGAAATATCGACGATATATCGTCGAGTATTTCATGTATATTTTCATCTATGATTACCTGCTTGTTTGATGAAAACAAATTGAAAATAGTTATATAGTATTAAAATAACATAGAATTTTAACAATTATAAAAAGCTAATGAAATAGTAAATATTAATTAAAATTTATTTTTAAAAACCTTGAGATATAGAAAATAAATTAAAATATGTCAAGTTCCATACTCTGATCCACTAAATTTCTAATGCATGTATTCCCCTTAACAAAATCCTTAATATGTCTGATACTCGCTTGGGTTATATCTTGACTTGATTTAATTGAGTTCTTCCACTCCGGTCTATTAAAATAATATATATATATATATATATATATATATATATATATATATATATATATATATACACCTAAAAAAAAAATCTAATTGCCTTATCCCTAGGAGGAATACCCTCCAAAATAAAATATACCAAGGGGTTGTTCCATTAAAAACAATATATAGAAATCTCCAAAGAAAGTCAATACATCGCACTCGGTCGGCGGCCAATTTATTTGGGGATCTTCGCTAACTACCCCAACTCAAAAATCCTATAAATACCCCATTTCTCCCATAAACCCTTCGCATTAGAAGAAGATAAGAATCAGAAGAAAAGATGGGAACATGCCCCTCGGTAAGACTCTCAGACCTATTAGCTTTATATACGTTATGTGTTATATAAGCATGAGATATTTAATTAATCAGGCCATGTTTATTTTCCGAGTATATATGCTGATGGTGCAATATTAAAATAGAAGAGTTCATGGCCCGAAATGGTGGGTGTGTGTATGGGGAGGCAAATTATAAAGAATTATTGGCAGGAGAATGTGAATGTGAAAGGTGATTGTCAAAGAAGGACACTGCGGACTAACGATTTGCAGATGGTTCGCACCTGGCCGATAGTTACTGCGATCGCGCATGGTGCCTATAATTGGTTTGGAGGCATATATGATCACCAAATTAAACTTTGATCAAGAATGCAATCGCTTTAATACTGCTTAGGAAAATACATATATTTTTCTCTATGTTGATATTATGCTTTGCCAACCAATCTGTTAACCCGTGGGAAATGTAGCATATCAAAGAATCGTTTCATTCTATCAGATTCACCCGTAGGTCATATATATAATATTACAAACTAAAAGTCTAGCTACAGTTATGCGTACAAGCTTATAAATATGGCTATAATATGGCAATTATACCATTGACCAAATCAAGCTATAAATATGGCTATAATATGGCAATTATACCATTGACCAAATCAGAATATACATATTCTAAAAATAGAAGATTAGATATTCTAGTATAATCTTAATACCCCCCCTCAAGTTGGAGCATGGAGATCACAAATGCCCAACTTGCCAAGTAGATACAGAAACTTGCGCTAAGAGCCTTGGTGAAGATGCCTGGCAAGTCGATCTTCAGAGACACATGAGACGTGAGTTAATACCGCCAATAATGGCATCACACACATAATGATAACAATCTCAATATGCTTGGTACGCTCATGGAAGACAGGATTTTGAGCAATGTAGATTGTCGACTGACTATCACAGTATAAGCGCATGGCTGGCGAATGTGTGACACCCAAACTCACAAGCAAAGCTTTGAGCCATTTCAACTCAAGTGATCTAAGAGCCATGGATCCATACTTTGCCACAAAGCAGGCGATCGGATACACAGATGTCAAGCTGTCTTCCAAGAAATCGGAGAAGATCCAAGAAACACTATCCAACCGCGAAGAGACCGGGCTTCAGTCAAAGGCGACACGTAGCCCAATCAATCGCACCAACCTGGCCGTGAGATAACTCACAATCGTAGAGAAGAAAATGCCTCGACCGACACCCTTTTAAGTAGAAGGACCGCACGGCACAGATCCCAATGATCCCGATTTAGGTGTTGCATAAATCGAGCCAAGATATGAACCGTATAAACCAAGTCGACGGGTGGAGGTTATAAAATGAGACGACCCACAAGTCGTCTATACTCTTCAGATCTACAGCAAAGGGCCTTGGCGAGCCAATGTGTGATTCCCGTCTCCATGGGAAAGCCAACAGATCGACCCCCAATAAGCCAAGCCAAAGAATAATATCAAGAGTGTATTTTCAAGTGACACAAGAAGATGCTCCCTCTGAATTACGCAGCAACCTCAATACCAAGAAAATACTTCAAGGCACCCAAATCTTCATATGGAAACACTCGTGCAAATAGGCCTTGAAATGGTCAACAACGGAAGCATCATTACCAGAAATAATGAGATCATCAACATACACAAGAACATTAAGTTGTACCGATCCCTGATGTAGAGTAAACAGAGAATAATCTGAATAAGACTGAAGGAAACCATAAGTCTTCAAAGAAGCAATAACTTAGCATACCAAAGACCGCGAGCCTGTCACCATACAAAGACTTCGAGATCGACACACTAAACCAGAGTGCGGTAACGCCGCTTCATGAGGAAGTTTCATGTAAACTTTTCATCAAGATCACCATGAAGAAACGCGATTATGAACATCCATCTGATGCAAAACCCACTCGATCACGTAATCGCTAAGAAGGCACGAACAAAGGACCATTTTCGCGAATCGAGCAAAGTTTCATTATAATCAACCCTCAACTCGATGATCGCTAAAATAACCGCATGCCTTAAGACGCCTACTCGCTTCATTCGCATGATATTTGATTTGTATACCCATTTAGAACCAAGAGCCTTTATGAGGAGGTAAAACTGCCATGTCCCAGGTGCCATTAGCTTCTAAAGCAAAGAATTCTTCGCATAGCCCCGCGCCAACCTTCATTCGCATACTTTAAAAGAACGAGGTTCAATGCTGCCTTCGTTGATCGCGCAAGAAAAACACTTGTCGTGGAGAAAACTTATTGCACCACATAATGTGCTATAGGATAAGGAGTACCTCGAGGAGCCAGTAGAAGACGATGAACACTCGTGATGGACTCGAAGATCGTAGACAAACATGCTGGGTAAATAAATTCAATGCAAGAAGAACTGAGGATCGCCATCCCCGCAACCCGCGCCCTAAGTCATCGGTGGAGGCAGGAGGAGACAGCAGTGCAGGGGGCACAGGAGGCGATGTGGGATTCAGCACAATCTCAGTCCCAATTGCAGGGGTTGCATGATCATCCACCAAAGTGCATTCCAAGTCTTCCAAAATCAACATCAATCCTCGCATTAATCGGGGTGGATAACAGGAATAACGGGCACTCGAGAAGTAGAAACAAATTCCTCAGAAGGAAATTCATTTTCATGAAACTTTACATCTCTGAAACAAAGATGTCACCCGTCTCAAGGTCATATAATTTCCACCCTTCTCCTATGTTGATAACCAATAAAGACACTTCCTACTGAGAGCAAATTTATTACCTTTCGCCTTTGATCAGGGCAAAAGTTAAACAACCAAAACCTTAGTTCATCATACTCGTGTAAGTTCGGCCAAAGAGAATTTCAAAGGAGTCAGATAGAAGCAAACCAGAAGGAGTTCTGTTAATGAGATACACTGCACCAAGCACACATTCTCCCCAAAAAAGTACAGGAAGATTGCCTTGAAACATCAAAGCACTAATCTTTAATATTAAGAATATGTTGATGTTTTTGTTCCACACGACCATTTTGTTGAGGAGTCCCAACACAAGAGGTTTGAAAATAATGCCATGTGTATCAATAAAATAATCCAACATACATTTAAACTCCGCACCATTATCACTCCATACTATTCGACATGTGTTTCAAATCAAGGCAATCATAGCAAAAATGAACAAAAACTCGATAAACTTCAGGTTTTTTGAAACGCAATAAATAAACCCATACAAACTCTTGGAAAATCATCCACCAAAGTCAAAAATAATGTGCTCCACACGAAGAGGGTATCTTATTTAAATTCCTATAAATCACAATGAATAAGTTCAAAGATTCGACTAGCTTTACTATCACTGACAGGAAAACTATCATGTTTTTGCTTTGCTTGAGGACAAACTTCGCATGCTTTATTCAATTTCTTTCTAGAAGTACTGGAAGAAATAGCCGGAACTAACTTGACGACTCTATTTGAAGGATGCCCCAAACGACGATGCCACAACTCAAAATCTGAAATCTCCGAACCGCTATCGCACAATAATCGTAGGAACTGTCGGCACACAGAAATCCATCCCACGCTCACCGGCCCAATCGACTCCCCGAAAGGTAGGTCCCGTGATAGCACATAATGAATCAAAGGAATTGTAAAAAGACATTTAGAATCATCAATTAATTGTGACAATCAGATTAAGTTGCAATGTAATCGTGGTACAAATAAAAACATGTTCAAGTATCAATCCATCACTAACAAACGCTGCCAAATTTCTTAGTAGCAATGGCATGTGCACCGCAGGGGTAAACCTAACCGAACATCGCTAAATATGATGAGTGTCCGTCAAACATGATTCGCCGAACATGGTGAGAAGCACCGCGATCAATAATCCAAGAAAAATGAGAGAACGTAACGCGACGGTTTGATCATATGTTGGCGATTATTTATCATATTCAATAAAAATTGAATCCTCGCTTCCGCTTTAAGTCGTGCAAAGAAATGCCAGAGGACCCATGAGGAGGCCACTAATTCCGCCCCACTCGCCACAAGATTTGCGTACTACTATTCGGCGCCACGGGGCCAGTCGACTAATGAGGAGCGCTGAGGAGCCGCAGGAGGTGGTCGACATCGGGCCGTGCACCACTGACTCCACTTGCCCGATCTTCCCACCAATCCGAGCATCCATGCTTTTTGAAACAAAAGACAAGGACCCGATCAAGCATAAAATGTAATACAATTTTGATTTATTCGACGTAACACGGTTCTCAATGTGCGCTTGTAGAGCAAACGATGGATTTCCTCTCACCGTCGATTCTCCCGAGCACACCGAGACTTTTCTTCCCGAAGACATGCCTGAGCACACACGATCGAGATCAAAAGTAAAGGAGTAAGTGGAAAACAAATTAGAACGCATCGCTGCATATAACTCATCAGCACGCCAATGAGAAATTGATGAGCCCTCCTCCCGATCCGTGAAAGTAAGCTGACCAAAGAACATCAAGGCACAATTACCACAAGCAGCACGATGGAGAGGCTTCGAGACGCATCCAATTCATATCATAAAATCCCATCAAATCCGGTATAATAATCATCACACATATTCAAAGTTTGCTTACAAGTGGTAATATCAGCCCTCAATTGTTATACAGACTCATTGGCCGCAAAACCGCTTCTCAAGATAATCCCAAAGTCGCTTCGCTTACCATGAAAAGGAATGGAGGCTTCACTGGATCAAGAGTCCGTGCGGACCTATGAGACAAGCATAATCGATAAAAGGTCCCAATCGAGTTTGCTTCTTCTTCTCCGTTGGTTCGTGAATGTCCCATCAACAAACACAAACTTTCTGGGCGAGCTTTCAAAGACAACTTAATCACACGTGCCCATGAAATATACTTTGACAGAAAGACCACGGGTGATCATATTCCTGCTGATCTCCGCACCTAAGATAATAAGGAGAATGGGGATCTATTTTCCCATCGTTTACCATAATGAGAAGAACCCGAGAGTAGAGGTCAGATGATGATGATCAAGAAATCGAGAAAGAAAATAAATGGGTAAAAGCTTGTTAGCCGCTAGTGGCTCGATACCATGAAAGAATTGGTTTTCCTTCATTCTATCGATTCACCCGAAATATATATATAATATTACAAACTAAAAGTCTGGCATAAGAGCGTATGTTTATAAATATGGCTATAATATGGCAATTATACCATTGACCAAATCAAGCTATAAATACGCTTAATATGGCAATTATACTATCGACCAAACCGGATTATATGATCTTTAAAAATAGAAGATTAGATATTCTAGTATAATCTTAATATATATCATATAATAAAATGAGTGGAGTATCTTATCTTTTTTGTCCTGCTCTGGTGCATTTTTCAGAAAGATATTCATATAATGAGTCACCCGCGGCCATGTTCGCGAAGTACTTACTCTGATGGTGGCGTCATATGACATGTTTAAGTTGTATAAGTTTGACAAGAATTAATATGAGGTCTCAGAGTCCACTATAAAGGGTTGATGCCTATTTTAGTGACATAGCCTTGCTTTTTAAGTTTGAGTCTTCTTCTATTTGAGGGAAAATTTTTAAACAAAAATTCAAATTCGTGACTTTCGCTTCTGCTATATATTTGTTAGACCAAAATAAAAGAAGCAATGAACTTGGTTAATAAGAAGTTTATGGATGCAATGGTTGAATTTCCCCTTCCACAAGGCCAATCATGATTGTGAGTGGAATACAACATAAATTGCAAAATGTTTTATTCTCTTTTCTAGTGCTAAACTTAATGAACATGCATGCACTCCAACACACACATGTATATAGTCGCATTAGGGCTTTTGTAAACTCAAACATGGACAAGCAATATGGAAAGTCAAGTGGTCCATATGATTACCAATCAATGGTTTAATAAAATAAAGAAGAATATCTTTGGTCAATAATTCAATATAAGGTAATTTTCAAATTAATGCTGATGGAAGATGTATTTAAAGAGAACCCCTAATAGAATTGGTCATTAAACCCATACGTAAAGTTTTTCCATCAAATAAGGCTTGCCAAACTTAAAGGGGTCAAGAGGGAGAAACACAATTATTGATAATTGCTCGATAGAAATTTACTATACTTGTCATGGATCAAGGTACTCAAAGACTCTTGTTTTATTTGTGATTATTAAAATCATTATGTTCAAAGATCTTACCTATTATGGGTTATGTATTGTTTGATAACAAAAGGTTATTGCTTACATGTGGTATCAGAGCTTTGATTACGAACTCGTGATTTTCCACACAATTTGATATGTTTTATGTCTGTATTTTTTTTATACCATACATCGCTTTTGATCGGGCTATTGTGTAAATTCTACATACACACGATATGAAACCTTTCTTGTCCTTATTTTATTATGTTTTACAGAATGACACACATGTGAATGTTCTCATGGATCAACCGTTAAAAAATTGTCTTTTCATAAGAATAAGAGAGACAAGATGATGAACCAAGGATGACTACCTACCTTACTATTAACAAATTTTGTATTTGCTGGGAAAGGCAATATTAATAATAGGAAAGTAAGTCCTATACTATTAACAAATTATACAAGCAAAAAACAAGTACGTTGTAAAAGGAAAGAAATCCCTTGTTCTACATGACATTAATGGTTTTTAAGTTGGAATCTTTGGTTTTTTAGACCACTATCAACTTTGTAAATTGTAACTTCAAGCACATGCTTGCCACCATTTTCAAGGTTAGATTTTCAATGAATGTTTTATCAAGCTTTCTCGATTTACGCTCACAAGTGGAATCGTATACCTATATTAAATTCTGATTTATGCTTTGCAAATAAATCTATTTCTATGATATTTTATAGATTCTCGATTTACGTTTGCAAAAGTGGATATGAGAGCATATATAATTGATGACAATTAATGATACAGCTATATGAATTATGATTTTGTGTCAATTGTTTGCTATATAATAGCACTGTTATTACGTACAAAACGAATAAATTGAATTATTTGTAGCTTAATATAATGAATTCGATACTTTATGAAAGAATGACCGATTGTATTATTTATGATCATAAAGTTTACATGGATCATCTCTGCGTTATGGTACGCAATAGTATTATGAAGTTTATAAGTTATCTTCGCCAATTATCTCTTGCGCTGTAATGATATTAAGTGGGCTAGTTTTACATGGCTTAAAGTTTAATTTAATTTGATCTTTATATTATGCATATTTGTGGTCACCAAAGTGACCAAATCTTGTGTTTGAAATATCAAATTATAAAACTTTCATCAATAATTTTGTTTAATTTGATATTCATATTATGTTTGTTAAATGACTTAATGTTTTGAATATCATAATTATTTATATTATACAATGAATCTCACTTATAAATGGTTCATTAACCACCAAAAATGGTTGAACCTAAGATTTTTAGTACTAATTGTATAATATTATTATTGATTACCTATCATGAAAATGCTTATAAATGACATTGATAATGCTGTCATATAGAATTTGATCGAATTGTCATGAATTAAATATCATTTCATAAAAAGGGTTTTACAACAGATAACTATTTATATGAATAATACATTATGGAAATCATTCTCATATAATGTGAATTGACACTTAAAAGATTTTGAGGTATTATTCATATAAATTTAAATGAAACTTATTATGTGTGATTTCTTTTAAAAATATCAAATTCACATTATAGCAAAGCATTTGACATGTCCATGATTTGTCTTATTATAGAAAGTTTTGGTAACTGTCATATTTATGAAGTGTCATTAAGTTTTTCTTGTACTTAACCATTGGTTGTGGTAATATTATGAGATTTTTTTCAATAAAATCTGTATGTTTTAATTTTATTTATTTATCACAACATAATGTCTCGCATGATAATTATATTATCATGTATATGCTGTCATGAAATGTTATCATGAGAATACTAAAGGTTTCATTATCACTTTTAATAATGCAAAATATTGTTTATCACAATATTTTGAAATTCATATAATGTAAAGTTCGTTAGTCACCAAAGTGGCCGAACTTGAATGTCCCGTGAATTTCAAATTGAGGAATATGTAAAATATTACTTACTGCAATATTTTGAAATCCATATAATGAAAAGTTCGTTAGTCACCAAAGTGACCGAACTGAATGTCATGTGAATCCCAAATTGAGAAATATGTAAAATATTGCTTACTGCAATATTTTGAAATTCATAAAATGAAAAGTCTTGTTGTCACCAAAGTGGCCGAACTTGAATGTTCCAAGAATCTCAAATTGAAGAATGTATACTTATGATATTCGATTACTCATTCCTTATGGATGCTTGCAACATAATTAAGTACTTAATAAATGAGTATACAGTTCATTAGTTATAAGATATTTAAGAATTTATTCAAAGGTAACCAACCATTTTATGAATAACAAAACATGATGGGATAATCTTATAGTTTTGTTAGGCTGGATTTGTACATCAAAAGATTACAAATATAGTTTTAACATGGACTATGAAGATTATCCATCAAAGAAATATGCACTAAAAGCATCACAAAGTTATTATATATTGTGATATCTACCCAAAGGAGAATTGTAGTACATATGTATCGTTTTGAAGTTATTTGTTTGAATCAGATTATGGGTTTTACTTGCAGTTTATTAAGTTTAATCATGAAAAGCATAATATCTTATGTTACATTATTGTCCTTAGATTTGTTAATTATTTACCAATGTTAAGTTTGTTATTGTTCCTCTAAGTAAAATTATGCTTGGTTGAGGGGTGACCACTATCATTATGAAATTTGATGATATGTAAGAACTAAGTCCTTTATAAATGATACAACTATGAGACTAAAGACCTTGGAAAATTATGAATAGTTGAAGGATTGCACAAAGTATGTTTTGAAAAGACTCTAAGTTATTAATGATTATTTACCAACAAAAGGAAAGAATGCAAGGAAGTCTTTTAGACACTGTTTAAAGTAAGTCAAGCTCATTTGAAAATAATAATTCAAAAGCATGGTTAGTTCTTGTATGATCTTAATACATTTACTAGGTTTTCTTTTAAAATGACTACTTTTAATAGAATGACTTGTTTCTAATATGATTTGAAGTATTTACGCTTGAAACACCCTTATGATATACTTGATTTAAAGTTAAAAATTGATATGATTTATGTTTATTTATGCTGACCAAAATTGTATTTTGTAGATCACATTGTTTCAGTTCATATATACGATATTTAAAAGCAAAGCATAAAGTCAAACAATTGTGTTTTAAGGTGATAAATGTTATATAATTGCTCACTAAACTTGCAAACTTGATGCTTATGTTATATCAAGTATAATTGTAATATTTAATGTTACTTAGTTGGGTGCAAAAGTATCCCTTTACTGTAGGATAGAGATTTATAACCAAAACTTAAGCATTATGAGTGATAGTTAAAACTAATAATATATATCCATCAAGAATATTTATATATGGGAGTGGTAAGTACCATAAAATATGGTGAATGAAGAAATTATGATAAAGTTGTTTATCCCTTTATAACTCTTAAAGAGGCTCGACATAGTGATGAAGGTTAAAATTAGAAAGTAAATAACTAAATAATGAATCATTCTTAAATGAAGTGGATACTATAACCACATAAAGATCCTTTATGTTAGAGTTTAATATGAAAGGTTCAACTTCTAGTTTTTATTTAATATTTCAAGTTTGTTTCTTAATTGATATAAAATATGAGCCAAGTGGGAGAATATTGTATTTTTCATATGGCTCATGTTTTTTTATCGAGGAATGTTATATGGATTAAATTAGAGACAAACTTTTATAACTACTAAACATTAATATTTACTTAAAGTCAATTGAAATTGACATAGATATTGTAATGTGCTTTCATGACATCTTAAGTTATGTTATATCATAATGTTTTTTGGACTTAAGAAAACTACTACCATTAGTGGATATATCCAAATATTGGTGGGAGATAAAATTTTTAATATGTCTCTGATAAATATCATCTCTCAACTTACATTTATTAATTAGGTTATGAAAACAAGATCTCAAATTGTATGATAACGATAAAGAGACAATACTATATGATGTAGATGTCCTACATAAAGTAACATGAATGGTCAAATTGTCTCATAAAGTATATATTTAAATAATTATGAGATATCGAATTGATTGAGACAATATTATGTGATGAGATATCCTATATGAAATTGCATGTTTGTTATATTGTCTCATAAAACACATTATATTTAAAGATTTTGGGATATGAAATGGATTGAAATTATCATGATAGAAGAACCTTAATGATTCATGCTTTCTATTTACTCTCAGATTTAATTATGTTGGATAATAGTTGAAAATTTATCTTTGTCATTTATTCATATTAATTGATGATTATATAAAGGAATGATGTAAAGGTATGATAATCAACTATCAAAATATGTACTGTGACATAATGTGTCACAAATTATGGATTATGATTGTGAATACATTTTAGGACTTGATTTATCAACCTTATGACCAAGTTGCTAAAAATAAATTCTCGTTATTACTCTTCAACAACAAATATCCTATGATTATTGAGGACATGAGGTTAATGATTTGGTGTTGTATATGAGATAATTCAGAAACAAAAGTGTTAAATTTATTGATTATGTGTACAACTTATATTTTGAGATTTAATAATGAAACGAGTGCCTGTAAGACGTTGAGTGCCATGTCAAAGTGACAAGTCTTAGGCTCATTATGGTGGGCTAGTCTCAAGGATGATTGTTTATTTGATACTCTGAGCTCATGTAATTATTGTTTCGGAGTATGAATTGTAAGAATCCTACTTTGTATGATTGGTATATATACATGAATGCGTTATATGAATTAAACAGGATTTTGTATATGACAAAAACATTATTGTTGGACCGTTAGTGATTGCCTTATTACAGATCATATTAAGTATAGGACTTAGACAGATACATGTAAGTGAATTATATCGATAAAGTGGAATACAACCGCCATGATCCTTATTATTTTCTTTATGTAATAATGATTTTATGATGTGACCAACATAAGAATGAATTTATCTTATATATGCACATTATGTCTTATTATTAAACAGTAGTGGTAAATAATGTTATATGGGCCAAATGGGAGAATGTTAGACTTTCCTTTTGTAAGTCCAAACATGGGCAAGCAAAATGGAAAGTCAAGTGGCCCATATATGATTACCAATTAATGGTTTAATAAAATAAAGAATAATATATTTGATTAATAATTAATAAAAGGTACGTAAAGACAAATGTAATGTTTTCTCTCCATCAAAAATGACTTGTCAAACCTAAAGGGGTCAAGAGGGAGAAACACAATTGTCGGTAATTGCTCGATAGAAATCTACTATACTTGCCTCTCTCGCTCATGGACTGCCACGTGGAAGACTCTTGTTGTATTATGTGATTGTGAAAATCATGTTCAAAGATATTACTATTATGGGGTTATGTATTATTTGATAACAAAAGGTTATTGCTTACATAGTTTTCCAACACTAACATATATGCTAATTGAGTTGTAAGAAACTAGTTCAATCATCTATTTTAATTTTCTAAATAACCTTACATGATATTCATTTACCTAGAATAAATATATCATGATATTATATCTTTTTCTAGGACTTGGGATAATATTTTTCTTGTTAAACAAAGGGCGAGCTAATGCATGCCTAGGGCATATGCCCTCAAATTTTAGAAAATAGCTCTTCAAATGGAGGATTTGAACTGGTTCACAATATGAAATAAAAAAATTTACCAATACCACTAGACTATAATACTTTAATTGATTAATGCCCCTAAATATTTATAAACTATTAGCCCTCCTATTTTACAGCATCCAATTGTTGTCATTGTCTTCTACATATAAGACGTATAGCTACTTTGATTTTCACCAGAACACCAAAGGACTTATAATCTAGTTTATCTTGAAGTTTCAATAAGATACATGATAACGTGGTAAAAACTAGAAAACTATATATATATATATATATATATATATAGGTAGATAGATAAAACTAAAAGAACTGAATATTTCAAAATCTATTTCGTTTCCTTTCTAAGATGAATTTAAACCAGGAAACTGAAGATTTCGTGTTAATTCTTCTCTTTTACCTTGTCATTTCCCCTTTTCTTTTGCCTAGTCATTTCCCAATCGATTACACCCATTTACGTCCTAAGATGACTTATAATCAGCTTTATCTCAAGTTTCAACATGATATGATAACGCTAAAACGGAAAACTATTTATCTATCTATCTATATATATATATATATATATATATATATATATATATATATATATATATATATATATATATATATATATATATATATATAGGTAGATAGATAAAACTAAAAGAACTGAATATTTCAAAATTTATTTCGTTTCCTTTATAAGATGAATTTAAACAAGGAAACTGAAGATTTCGTGTTATTTCTTCTCCTTTACCTAGTCATTTCCCCTTTTCTTTTGCCTAGTCATTTCCCAATCGACTACACCCATGTAAGTTTAAGATAAAGATAGGATGGCAGAAGCAAATTAGGAAAAGAAAACTCCTCCTAAGTCCTACCTATATTCTTTGTTGTAGGCTAGTACGTCCTAGCGTGCGGTTTATACAAATTCGTGGTAGATTTAGATGGTGACCTGTGATTGACTTTGGTACGATTATGAATGTACAAGATAACTTAGATTCGCCATGCAGCTATTGATTTCATACTGCAAACAATTACAGAAGCCATTGAAATAATCGAAGAAAATGGCTTCCTGATTATAGATATTATCAAAAGTTCATGTTCCTGGTCGCAGTTGTCTGTTCTCTAAAGCCTATCCAATGTTTAATTAATTTTCATCCTTACAACTTCAAGCTTTATCATAATATATCATTGAAGTTATTTAATTTTCATCCGTACAACTACGACCTTTTACAAATGTTTCGTACAAAAATTGTGCACAGAAATTTCTAACTGGCTACCACCACCCAGTTGAAATTCACGTGGGAACACCAATGTTTGAAACGTAAATTAGGCAAGAAAGTCAATAAAGGCCAACCACATACCATCTATAAATACCCATATATCACAACCCAAACAAATCATATCAGAAGTTGAAGCAAAGAGTAATTAATTGTGTGTGAAGGAAAAAGAAATGGCATCTGAATGCGAAGGTAACTTAGGAATTATTGTTCATGTCATTAGCATATGATGTTTACATCTCTTAATGCTAAATCATTTTCTCATGAGATTATGCAGGTAAGAGTTCTTGGCCGGAGCTGGTGGGAGCTCAGGGAGAGGTGGCTGCAGAAACCATTAAGAGGGAGAATACTTGTATCACTATCGTCGATATCCTACTAGAAGGAACAATTGTTACCGCAGATTATATCAGCACTAGGGTCCGCTTAGTTGACAAAACGGCATCAGAGTCAGTCCCAATCATCGGATAGACTCACAACTGGTTTATTGGTGCTTATTCACCGACCCTATAATTTGGTATTAATATTTATTGTAATGTGAAATAATGGATTGAAGCGTCAGCTGGCATTAATGTTGCTGTATTCCTGAGTCAAAATATATGTTCTATAGGCAGGCTTATTCTGCAGCAGCTTTTTCATTCTTTATATTAAAGTTGGATTTAGATCATGTCTGTACTAATTTCTGAGAAATGATCAAAACCTTTTATGGTTATAAGAATCTTGAATAGTGTTTAAACTAATTGTATTGAAAGAAGGTGTGATTTAAAATAATATTATATTATATATAATAATATAATAAAACCTTACTATATTATAACAAAAAGTGTTTAGTTATAAAAAAAATAAAAAAATCAAGAAACCTGATTTTTATTTGCCTAAGAAGTTAATTATTTTAACAATTAATAAATGTTGGTAATGTTAGTTATATCTTTAACTTCAATTCAACTTTAGTTGATGCTTCCAATTAAAGGCCAAAAAGTTATCTTAAAAATATCTCAGTAATGTTTTTTACACTCTCCTAATTATTTCTAAACGAAGCTGATAGAGGAATGTTTTTACCGAAAAGTACAGAATGTTAATCCTGACAATCTTAAAGAGGTATAACTTGCAATATTATATACTCTTCTTGAAGATGTCATATTTGACATCATGCTCTGTGATGTTATTCAAGATAGGTAACATTCAAACTTAGAGAACCTTGATGGCAGGACTAGGCATTATGAAATCAACAATACAAGATTGATATACATCATCATGTCCATTTTGAGGAAATATGAGATCGATTTTTCAATACAGGATTACAATTTCTTTCCTTCTTACTTCGTTCTTTCTTCAAATTTGACATACCATTTCTCATATTAATAGCCTCTTCTATTAAACCTCACAAACTAGTATATTGATCCACCCTCTCCCAAGCTTCAACAATATAATAAAATGTTTTTTCTTTATAAAAAAAAATGCCTCAGTACTAATAGAAAAAATGATGTTTAAACCAATGTGTTAAATACAAGCTATAAATGAACAAAATTATGGGTTCCAATTAATTTTCCATAATTTTTTTTTCTCAAATATAAAATGATTTTAACACTACAAGAAAAGTGAGATATAGAGACATGATTTCAATTGGGGCCAAAAAATTCCATAGACAATGCATGCCTCTAGCCTCTGAACATATGATAGATGGATTTTAAATCAAGTAAATGATTTTATAGCTGCAGAAAATAATGAGCTGCTAGCATATATGGCCCAATACACACAACTAAATGGGCTTTTCCACAACCATAAATGATTTTACAGCTAGTATATATGGCCCAATATGCACAACTAAATGGGCATTCCCACGACCACATACCCACTATATATCCCTCATGCTTAAAAGTCATTTCAATATTTAGACGTAACTCTCTCTCTCACTACTTTCTCTCGTTTTCTCGCTTGGGTGCGGTTATAACCTAAGACTTTTGTATTAAAGGAGTAATACATGAATTTAAGACCAACATGGTGCTTTGTTTGTTAGATATGAACAATATTAGTCGAAGTTGCAACAGTAGATTTGAAAATTTTATTTTGGTATTAGGACTAAAGGTGGCAACCCCATGTTCCAGACGTTGAAAATGATAAGGATGTTACATGAATGTATCCATGCAATATTACGTGGAACTTGGATCATGCATATCCACGAAATCAAGAAGTCCCCCACATTGTAGGACGCGGATTAGGCTGTTACACAGAACCGCGTGTATAAAAGGAAATTACTCTATAACGTGATTAATTGGTCACTAGGAAAATATGAGAGATTTAAAAAAAAAATTATATGAAAACCATCACACAAATAGGAACATTAATATTGAATCATCGCTAATCAAAATACGTGATTTGCGTAATCGCACCTAAATCCATAACAAACACAGATATTCAATCAGCCTGAATTTTGGCGATCTTCCGCATCTAAATATGAAATTGAGGTTTTACGATCTTCCGCATCTAAATCGAATCTGCTTTATGATCTTCCGCATCTACACTAGCTTTTCGTCTAATATTTCTCCGACAATGGGAATCGAAGAAAGAAAAAAAAACCTCATGCGATCCTGACTACGACTCTATTTATAACCAATCATATTCCAGATATTTAACAAATATTTATTGTTCGTAATTTCTATTTTAACCCATCATAAAAAATAGAAATTACGTGATGTCTCTACACATTGATGCCCACACTTTATAATATATTAATTAAGACCCCAAAACTTAAATTAATCACTTTAATTAGCCTAACTTTATTTGATAGCCTATAACTATCATTTAATATATCACCCCATATATTCAATTTACTCCAACAACTCCCACTCGGGGCTATATATGTAACTTTATAAACGTGAATTATACTTATGAGCTCATGAGTTTTTCTATCAAAACTTTATATACACACAATCTTGTCCATTAACCACACCAATATAGAACCAAAGCAACGTCAAGCATATTTCGTAACTGTGACTCCATCAACGATCACATATATCAATGTAACTAATAACAAAGATCAAGTGTGGATGTGTAGCATGGAAATTTCATGCAATGTGATCTCAACATGCCTATTTCCAACTGGTCCTCCTTAAACCTTAGTGAGATCAAACCATACAAAATTAAAGTGAATGAAAACTGAATACTTGACTACAGTAAATAACCTTAAAATCCATAATATCCATAACAAAAGTATCTAAAAAGCATCTAAAATACAAACTCCCACTAAAACGACACATCTTGAAGAGAAACCACACCCATATGAGCAGTGTGCTCATGAAAGACCTTGGGTGGTAATCCCTTAGTCAGTGGATTTGCAATCATGGAGTTTGTCCCAATGTGCTCTATAGATATAAGTCCACTCCGAACCCTTTCTTTGACAACTAGGAATTTGATGTTCATAAATTTTGACTTCGTCGAACTCCTGTTGTTGTTGGAATATAGTACTGCTGATTTATTGTCATGTAACAATCCTAAGTGGTCTTTCAATGCCATCCATAATACGCAGCCCCGTGACAAAATTTCGCAACCATATTCCATGATTAGATGCCTCATAACAAGCTACAAACTCAGCTTCCATGGTGGAAGAAGCCACAATATGTTGTTTAACACTCTTCTAAGATATAGCACCTCCAACAAGTAAGTAGATATAGCCTAAAGTAGATTTCATGCTATCTCTAAGATCCAAAGAAAATCTGAGTCGAATATCCAATGATCTCTAACTCCATCCAACTTTCGATAAGTGAGCATGTAGTCTTTTGTCTTCCGTAGTACCTCATGACACGCTTGGTCGCTATCCAATGATCCTTCGTGATCGCTTAACATTTGCCCAACATGCCGCCAAGAATGTACTCAATATCTCTGACGTGTACATACTTGAGCATACATCGACTTTCTAAAGGTCAAGCATAAGGAACTGGCTGCGATTCGAATCTCAAAATTATTCTTAGTGGCATCGATCGAGACTAATTTGCTCTACCTGTGGGTGTCGCTTTGGTTTGCAATCATGCATGCTAAACCTTTAAGAATTTTCAATATAGCTCTTTTGTGATAAAACCAAGTATTCCCCGAGATCGATCCCGGGCAGATTCAGATACCTAACACAAAAAAGAAGCATCACCAAGATCTTTCATCTCAAATTTCTTTGATAGAAATCTCGTTTCATGCAACATGCCTATATCGCTGTGCAAGCAATATGTCACCAACATATAAACCAAGTAAATATGCTTACTCCATCGAACTTATGGTATATACAAATATCAACCATATTCATCTCAAAATAATAAATGATAACTTGATGAAACTTGTAATACCATTGATGAAAAGTCATTTAAGCCCATAGATAGATTTCTTTAACTCTCAGAACCATCCTCTCTTTGTATCTCCCGACACAAAATTTTCTGGTCGCACCATATATTGTTTCATCAATGTCACCATTGAGAAATGCATTTTAACATCCATCCGATGAAGCCTGGTCAAAGACAAGGCCATTATTGTCCTAAAAGAGTCTTTCGATGAAACTGAGAGAAAGTCTCTTTTATAATCGATGCCTTCCTTTCAGGTATAACCTTTAGCGACAAGACGAGCCAGATCTCTCCACACCTTTCTCGAATCCCCGGGTTTTAATATCCATTTGCAACCAATGGGTTTCACACCTTCAAGCAATGGGACAAGATCCCAAACGTCATTATCCTTCATGGACTTGATCTCTTCATTCATGGCATCAATCCACTCTTGAGATTTAGAACTTTCAGGTGGCTCGCTTAAGTCGATGGATCATCTTCCACCGCACCAATGTCAAACTCATGTTCTGTGGCTGAATAGGCAATGTAATCATCCTGAAATGCACTTCTCTTTCTCTAGCGATCTCCTTAATGGGCGAGGGTTCCGAGGAGGTAGAGTTTGTTCTCCCCGAATCCGAGGTTCTTGATATTGTTTTGATTTTGGACTGCTTTCAACAATGTCGTATAGGAGCCCGATCAATGTCAATGATGTCAGGGGAATATCAACATATTCCTCTTCACAGCAAAATCATCCTTATCTTCCTATCAAACTCACATCCTCAAAGAACCGAGCATTTCCCCTGCCTCAAAATTGATTTAGTAGTAGGATCAGAATTTGTAACCCCCGGATCTTTCCCAGAGTATCCAATGTGCACGAACTAACCGCTCTTGAATCCACTTCTTTCATGTGGCCTCGTAAGGCCTTGCTTCAGCTGGACATCCCCAAATGTAGTGCTTTCGACTAGGCTTTCGCCAAACAAAGTTCATAAAGGATTTAGCAGTTGTTTTAGTTGGTACTCTATTTACAGACCGACCCGGAAATTCTGGTACCCCTGGTGAAACTCGCTTAGTGGAGTCCCATTGTACAATCTCTAATGCACACAAAGGGGCCCCACCTAAAAGAGAAGCAATATTCTGAAAGACTATAATACCTCAAATATGTAGATAACTACTAATCGTTCTATCCAAGGGTAGGTCATAACCACATATACATAAAAGGAACCTCAATGAGTTTAATACTAATGTCGAGCATTCTAAGAGTATCATGACCTAGGTTACAAACGAGATTAAATGTATCCAACAAAACAAGGACATATAGGTGGGATAGAGTAATTCGTGCCACTGAGATAAAGCGGTGTTGAATCGGCGCGAGGTAGGCCCTACGAATCACCGACCTAGGAAACGTATTTAAAACAATAATGTGAGATAATAAATCTTAAAGTGGAGCGGCATACTATACGAAATTAATATTTTAAATTTCAAAGATTTCTTCTCTCAAAAAACCTTCCGTTCACTCTTGTAAAGTTCCCGCTTTTAAAACATTTCACAAACCCAACTTACCTAAGTCCAACATATATGCGCAGATCATTCTCAACAAATTAGCCGACACAATGTTAAGGAAAACATTAATCCGAATCATGCTCACAACACAAAGCCAAGCACAAACATGTGAGAATATCAAGTAATAAAATAACTAAGTGAAATGCAATCATAATCCATGAGTATAAAAATAGTTATACCATATTTAGAAAATCAACAACGTCCATACCACATACCCACCATAAACCGTCGATAAGCCGACCTCACGACACCGTGACAACTAATGAACCTGTGGTTACACCCGGCCATCACGTGGCAACTAACAAACCTCCAGTGACCGCCATCACGCAACCAACAAACCTCCAAGCAGACCTACCATCACGTGGCAACTAACAAACCTCCAGGTAGACCCGACCATCACGTGGCACTAACAAACCTCCTCCGCAAGCCCACCATCACGTGGCACCAATAAACCTCCGAGTAAACCTGGCCATCACGTGGCACCTAATAAACCTCCGTAAACGGCCATCACGCAGACCAACAAACCGGTAAACTTGGCCATCACGCGGGCACCAACAAAACCTCCGAAAGTGAACTCGCCCATCACGTGTCCTCTATCAAACCTCCGTAAACCCTACCATCACGTGGCAACTAATAAACTCCGGTAACCCGACCATCACGCAAACCAATATAACTGCTCCCTTTCTCATACCTTTCCAACACACCGTATTAGAGTCACCCACAAAATCTCAAGATCCACTTTTTTAACAATAATTTTTCAAGATATTTACAACTTCAATCCATGTACTGTAATTATCCAAACACCAATTAACTCATCCACGAACACAAGAAACTTAAAATAATTGAAATGTTGACAAAATTCACATGAAATAATAACTTGTTTTATACGAACCGGTAAATCATGTTTGAATGCAAACTAACCATCCGATCAAAACAAGATATGTAAAGTATTTTATCGGCCAATAGATATAATAACATAATACCCCAAATCATTTAGTTATTATAAACCACTCACTCGACTATAGACGCCGCCCCGGCTCCTTCGTGATCGTCTCCCCACCGCGTGAGTGCCCGTAATATAGATAAACCCACTTAGCTCTAATAACCGAACCAACAACATCGGGATACCGGCGCCTTGGGGAATAATTTTTAGAACTATGAAAACCATCCCAATTGGACTCGATTGTGTCCACTACACAAGCAGCCCTATAGGCCCGAGCACCAAAATTGGGGCTTTTCACCCGGGAGCTAATTTCTCTAAATTGAACCGTCCACTAATTCCTAAAAACATCCAATTTCACTAATCCAACTTCAATTTTTTCCACTTGACCAATCGGGTACTCTATTTCAAATTCCAACTTCTGCAGAATTACCCGAAACAACCTAAAATGGAAACCAACCAAACACAGCCCAAAATTTATAAACCACATCAATGGAGTTTCTCCAAGAGACCAGGAACACATCAGTACCCTTACCTTGGTCCAAAGGTTGCTGTGGTGGCCGGAAAACTCGATCCAACAGTCGACCGAATTTGTTTTTGTCGTATCTTTCAAACGGTGATGAATCTGGAGAAAAGGACCACGGAAATGAGTTCAGAGGGTCCAAAAATGGTGGAAAGGAGCTATGGGGTGGCCTGAACTGGCCGGAAATGGTCGGGGTAACCAAGAAAATACCGTGACCCATCTGGTCGCCGCAGCCTTCGTCGCCCGATCCCGGCCAAGGCCCGGGCCAGGTCGGGCCGTGGAAATTTTACGACCGGCTTTGTCTGGATGTCCTCCTCCCACATGTCCGGCGCGTGTACAGTGAAAGTTTCCGGAATCATCTCCTTTGGTTGAAACTTGAAAGGCCTACAAATGGGTTAAAACGACCCATTTTGGTGCCTCACGTTCGGCGGGGAGTTTTCAGGTTTGAGCCCAGTGAGTGTCAGCTGTGGTTTCCTTCGCACGCAAAGCCATGTATAGGGCTTAGGGTCGCCAGTAAAACACTCGAAAAACAAATTTGACATCGCTAAAACATCGCCAGTTAACTAATGGCTATAACTTTTTATCCGTAGTTTCGATTTGACGCTCAACCGCCATGAACTCGTGACGACGTGCCCTACGAAATATGTCTTAGTAAACCCAAAACTATTCATCCTGAAAAGTCAACTTTGGTCCATATTAAGTGTTGGTCAAACTCTAGTCAACTCGTCAAACTTAGTCAAACTTGGTCAACTGTGGTTACAAACTTGTATTATTCGTGCGGGTCATTACACTATTAAGGATTATATGTCATAGCCTTTAATGCTTCACCCTATAGTGATATCAAAAGTTAGAATGACAATCATACTTTTACCATGTCTTTGAAAGCCGCTATGTTTCGCTTTTCTCAAAGAACAATTGAGTCCATGCCTGAGAACATGGCATGGTGTACTGTGGGACGATATCGCACTCTTCTAGGAATTTAGAAAATGGTCCCGAACGTTGTTCACCTGAACCGCCATACTTTCCATAGTATTCACCACCGCCGATTCCGACGCTTTTAATCAGGCCTTATCGAGCTGATTTTCTAAATCTCCAACTTTTGAACGATTTGAACACTTCCAGTGATTGGGACTTTTCATGAATGAGATAAAGGTAGCCATAACGTGAAAAATCGTCTATAACGTGGTATAAATATTGTTGGTCATTCCATGAAACCGTAGGAAATGGCCCACAAATATTCCTGTATAGAGCCATGTAAGACATTTGTAGCTCGTTGGCACCAAATCTCCTTGTGTTTGTTTGTTTTGCCTTTATGTACTCAGGTGCAAATTTCAAAATTTGCAAAATCAAGGAATCTAGAATCCCATCCGACACAAGCCTTTCAATTCTCCTTTCGAGATGTGACCTAATCTCATGTTATAATGATGAGAATTTTATCTGCTAATTTTCTTTAACACTGAAAGTGCTTAATTGCAAGGTTTCAAGGATATGAAGAACAGATCAAGCATATAAAGGTTATCTACATAAGATAAAGAATCAAGACTAACCAAATTTGACTAAAAGACTAAATTTATTATTTCAAAAGAACAAGTATAACCAAATTTGTCTAATATGGAAATAGAAACCAATTTCTCGGAAGGATCTGCATAACATATGTCTCATTCAAACTAAATAAGTACCCGTGATTTTATAATAACCTAAATGTCCCAATTGCCTCAACTTCGACCTTCTTGCCAATATCGCCACAAAGATGTATCTTTCACCATCATTTGGCTTTGGCAACCTCTGCAACCCCGTATGGACACGATGATGAGGTTGTACCCGCATCCATCCACCAAGTGTGTTTAGGTACCGAAGTCAAATTAACCTCAGAACAAAACTGATTAAGAAGTGTAATTTTCTTTGCACGCTAAGCATGAGATAGTTGGTACATTTTGTTTCTTCTATGTCCCATTAGCTCCACAGAAGAAACAACCATCAACCCTTTTTTGTTTATATTGTTTCTTTTGATATGAAACCTCTGCAACTTCTTTATCCTTCTTTCTTTTCTTCCCTTTATCCTTGGAAGTACTAGTCAAATGAGCACTTTCTATCTTTTCTTGCTTCAACCTTTCCTCTTCTTACATAGTCGAGAGATGAGCTCATTGAGAGACCAAGCCCTTTCGCGCTTGTAGCTCACCTAAATTAACCGACCGTGTGGGAAAAGATATCAAAAACCAAATGCATAAGCAAATCCTCAGAGAGATCAAGTTTATGTGCTCTAACTTTGAAGCAAGATGAGACATTTCCATTAGTACTCCCCCTAATGTTCTATTACCTTTATATCTCATCGAGATGATTTTTCCAAAAGTGTACTTGTTTTAGACTTTTCATTCGCGAATCTATTCTTAATTTCTTCTAGGAACTCTTTGCTGTCTTTATCGTTTTCGCATATCATACTGAATGCTTCCTGAATAATTTTTAATGATCATCAAACACATGCGATTTGACTTCTCCTACCTTTCAATATCCCTCTTTTCATCAGAGGAACTTTCAACAGTAAGAGGTGCAGGAGAAGAAACCCTTAACGCAAGGTCCAGATTCATGACACCGAGAACTATTTGGAGGTTCTCATGCCATGTCTTGAAGTTTGTGCCATTTAGCATAGGAATAGAATTAATGCTGGCATTAATGTTAGAAGCAGTACTAGTAGTTGAATCAGAGATCAATAAACAAGCAAAAAAAAACTCACATAAGATGAAAAACCGAAAAATAAATTCAAATAAAGGCAAACCCCATCTCAAGATATCGAACACTCTATTAATATTTTATCTTTTTGGATAAAAAATATGAACTTGCAAGTGATATATCTTGGTGTAGTAATCAAATACTGATATTAAGAATATATTGTAATTTGCAATCTTTTCGGGTCAATTTATTATTCAGTATGTAAAACCAACAATTGTCACGCTGCTTATTACCACAGTACATGCAATTAAGTAAATATTAATTTTCCTTGGGGCCACCATCATTCACATAGTTACAGTATTATAATCTTTGTTATATTTTGAAATAAAATTAATTTGCACAAAAAGTGGTCACTTCTGGGTGACATATCAGGTTAATTAACTTATCTCAAAATATATATATAAACACCTATATTTGAATGTAAATTTTCGTAAATACACTGTAATGATAACATATTTATATTTAAATCACCAACTAAAACATCCAATTGGCCTTAACTATTATTATTATTATTATTATTATTATTATTTTATTTTTTATCATGTACCTCTTCAGGGGTACCAATGCTCATTTGTGTTCTCCTCTTTTGGGGAGTAACATCCTTTGAACCAATAGGTCTTCCACGTTTCAGGCATATTTCATGTACCACTTCAAGGGTACCAATGCTCATTTGTGTTCTCATCTTCCGAGGAGGAACATCCTTTGAACCAATAGGTCTCTCACACTTCAGGCGTAGTTTAGACTCATTTGCTAATTGTCCTTCAGGGACATGAATCCATGCTCTAATTGTCCTTCAGAACAAGAACCGGCCTCTGAAAGCATTTGACACGGATCACATGAGGAAAAAAAAAAAATAATAAAGAATATTTCTTTGGGCCCCAAGTAAAATAAAAAAAAATCATTTTCTAAATATATTCTTAACAATTCAACATGAAAAACCGTCTATCACCAAATGAGATTTAAAAAATTATGTGAAAACCATCACACAAACAGGAACATTCATATTGAATCATCAAGAATCAAAATACAGGATTTACATAAGCGTACCTGAATCCATAACAAAATATTGAGATATTTGAATATGAGTCTGAAACTTTATGATCTTCCAGATCTGAATCTGAGTCTGAGGCTTTATGATCTTCCAGATCTAAATCTGAATCTGAGGCTTTATGATCTTCCAGATCTACACTAGTTTTCTGTTTAATATTTCTCTCTGACAATGGGAATCAGAAGAAAGAAAAAAACCTTGTGTGATCTGGGGACCATGACCCCTATATATAACCAATTGTGTCTGTATATGAATAGTCACGATTGTTCGTAATTTCTATTTTAACCCATCATAAAAATAGAAATTACGCTTGTCTCTACACATTGGATGCCCACACTTTATAATATATTAATTAAGACCCCAAAACTTAAATTAATCACTTTAATTAGCTTAACTTTATTTGATAGCCTATAATTCACATTTATTTAATATATCAGCCCATATATTCGATTTTACTCCAACAAAATAAACTCCTTCATGCTTATCTTTTTGTAGTCAATCGGAAGCTTTGATGAACATGTGCTTTTTCTTCTTCTTTTTTTTTTACACCTTAACACGTGCTTAATTGAAACACCAACATCCTGCAATTACAACAGCCTAGGAAATTCATTCAAGAAATCTGATTTGATGACTTTAACTTATAAGGTGGGATCATCTTAGCCAGTATTTACGTCTCTTATTAGATAATTTCTTTCTCCAAAAGACCCCTCCATCTATATTAATTTGACCGCTCATTTTAGGGAATGACTTGGGTTAGCATATTTGAATGATTCACAGTGATGGGGCATGGAGTAGGCCCATATCTAGGACTATACGAGATAGGATGCCCAAATTCAATTATTAGTTTTATTATTATTAGTTATTTATTTAATCGTACTTTTTAGGATTTATCTATTAGGGTTTTTAGGATTTATCTGTTTGAGTTATTTAGGATTTATTTGTTAGGATTTTTAGGATTTATCTGTTAGGATTTTCTTTTGGTGCCTATAAATAGCACCTTATGTTATTATTTTTGGTAGATTTGATATAATATTGAAAAACTCGAGAATTTCGTTTTATTTATTCGTTTGCTTTCTTCTTAATTTTATTATTTTTCGTAGCCGAGCTACATCAATTTGGTATCACAGCATAACTTCGATCTGAGATCAAGTTATTATTCTTGTCCTGTATCAATTTGGTATCAGAGCCTAACTTCGATCCGAGATCAAGTTATTTCTATTTGTTTCAAGTTCTTGATTCAAGATCAGAGCTTCTTGTTTGTTCGGTTTGGTACAGTCCTCTATGTCACAAAATTCACTAATCCAACTACCTTCGATCCCTTTCATTATTCTCTCTACCCGACAACCCTCCTCAGACTGCCGTTCTCGACCGATGGCGGTCGTCTCGCTCTGGTTAGACACCATCGCATTTCGATCGACGCCGCCGCTTCTATAAGGATCGAACGCCGCTTCCAAGGATCGAAACCACGCTTCGGGGTTAAGTACGACAAGTTTTGACCCGCGATTATTACTTTTCGCACTGTGATAGCCAGCCACCGCTCCTTTTGATTTCCCTAATCATCAAACTCCAGTGCTACAACATCCATTGATATATTGTTGCTACTGTTCTAAGGTTCAATCTCCTCCAACAGTCCCGGAATCAACTCATCCAGAACCAAACACCAAGTTCGGCATAAGAAGAGAGCTTGACATCAAGATCCCCTTGGATCCGATTCACTAGCCCGATCAAGCTCTCCATGGTCGCCAGCTCTAGTCAAATAACATTCGACATTCAACCACAAATTCCAAGACTTTGGAAGAAAATCAAACATGGGATATTCAGGAGTAAGCAAAAGAATGACAGTATCGGACTAAAGGCCAGTAGGATTTAGAAATTTTTCTGATCACTCCTCGAAGTCAATTTTTTTTCAACCCGAAGGGAATGATGGGGCATGGAGTAGGCACATATCTAGGACTAGAAGAGATAAGAAGCCTAAGTTCAATTATTATTTTTATTATTATTAGTTATTTACTTAATCGTACTTTTTAGGATTTATCTGTTAGGGTTTTTAGGATTTATCTGTTAGGGTTATTATGATTTATCTGTTTGAGTTATTTAGGATTTATCTGTTAGGATTTTTAGGATTTATCTGTTAGGTTTTTTTTTGTGCCTATAAATAGCACCTTATGTTATTATTTTTGGTAGATTTGATATAATATTGAAAAACTCGAGAATTTCGTTTTATTTATTTGCTTGCTTTCTTCTTAATTTTATTATTTTTTGTAGCCGAGTTACATCAATTTAGTATCACAGCATAACTTCGATCCGAGATCAAGTTATTATTTTTGTCCTGCAACACACAGTTTACATGCCTAATAATGTATAATATTGTGAAGATATGCAATAAGTATAAACAAGCCCCATCCTTTAGGCTCCAATTGGAATATGAAAATACTAGGAAAAGTGGAAAAAACACTAAGGAAAATGATTTTCTAATGTTTTACTTCAAGATGAAAAAAAAAAATATATATATATATATATAAACTAAGAAAAATGATTTTCTAATGTTATTACTTCATCTATTTATTTGATTTTACGTGTATGTGGGTTGTTCATCCCCTTTTGAAATATAGGGGTTGGAGAGTATGCCAATAGGATGAACATGACGCATTAGAGAACACCCTTGGCCTCAAGGATTGAAAAACATGAGTGTTTTTTCCCTTATCTTTGCATGTAGTAAAAAGTCAATTGATTATCATGTTTTCCTCTTGCATGTTGGTTGCCCACGATACTAAAAATGCTTTGTGCGTAAGTGGAGGAATCATTTAGGGAAGGATTTTTAAAGAGATATACATACATTACATACATATATATACATATATACATACATATATATATATATATATATATATATATATATATATATATATATATATATATATATATATATATATATATATATATATATATATATATATGATATATATATAAAGGTATATATATATATATATATATATATATATATATATATATATATATATATATATATATATATATATATGTATATATATATATGTATGTATGTAAATGTATGTATGTATGTATGTATGTATGTATGTATGTATTCGCTACTGTTGGTTTTGGACTTTAATGATTTGGTTACACTTAAACCAAATAAAGCCTTAGAAAATGAAGTAATGGAGACACCAAGACCCACCCTATCTTGGGTCCAGATTCTTATTTGATTTGTTAAAAGTGGTGACTTGAGTTTCCCTCCTACTTTGCCATAATTCAAATCTTGATAAAACTCTTTACACGTATATGGCTGGAAAGGTTTCGAGTCCTTCCAAAAGAATTTGTTTATTACTTCTCCAGAAATCAAAATCCGATCCCTTTTCAGGTTCATTCCCTTACATCATATACCCATTATGGGTGGCTACATGGTGGATGGTTATGAGACGTGTACCGCGGAGCGACCTCAAATGTCCTTTGGCAAGCAATTCCCTAATTCATACATTAACCCCGTCATAACGGCTATCGAGGTGTATGCTTCGTTTGCTTTATCTCTCATGCTCGAGGCGGTTTGTTTGCTCTAGTATCCGGCCCCATTGCTTGAGGTGGTTGGGTTGGGGTTCATGCTTGATCTTCCTGCAGATTAGCGGTTTGTTTGCTCAGGCCACTTAAATAACTGTCATGTGATCGGGTTTGAGTCGCCTACATGGATGTTCAGGTCACTCACACGAATGCCATTTGAGTTATAGCTTATCCCATTCCACTAGCCCCCCTAGCATCGTTTCAAGCCAGTAGGGTTAGAAAGGCGATAGATGTTCCCAAAAAGGAGTCTTCCTATATTGCCAAGCTACTTGGGTTGTATGATGAGAAGAGCTAGGTACGCCTATGAGCAAGTGAGTTCTTTACGAAAGCGTGAGGAGTCCGAGGAGTTCGTCTGTGCGGGCTAGAGTATTGTTCTCAGTTGGGCTTGGCTTGGAATGCCGAGTCACCAAGCTGCACATAATAGTTGAAGAAGTAAGAGCAATTGTGGGGGAAGTTCTGGTCTTGCTTGTACCCACAGGTAAAGGGATATCTATAGCGATTGAGGCGGCTGGCACAGAGCATGTTGCCCGAGCAAGTGCCTCCATTGCCTGAGGTCAAGAACGGTTCTGGCACTCAGCAGTTCAGGGGGAATAATCATCTCATAATACCTGAGGCCTTGGGCCATCTAGGGTTGATGCTTGAGGCATAATGTCATCTCACAGAAAACATCTCATGAAGAAATAACGTCTGTAAGGACTTATGCTACTCGAGGCCTAAGGCCATCAAGGGCGAGCCGCCAAAGGCCATAATATAACCATCTCATGGCTAACATCTCATGGAGGGATAACGCCAGAAGGAACTTATGCTACCCAAGGCATAAGGCAGTCTAGGGCTAGCCGCCAAAAGCTTTAACATGATCATCTCACGGAGGTCGTCTAATGGAGAAACAACGCCTGTAGAGACTTATGTTACCCGAGGCCTAGGGCCATCGAGGGCTAGCCGCAAAGGCTTAGAATAACCATCTCATTATGGAGAATTAATGCTTGAAGGACTTATAACATAGGTATGCTTAAACATATAACATGTTCGAGACCTAGGGTCATCAAGGGCTAGCCGCCTAAAAGTTTTACCATAATCATCTCATGGAGAACTACTAAAAATACTTCTTCATGAAAATTGAGAAAATACTTTTATTCGAGGTGGGGAGGGCAGCTTTCCCAAGCCTACCTGCTTGGGCCTATCTAGGCCGAATAGGGGATGCAGTTCCCAAGCCTACATGCTTAGCCTGTTTTTAAATGAATAGGGATAGTTCCTAAGTTTACCTGCTCTGCCTATCTAGCCGAATAAAGGTGCAATCGTATCGGCTCTACAACCTTTGAATCATCATGCTAGCGGTTTATCGCCTCGAGCTATCGTTGCTATTTGGTTAACATGTCATCTTTCGGCCGTTTGTCCTCATAACAGGTTTCGACTGCTTTTTGGTCTCCTCATATGTCAATCTGGAAATTAGGCCTAATGTAGTTTGGAAACTCAGCATTTTGTGGTAGGAGGATTGCACCGCCTTCATTGCATGAACCCAAGTGCGTCCGAAAAGAGCATTGAAGGATGTGGAGTTGTTAATCATTGTGAGCAGGACCAAGGCAGTGACTGGTTCAACCGAAACCGGTAGTACTATCTCCCCCAACGAGTGGGACTCATACGCTCTATGATATTATCATGCCTTGGATTCTCAACGGCTCGGTCTCGATCCCCAATCTTAATATGATGACTGATGCGTTTTGAATCTCTAGGGTCGCGTTTATCCTTTCTGTCCTGTTCTTCCCAACCCCTCTTCCCTTTACTCCCTTCATAGTGTCCGGAATCTGATGTAGTGGAGACCGTTCATTTGGTCGCGACGACTATGTTGTCCTCGAGCATGGCGTACTGGTTTTCCCTTTAGAATAACTCGTTTATAGTTATGGGGGAATACAGCAACAACGAATCAATGAATTAGATATTAGGATCACCAACTTGTTTCATCGCCGCAGTCACGTTGTTAGCTTATGGCATCGAAGCCAGTCGGGAGGATCGCGACCCTAAAACATTTCATAAAGTCCTTGATGGACTCAGATCTCCCCATCCTGATGTAGAAAAGACTTGTGATGCTTCGCTTTTTTTTTACTGAGCACATGTATTGAGTGACAAACTTTTCAAACAAGTGGTAGAAGGAGGTCATTGTATTTGAAGCTATGAGGTGGAACCATGATAGGGCGGGGCCTGCCAAGCTAGACCGGAAGACTTTACACAACAGAGCATTGTTACCCGTCTACAGCATCATGACCTGGCGAAAGTGCATAAGGTGGTCGAAAGGATCCTGAAGGTCATCGAACATATGAAATTTTTGGCATGGCGCGACGCAGGCATCGTAGTTTAAGATGGCAGGAACAAACGGGGATGACAACATGTCATCCAATGCATGCAATGCAAGGTCCAGATTTCTTCGAGGGGAAGGAGTTCGAATCGATCGAGGATTATTGATAGGAGGATAGTCCCATATAAGGGGAAGAGAAAAGTCCCACACTTCTCCAGACCGCTACGGAGACGTCCATAAAGTTGCTCCCAAACTTTTCTAGCCGTGCGGATGACCTTCACATCGGAGGAATTCTGCCGGTTGTATATCCTAGAGATTATCCGGTTACATGGAGTGTTAGTGTCCATAGTGTCGGATAGAGATCCCAGATTTAAACACACTTTTGGAAGAGCTTCCAGAAGGCCATGGGAACACAATTGACTATGAGCATTGCATTTCATCCACAGACAGATGGTCAGTCGGAGAGGACCATACAAATTTTAGAGGACATGCTATGAGCATGAGTCCTAGATCATAAGGGTAGTTGGGAGGAACACTTGCCCTTAGTGGAATTCGGCTACAACAACAGTTATCAGGTGAGTATACAGATGGCAACCTATGAGGCATTGTATGGGAGGCCATGCCGATCACCTATTTGCTAGACAGAGGTGGGAAATAGCTCTATCATTGGTTCGAATCTAACTAGACACACCTCGGAGAAGGTGAATTTGATACTGACCTCTCTCCCAATGACTTAGAGTTGGCGTAAGAGCCACGCGGACAGCGACGTCAACCCCCAAAGTTTGAGGTCAGATCATGTCTTCTCGAAGGTGATGCCTAAGAGAGAGTGGTCAGGTCTCTGTGTTTAGGAAGTCGTCGAGGCTTTATCAGGCCTTTCGAGGTACTTGAGAGGGTGGGCACGATAGCGTACCGGTTGGCCTTACCGCCTAGCATGTCAAGCGTCCATTAGGTGTTCCACGTCTCCATGCTCCGGAAGTATACTCCATATCCATCTCATGTGGTGGATTGGGGAGAGATTACGGTTGACACAGATGAGGCCTTTAAGGAGGGACCAGTGCTCATTATAGATAGCCGGGATCAGGTTTTGCGACACAAGACCATGAGGCTAGTGAAAGTACTGTGGCAACACCGTGGAGTGGAGGAAGCAACGTTGGAGTGCGAGGACATGATGCTGGCCACCTACCCCTTCTTGTTTAGGGATGAAGGTACACAATTTAGTCATTTAGAAATTAAATTACTAGTTTGCATGCATGAGTTAATGCACTTTGCATATGCGTGTGAGTGATGTTTTTGCATGTGGAATTTCAGGAAGAAATTCTTTTAAGGGGGGAAGAATGTAAAACCCAAGAAAATTCAAATTTTCTAAGAGTGGTGTAAAATGAAATTACTGTTGAAAACCCGACCCTTCTAATTAGACATCGATGACAAAATGTATTTCACCTGGCCAAATCGCCTCGAACTAGCTACCACTGCCGACTTCACAAATTCGAGACGGGAATTTCACGTTTTTTGAGGTACCGAGGACAATACGGGACACATAGCACGTGTTGAGTGGCTCGCAGTGTGCCACGTGTCAAGTGAAGAATCAGTCAAACAAGAGCTCAAGTGGGACTCTTATGAGACATGTGTCACCACATGATTGGGTGGAAATCCAAAGTAGATGGATATATGGATAAGGGTAATCCAAGAGAGCCAATGGGGTGATGACACGTGGCAAAGGGTGCTCCCACTTGACCCATCTTAGACCTACCGGTGGGATGGGGAGAGAGGGGGAAAAAGAGAGAAAGGAGAGAAAAAGAAGGGAGAGCCCTAGAGAGAGAAGCTCTACCTTCTCTCTAAATTTCTCGACGATCAGACCGACGGTTTCCAGCGAAACAAGAGACAAAGTTCTTCCTCGCGACAGGAGCTTCGTACCGAGACCGGAATCGAGGAGTTTTGACAAACTCCAAGAGGTAGGGGTTTTTCTCTTGCTTGGTTTAGTCTTTGGCTAAGAGTCATTCAAATGGTTAGTGTGTTTAAATGAATGGTCAGGCATTTCACCCCAAAGATCGGGACTGAGTTATGGGGTTTCGCAGGATCGTTTTCAAACAGCTGATCGATTGTTGTGCAATTCCAAGATGAATTTGGCAACCATCATCGCCCATGTGTGCTATTTGTGTTATTGCTAAAGGTGAATAACACGTTGGTTTGCATAAATTATGTTAGTATATGAATGCTTGATATATTAACATGAATTGGCATGAAAATGGTATATTGCATTTCATATGCACGAGGACACCATAGAACTGTAGGTGTAAGTGCAGGACATGGTTTCGGATGGTTGACCAATAATTATTTATCGGAGTATGTCCACTATAATATATTGGAGGGTTGTCCACAAACAAACAAATATATTTGTTTTCAAAACGATTTATCATACATGACAAATTGCATGTGTGAGGGAGTCAGTAAGGACTCGAGGCTTGGGACGGGGCCATGTAGACATTCAAGTAGGGATATGCATGGTTTAGTTGAATGTGTGTGTGGTTGCCATTGCATGAGCACTTAAGTGGGGAGTAACCCATGTATGAAAATTCAACTATTGGGCATTGCTCACCCCGTCGTGGGAATAACACTTTCAAGTGCCGAGGTACAACTGCCACGGCTCATATAGACCCTTCGCTAGACATGAAAGGCCAAATATGGCCTTGTTTTGTATTTTGTAAATCCTAGGTAGAAACTCAGTTTCTGTAAATTTTAATTAAAGATAATTTGTAATTAAACTCGTATTTTGTACAATAAATACATTTTTGCGAGTTTTCCTTGTTCCAATGGCCTTTATGATAATAAGGCTAATTTATGTTGATTTTAGAATGTGTTGAACAAAAGAAGGAGTGCAGGGGACCAAAATGGGGTGGGCTACTACCCATTTCCAGCCTTAGGTCACGACACTGTAGTTGTGTCGTGACAGGAGGGATTGTGGTGTGCACAACAGCATGCTCGTCCGCACGACATACTATGCATGTGCTGGGCGTGGGGCATGTTTCCCGAGAAGGCCTCGTCAACAGTCTTCCCAGGCTCGTCGCGACAGAGAGTTTCCTGTCGCGACAAAGATGGCCCGCCTTGTGTCATTACAAAGAATTTAGTGTCGTGACACGGTGTTGGGCAACAGGGGCAAACGGTGTAGCGACAAGCGCGTGTGACAAAGCGCCCAGCGCGCGACAGAACCCTTCACGCGACTGCTTTGGCTAACTTTTTTTTCTGTCACTTTATTAGAAACTTCTACTCCGCAATGCACTTCAAAGGACTCTTTGCTGCGACAGAGTTTTCCCCGTCGTGATAGAGTCTCGCTTGGTCTTGTAGCTATGCACACAAGAAACTCGGCTTCTCGTGGTCGTGATGTGAGCGTGGGGTCGGGTCGGGCGGCGAGCGAGCGCAATAGCTCGAGGCATTCTCGCACGACAAAGCTTAGTGTGCGTGCACTGTGCACACAACAGACCTGTGACTGTGCACTGTTTGGGGATCACTATTCATGGATATTGTACACACACACTGTTTATGGATACTGTTCCAAAAAAAAAAAAAAAAGAAAAGAAAATACCCCTAGAAATTTGGGGCGTCACAGCTTGGTATCAGAGCTTAGGTATACGAATACCTAGGGAGCTCGAGTTTGGGTGTCCATAAGTTTTGTTTTTATACCAACTTCACAGGATGGTATGATAGCTTAGGTACATGAATACTTAGGACTCGATGGTACTGTGTTTAGACTTCATGCATTCATTAGGCATTCGATGAAATGATATGTGTGATGTGTGCTTGAATTGTATGGAATATATACATGATGACTGGTATATGAACACTAGGGTTGGAAAACATAACCTTAGAGGTTCGGAAACGTGAAAATTCGAGAATTGAATTGAATTGTATTGGTGGTTGACGATTAGCACCACTAGTGAAAAAAAAAAGGTGATGAACGGGTCGCCATGATGACAAAGCTCCATAGTGGTTGGGTATGTGCACTACTAGTTAGACTAAGATGGTAATTTAATAACCTTGTTGCCATTGACATGTGTAGATGGAAAGTCGAGGACAGGCCGTAGAGGTCGTCCACGAGATGTTAGTCGCAATTACTTGTTTTTTATCGCAGCTCGGGCGAGGCCGTCGGCAGCCGTAATTGCGCCATTGCAGCGCGTGCGGTCGGGGGTCATGGAGGTCCGAGTAACCTCCAGAGGTTCAAGTCACATCATCCTCCGACGTTCACAGGGGGAGGAGATCCAATGGTGGCAGACCATTGGTTCCGGCAGATTGAGAAGATATTGGAGGCCATGGAGATCACCTCCGATGCGACTAAGATCAGGCTAGCTGCATTCCAGCTAGAGGGTGAGTCCCAAGTGTGGTGGACCGGGTTAAGACCTCTAGAGATATAGAGGTAAATGACTTCAAAGTGTTCCATGAGCTCTTTATGGCAAGTATTTTCCCGCCAACGCTAGACATGCAAAGGCCTGGGGAGTTCCTGTGAAACAGGCAGTAACGATGACAGTAATGGAGTACGTGGCTAAGTTCATAGAGTTAGCCCGTTTTGCTGATGATTATGTGGCCACAGATATGGCCAAGGTGAGGAAGTTTGAGGATGGGCTGAAGTTGTCCATTATGGGCAAGATTGTGGGTCTCCTCCTACATGACATGGACTCTATGGTCAGGATGTCTATGACCATAGAGAGAGAGATAGAGGATGCACAGAGTATCCGAGCTGCGGGTACTAGTGAGAAGGGGGAGGATCAGCCTTCTTCTAGTTCGAGAAAGAGGTAGAAGACTTCTGCTGCTTGAGTGTTTCAGGGACGAGGCCGTGGCCATCGAGTACAAAATTTACCCCCGGAAATTTAGGGCGTCACAAATAATATAGAAAATATATTTTGTATGATCTGTTATATATATATATATATACACGCGTATAATTTTCATTTGACTTTTCATATAATTCAAAATAATTACTCACTAATTTAAAATGGAATTCAATACTAATAATTACATATTTGAAAAGAAATTGAATAACTTTACTAATAACCTTCACAACAAATATATCTTTTTTAACTATAATAAAAGAATAATTATATATGTACCAAAAAACAAGGTATGTAAATTTCTTAATAAAAGTAAGATTACATGTAAGATATAAAAAAATAAAAAAATAAAAAAAAAGCAAGACAAAACTATATTTGGTAGTTCATTCTGACCTCGAGTTTTTCTACCTGTAGCCGGTAACGGAGCCAATTTCAACCCATTTTGGGTTGCGAGCCAAAACGGGTTTGACTAATATGACTCATTTCTATTTGGGCTAGTTTTCGACCAGCTCAACCCAACCCATGCAGGTTGTATGCTAAATCGGGTTAAAACATGTCAAAACCATAAAAAATGCTAAAAAAATTAATGTTACAAAATTATCATTCTTCAAATAAAAATAAATAATATACAAATATATAATAATAATTAATATATAAAATGATTGAGTCTAAACAATATAATAATAGTAAACAAACTTAATTAAATAAATAATGCTAGAACCCTGTTATAACCAAAGTACAAAATTAAATAAATAGTACCAAAACAATAAAGTAACAACTTAATAATATATCTAAGAAAAACAACTCAAAATTATCAAATGAAATCTCATATGTTTCTAATCTTCATCCTCATCCTCATTATATCCAATAATAACATGTGATTCCACATTATAAGATATGTATTCTTGATGGTAGTTGAGTTATCATCATCTATTAATTAATTTAGAATGTTAACAAGATAAATTTCATTTATGTTTGGAATAAAAAAATATTTATTCCAAAATTGCATCTCAACTGTATAGTAATGAAATATTATATTTGTTTAAAAATCTATCATACTAAAAGATATAATCATGTTAGGAAAGAAATTAGGAAACCAATACCAAATCCTTCATTCCTGAAGCCTTACGACAATGTAAAAAAAGATAATTTAGAGAGCTCATATACTCCATCACTTATGATGTAACAATCCTTATCAAATGATTAATTGTTCATTTATCTAGTAACTCTAAAAAAAGAGCACTAAAGCATTCTTTCTACATTACAACTGCAATCCCAAAGATTACCTTCCGGCCATGAGTTACGTGCAGATGTGGGCAG
Organism: Tetrastigma voinierianum; assembly: GCA_016808115.1. NCBI lineage: Eukaryota > Viridiplantae > Streptophyta > Magnoliopsida > Vitales > Vitaceae > Tetrastigma > Tetrastigma voinierianum. The sequence goes on along the minus strand of JAEQBH010004237.1, from coordinate 63,056 downwards.
TCTTTCAGAATATCATCTACAAGCTATGCTATTGTCTTTAAATGCTGACAAACCAAATGAAGAAAACAAAAAAGAATCATCATACCAAAGCAAATTAAGTATTAAGTATTAACACCTCCCAATAAATTTCAAAGAAGCATGGGGAAATTAAATCCAAGGGATTTTAGTACCTGATTGAACTGTAGAACTGTAGAAAAATCACAAAAAACTAAGGGCATGATATTTTAAACAATCAAGTTACACAGCAAACAATGAAATACAAGTTATTACAAAGGGAAAATGGACTATCATTAAATTTGCATGGTTAAAAACATTTAATGGAAATATACAATCTTTTCAGTCCAAAACGTGTGAATTTATAATTCAGTCCAGTCTTTTTCAATATTTCTTCATGTTGAATGATGTCACCTTACACAAAGAGTTGCCTAGGATAAAAATAAGACAAAGTGTTAAATGCTTAATTCCTTGTAGGCGACTCCACATGAAACCGGTTACTACTAACGCCAGAAAGTGGGTACATCCGGGAGATAATCATCAACGATATTAGGCTCTTCAATTGGGTAAATATCAAATGGGAATGTAAAAAAAGTACAAAAACATGCCAACCACCTAAAAGGAACATCAACTTTTATAACATAGTAGACTTAGGAATGTAAAAAGTTTTACTCTTCTTAGTTTTATGCTTCAGTACATGTAAAGATAAATTGAACTTAACAATGCATGCAATATGGTCAAGCGAACTGAGTATTTCATCTTTTGTAATAGCAAGTTGATTACTTTAATATGAAGATGATATCGGCTCTGTTTTGATAAAGGTTGGCTATTTCATATGTGGTCTCTCGTATGTCTTCCAAATTTTGATCCATCGTGCACGCTAGTTTCTCACATACGAGCAGAAAGGACTTTGTTTACGTGACATGGTTTCATTATTATGTCTCGAGTCGATGATGTTCGATGGTAGGACTCAGTATGGCTAGCATAGGTAAGACTACCACTACTGGAGGTGGTTTATCGTAGATTTTGCACCTCGCTTGATGCATTGCTGCTTTCTTTCTCAAAATGTGTTAGGAAAAATCACAAAAAGGTGATCTAACTGACGGTAAATTCAACCCTTCACAAATTTTTGGGGAAGAAAATCAAAATACAAAAAATCTTCCTTAGAGGAAACAATTATATAAAACAGGCTCTACTCCATGTAAAGGTCCTATCGCTCTTGATGTCAGAATCAACTGACAAATGAATTAAGAGGCTTGCAAGAAATCAAGATTGGCTCGTCTGGTGAAGCCAAATTATCATAACAACTAGAGACAAAAGTTTGCTAACCAAGAGAAAAGCTTGATGCAAATATATAAAGTTAAGGAGTTAGCCGTAGATAAAGCTCTATGTTTTTCACAAAGATGCCTTTCAACACTTAGTCTCCTACATAATAAGGTTTTGTCTAATCGTGTCGATGCCCTACATTATACAAAGGGCATTCACTTAGCCCTTAAAGTCTTGGGCTCTTTTCTTTTATCATAGGCATGCATTTGTTGAAAGTGCATTGGAAAAACTCAAAGTATTTCCAAACAAAGAGATTCAAGATGTGCTGAGAATAGGTTTTGATGGATTGTGATACTCACACCGTCGTCTCCACTCGAATTGACAACTTTAAGCCCTTAATTTGATTCAAGATTTCTCAAACTAAAATCAACAACAATATAGTGAGTAATCATTATGACAAGCCGAAATTCATTTATTCAAACCAAAGAAATAGCATTTAAAAAATTAGTCCAAACAAAATCTAGCAAAAACGGAGAAAAATGAAAAATCAAAATCAGTCCAAACAAAATTCAAATCAAATTCTAGAAAAATGGAGAAGAATGAAAATCAACTGTTCCAAAACAAGCGTGAAAATAAGACAAACCGAAGATTAGAGAAAAGGCTAGTGAAGGTTCTCTCTTCGACGACTTTGCTTCAGAGGTGGGAAAAATGGAACCCTAGGAGGAGAGAGAAAATGATTCGCTTAAGAGAAGTCGAGGTCAAAAAAAGGTCGAGATCATAGATCATCTCACACATGAAACTTTTTGGGTTGATCTACAAAGAGCATATTGAGAAAAAATGCGGAGAGAGAGTTATAAAAAATGGATGAAATGGAAAGAAAGATATATCGGGATTCTGAAAATTTAGGGAATTTTCTCGAGAAAATGTGTGGAGGAGCAGAAGAAGGAGAGGAGAGCTTCAATTTTCGGGTTTCTAAGAGTTGCTTCAGAGTTTTGCTAACCGAAATGTGTCTTCTGAGAAGGGGAAACACGAAAATTTTTGGTTAAGTACAAAATGTATAGTAGCGGTTTTATTTTTAATGCAACTATAAGGATCTATGTAGTAGCTGGGCTACTAGTGCCACCGCTAAAAGTTAATGAAAATTCTATACCCGCATTAATACTACAATCACGGTAGAACATAGATATTTAGTTAGGAATTTAAAACCCTTACTAAAACTATGCCACTATAGGTCATTTTTCCGTAGTGAACTCTTGAAACTCAAATACAAAATTGATTTAATATAAATATCATGTTATTTAAATATATGGGAGAAAGATCAGTTGACGAGTCTTAAACTCATCTATTTTAATCCATTTTTCTGTCTTGTTTTCAATATTTTCAAAGTTATTTTATTGCCAAATTATATATTTTCAAACTTGTGTTCTATGTACTAATTCAAAAGGACATTTCAACAAGCAAAGAAGAGAAAACAACAATCAGAGTGCACCATTTCGCGACCGACTTTGTGTCGCGAAAAACTTCCTAGCAATTACCAAAGAAAACATGCTCTGAACAACATTTCTCATGTCACAAACAACATTTCCTGATTGTTATTATTTTCGTTGTGTCGCGACAAAAGAGCAGCAAGTTGCCATGTGATAATGGAAAAGACATATGTTAGTAAGTTAGAAACAAAATAGTTTGTGTCGCGACATAATGCTAAACTAAGTGGGAATATCCGTCGTAAATGTATCCTCTTATGTCATGACACTCGACTTCTCGCAAACATGGAAAAGATTACTGCTATATTTAAAAGATGTTGAAGAAGAAGTTTAGGTCGCGACATGAAAACTAGGTCACGACAAAGGGTGCTTAATGGATGAACTGGCCTGGTTTCAACAAAGAGAGTCAATGTTGCAACATACTTCAAGCTTAAAAGGTGTTTTGATTGTCACGATGTGAGATCTTCGAAGTCAGCAACACAAGAATAACCTCGATCAGAGAAATGAGGTTTGCGACATTAAACCTAAGTCGCGACGAAGTCTCAACACAAGTGTAAAGAAGTCATGTCGCGACATAACAAATCGATCGCGATGAAGACAAGTCACCAGACATTAAAAAGTCCACACGACAGGGAAAATCAATTTATGACACGAAGATAAAGCAAAGGCGACAGCTATGTCGCCACTTAAAATCAAGCCGATGTAAAAATATACGCATGCGTAAGTGTTGTTGCGACATAACATACTCGTCAGCGATTTGTAAAACAACCCCAACACAAAAGTTCGTGTCATAACATAAAAATGAAGCTACAACAAGGAAAACAGTTGCTGGGACAAAATATGTCACGACAAACTTTTTGGGTCTCGATCGAGATGGCAATAATGCAAGACAATGTTGCGACAAGAACCAGAAAAGAAATGTTGTCTCGACAAGAAAAGCTGGGTCGCGACATCAATTTGAAGAAGCAGATCAGCATCACTATCGCGACATGAAAACTTTGGTCACGACACCAACCTCAGCAGGCCGAATAAATTGCGGTCGCGACATGAGTATCGATGCTGCGACATTCATGTTTCGGTGGGAATAAACAAAATATCATCGTGGACAAAGGAAACTTCCGTCGCGGACAGATGATCATATCAAGGAAAGCAGAAGAATGTCGCGAACAAGAATACGACGTCGCGAATCAAGCAAGAATGAAAGCACAAGATCTTCAGTCATGGCTAAACAACCGCTGCTGCTAATAGAAACCTCGGCAACAAAAAATTAAAACTGGCGTCGCCGGGCGACAACTTTCGTGTCGCGACTCAAGAAGAAAACCTGTGCTTAAAAGCAGGGATTCATAAAGGTGCCACTGCTATGGTCCAAAACTTTTGTGGCTTTATAAATAGAAATGATCGAGGAGCGAGGCACCTACGCCATTGAAGAAAGAAACAGAAGTACCTCAGAGCTAAGGACTCTTTTGTATTATATTTTTCTTTTATTTTTGTTTTTCCTATTTTTCATTTTCTTCGTAGATTAGCGTAGCTTGATATTTTAATTCTTGTCATCGATATGAAATAAGATTTGTTCGTAAGTTTTAAGTCAAATTACTTACTTATTACCGTTAATGCAATGAACTCCAAACAAAAGTCGAAATTTGTTCGCTGATTACACCTTACAATGGAATTTTCCTGATCAAGATTTCAATGTATGTCGTAACTAGCTTTGAGAACTCAACTTCCACCTGGAAAAAGATCTGATGTTAGTTATGAGTCTTTTCTCGGGGTAATCGGAAGAAAATTTCCCGAGTCAAATTCGAGATTATTCGAATGGTGTTGTTTCGATATTAATCGTTCCCAATTTGGTGAATTATACCCATGAAATGACTATTGTTTAGCTCTTATTTCCAAGAGGCCCTCTGAGTGACACAAAGATGGAGATTCCTAAGAGCTTAGACCAGTTCTTTGAGGGTATGTTAGACTAATATTGATGAACTAATGAGCTCTGAAAGGTTACTTAGAGCAAATCCTCAATTTGCTTATGGTTTGACAATGGGTTATGATATATCAATTTAATCAATTGCAGATCTCTCCTTAGTCTGAAAGAATGATCTTGATCCCGTGTTAGCATGAGATCTAATAAAGGAAAGAGAAAACTCTTTCAGATCTTAAGGAAGAGACATCACTCATATTGTAGAGATATTGCAATTGCCCTATCTTGGGAAGCAAGAAATCTGCAGTCAAAAGAAATGGGTATGAAGTATTGGAAAAGAAAAATACCCAGATCTTACAGAGAAATTCTATTTACAAGTAATTGATTAGAATCAAGGTTTCGTGAAATTTGAAACATGAACCTCTACTAAAGGAAAAGTATGGTTAGAGGAGTGAACTAAACTATACTACCTTACTCCTCGACAAATTCAAATTTACCCACAAAATAGAATGAGAATAGGGATTAGAATTGACAATTTCACAAAGAAGGAAATCTAGTGTTTACTTCCAAAATTGATCCGATTTAGTCCAAAGGTATATTTAGGATTTAACTTTTCTTTATATTAAATGCAGGATTTAGTTTTTAAAATTCTTATTAAAGTATTAAATTTTCATCTAAACTAGATGCTCAAATAGTGTAGAATTCGAGTAGTCAGATAGTTGAAGTTTAAATTTCTTTCAATCTCTGTGGAAACGATATCTGGACTTATAGGTCCACTTTATTACCTGTACGACCTGTGCACTTGCAGTTTTTAAGACCAAAGTAAATTTTCAATCGAAGTTAGTGACAAAATTATTTTTCTTATGAGCATATAATGGCTTGGTCCAGATCAAGTTTCGGTGCCATCAGATAGAGTAATTTTTAGTCTTCTAAGCAATGGTACTAATAATTTGAAGATGCACAATATTTTTGTCAACAAGTTTTGGCGCCGCTTTCCTAGGATTCTAGTTATCTTTCAGATAGTGTCATAAATTTACAATTCTGGTCACCAAGTTTTCGCGCCATTGTCAGGATTCTAGTTTCTCATTTGGTGATAGTGTCATAAATTTGTACAATTTCACAACAAGTTTTTGGCGCCATGCTTCTGTGGGATCGTAAAGAATTTTAAAATCAATATTCGACAAAAGATAGAATGATAATTGGACATTTTTATTTATTTACAAAAAAAAATCAGAAAATAAAAATAGTTTAACAAAGAATGGCCGAATAAGCTAGTGATCTTTTTTGGAAACATAATAACATATAATTTTGTTATCACCGACCCAATTTCTTTCACGCCAAATAAGATGATGCTGCTTGGGAAAAGAACCTTCAAGGCCAAATTCTTAATGTCGGGAGCCGGATTCCATACAAAACTACCATTCAACCGCAATAAAAATTACTTATATTCAATATATAATAATAACTTATTATTAGAAATAGGCCTTCTCGCCTTCATTTCTTAACATGATGTCAATATAACTTAATTTATACTATAATTAGGATGTAAATCTTTAATATCTCCTTAATTCATTTTTCACATAATTGTGTATAAAATAATGTTATTTTATTTTATTTTTTTTGCATAATTGCAATAGGCGAGTCTTCACAACCAAGTGATCCATCAAGATGTATACAAAAATCACAAAGTGTTCGGCATACTGATCCATCACTCTCCACTCATACCATCAGCTTCAGACAAGCTTGGCTACAAAACAAAAACTCAAAAATATGTTCAAAGGTGGTTCAATCAAGGAAACAATGGGACGATTGATTAAAGTTCTTCTTATATATGAAAGTGTTCCACCTCAAAAGCCACTCAAGACCATCTTAAGAACATTATTTTTGGTGCACAACAAGGTGTTTGTCTAATTGCATAATATGTTTTAATAATGACATTATTATCTTAAATTATGATTGCAAATTTGCAACCACTAACCAGCTTTCCTTGAATTATGTATGTAGGGATGGGCATCGAACCACCATCTACATATGAAATCAAAAGCAAGTACTTGGAAATAGAGTATAAAGACATGAAAGCTTATGTCAACATACAAAGAGAGAAATGTGAGACATATGGATGCACAATTATGTGCGATGGATGGATCGCCAACCAACCAAATCGAAAGCGCCACTTTATTTCATGGTATATTCAAAGGAAGCATAATTTTCAAATCACATGATCGATAAAGATTAAAGACAACAAATATATATATGGTTTGTTAAAGGATGTTATCAAGGAAGTTGGAGAAGCAAATGTGGTGCAAACTGTAATAGATAATGGATCACACTACATTGATTTAATGTTTGAAGACATTGGTAAAAGGGATAATACCGTCACTTGATCGTGAATGGACGAAAGATAACCAACTTCATTTACAATCATGGTTGTCAGCAAAAATTTGACAAGTCTATGGTGGAGATATCGCGGCCTTAGAGTTGCGCACTGCAACAAACTATATTGCCCTTGATAGTCTTCTAAAAAATATGGTTGATTTGAAGAAAGTCTTTATTAGGCAAATGAATGGACATCTCACAAGCTTAGCCGAATGTAAGTTGGACATGAGGCTGGAAAGGCTCAAGTGTTTGATCATGAATACTGGGAGAAGGGGCGGAGAAGCTAGTGTCCATCTATGAGGCACTATACACAAAGGTTTCAAGATTATTGATTCATGTTGTCTCAATCCATGCCATTTGTCTACTTGTGTTGATCTTGGCTGATGAAGACAAATTTAGATCGACTCAAAGCTAAAGAGCTGTGAAACATATCATCAGATCGCTGGGATGTAACCTTTAAGCATCCTTTTCATGCAAGAAGGAACTAATTAATATCCTCTCTTCGCCGATATTCACATTTAATAATATTATGTTTATATTATTATCACCTACTAATTTTCAATAACTATTGGTAAAGATACTATCTAAATCCAAAATTTAACATAGACTGAGTCAAGCGTAACCTCGAGCTACTTCGTCGTTCACGACGCTTTTCCTAAATTAGATCCTAACGTCAAGACCTTTGTAATTTTAGAAATTAGGTAAATTAATGAGTTTCTAATTCTAATTAATTTCTGATTCAATATTCATTGATTTTTTATTTAGATTTTTCGACATTTTGAATTCATACTTATACTATTCTGCGGATGCAAAGTTGGACGTGATTGGGCAACAATAACATCAAGATAAAAATGGTTCCTAAGGAGTGTTAATTCATTATAAGTAAATTTTACAACTATTTTATTATTAGATGTTGAATATAAGTAATTTTTATTGCAACTGAATGGTGGTTTTTATATGGAAATCATGCTTCGACATTAAGGAATTTGGCCTTGAAGGTTCTCCTCCAAATGGCATCATCTTCACTGTGAAAGAAATCGAGCACATTTCGCTTCACCATACCAAACAAAGAAATCGGCTTGCTTACCTAGGCTCTAATTTTATTACAACACTAAACTAAAGATACGTGATATGTGGAAGCAGACTGATAAAGTCACAAAATAATTTTCGATGCATTTGAAATTTTAGCCGAGTTGGTGAAGAAGACGATAATAAACTATTTCCAATGGGTTGACCTCTTCATTTATGATGAAGATGAAAAATTCCGATCCTTTGAATCACGAACATGTTCGAGAAGGTGTGGTTCATTCAAGAAGTTCATAGTGAAAGTTTTAGTCAAGACACGAAATCATTTCAACCCGTCATTATCACCTGCTTTGGATTCATAATAAATATAGCAGTAGACCAAGTTTTGGTCGTAATTTCTACTATAGGTTATGATGGCTTAAGTGAGGGACCATGATAGTAATGATACCGGAAATGATGGAGGGGATATTGTAGATCCACAACAAAGTCAATATCCATTGAGCCCATTCACCAGTGAAGATAATTTCACACATGTTACAAAAAATGAAGACCACGGGTTTAGGAGAGCTGGTCCAGGTATTGGAGCCATTGGAAAGTCATATGGAGGAAGACAACGGCGATGACAATTATACAATGAGGATTCATTTCGCTCGCCAGCCGTCCATGAGAGGTTGGAACTCAATTCAGTGATTTATCGAATGAGGGCAACATATTTCCTCCTTATACAATGAGTTTTGGTCAGCCTTCTTCACATCCTTCGGGTTCTATTGGTGAAGAATGTGAAATGATTAACTATCCTCATGATTCACAAATGTCATTCCAAACATGATTATACTCAACCTAAACCTGTAAAAACCATATTAGATTCGTGTCGTATTAAATTTTACCAACCCTACTCATATATTAGGTGGTTCTCATTTGATATGTCCAATGGTAAGAGGAAGTTTGTTGTGACTTTTAGACACCCTTACAACAACATTGATCCAATTCCTCGGTTTGTTAGGTCTTGATCGGAAAGGTATTTTCGGTTTCAAATAGAGCTTCACAAGTGTTAAGGAAATAAAAGAATAACTTACTAAATAGGTTAATTAATTAATATAATAATTAAACGGATCAAATTCGTGTTAGATAGGTTAACACAAATATAACTCATTTATTAAACGTGTTAGGCGGGTCAACACGAGTATGACCCAAACATGATTATACTCAACCTAAACCTGTAAAAACCGTATTAGATTTGTGTCGTATTAAATTTTACCAACCCTACTCATATATTAGGTGGAATCTCTCATTTGATATGTCCAATGGTAAGAGGAAGCTTGTTGTGACTTTCTTAGACACCCTTTACAACAACATTAGATCCACTCTCTCGGTTTGTTATTAGGTCTGATCGAAAGGTATTTTTTTGGTTTCAAATAGACGACAAGTGTTAAGGAAAAAAATAAAAGAAAAAGTGAAATAAAAGAAAATTGAGGCAAATGAACAAATAGTTTTAAATTTAATAAATTAATTCTATATATTTTTGTTTAAACTCATTTTATTTATTTTTCTTTACTATACAAGTAATAAGAAATTTAAAACAGCCTTCATCCACGCCTTAAAAAATTCAGAATTTAGGACCTCGGGGTTTTCGTGGATATGCATGATCCAAGTTCCACATCACTTAATTCATGGATTCATATACGTGACATCCTTACCATTTTCAACGCCCCAAACATGGATTATCACCTTTAGTCGTACTTATTAATTCAAAATTCCAAATCCACCGCTGCAAAATTCAACTAATTAATGTTCATTTCGACAAAACATCAATATGTCGGTACCGGCCTTAACATATTAATTCATGTACTATTTCTTAATACTTTTGGAAACATCTCCTTAATACTTTTATAACTTTCTAATCCTTAATGTTATATAAAAGATTTGGTGTTAAAATAATTTATACTGGAAAATATTGTACAAAATTAATTTCGAACCCACCATTTTGTTCATATCACATTTGTATTTATTTATATATCAATAAAAAATTTAAAATCTATCAATAAAGAAAAACATAGATTAAATCACAACTAAAAGAGGATCTAATAAAGTTTAAATTGATTCCACCCGTTTTCCACCTCTAAGGTAAAATTGATCGATATTATCACCACCTCTAAGGTAAAATTGATCGATATTATCATGCATCAAAGTTTTCACCAGCACAAGTTACGGAACATATTTTTTGAGAGAGAATCTTGAACGACAAATACAAGACTCATTCTAATTTTTATTAAGTCATACAACACTTATTTAAAGTAACAATGGATCAGAGAATACAACATTAATGCTACAGAGCTCGCATAATTTCACATCACAATAAACATTACTGAAAATAAGGACGAATAAACACCACAATCAGCCTAATGATAGGAACCTTGGTTACATGCCTTTTCATCTACCCAAACACTTAATTCTATGATGATATAATCTCTAGTAACAGTGTTCCTTTTCCGAAGGATATCAACTAAGAGTGATACAAGGATTCTCCCTCTTATGGTTTCCTCGTGAAGAATCCTCTCCTCAACTCCCACCAGCCCACAGAGCTCTTTCCCCGCAGATAATAGCATGAGAAAATGATTTAAAGACAAGAGACGGTATTCCAACAAATTGCAATATTAGTATATCATATGTGTCAATGAAATAAACAATAATTAATCCTTATAACGTTACCTTCACATTCGTGATGCCATTCTTTCCTTCACGCACTAAATGCCCGCTTCAACTTCTAATATATGATTTGTTTGGCTCGCGATATATGGGTATTATAGACTGTATATGGTCATGCATTTTATCGACTTTCTCTTCGCCTAACTCACATAAACTTAATCAAGTCGCTAAGTAGTTTGTCGAATTTTTTATGTGTACATATTTTATACAAAAACATTTGTAAAAGGTCATATTTGTAGATGAAAATTGAATGACTTTAATAAATAATTACCATGTAGTGTTTGAAGTTGTTTTTAAGTATGTATATATTCAAATTATCTCTTCAATAGAAAATTACAGGACTTTTATATACTAGTTGTATTTGAATATGTTTTTGCACTATGTTTTATAAAAACACCTTTAGAATAATTTATTTGTTAAAAATCTCCTAACTCCGCCATAATGGAAATGGAAATTAGCCAATTCGATCAACTACACTAAGGATACATCATTGGACAGTTTTAGAGGGGGTGAATCGTTTAATTGACCGTAAAACATGAACTTCTCTCAAGCCAAGGAAGCATATATAATTATTTGCAAGAGGAACCTTAATATACTTCAAGCAAACCTCTATCATGAGAGGGTCAACTAATCAAGTAAGAGATTTGGATGTATCCTATCCAACAAAGAGTAAATGCCGAATCTAGTCAAAGATATATGCATATATCCTTTGCTCGCTTTATTACTTGCGTAAAACTTAATATCTGTGAAAGGGTCAAAGAAGGTCATGACCTTTTAAAAATTGTCAGCAAACTGCATGCCATAATCAATTTCATTATAAAGACGTCTGAAATGGACAAACATGTTGATAAATGAATCTCTTAGAAACAGGATCTGTTCATACGAGGTCTTGATCGCTTAAAAACAGGATCTGTTCAAACCAGATCTTTAATATCTTAAAAACAGGATCTGTTCATACCAGATCATCAAGTATACCAAATGTTATCAATAAGCATACCTGAATTCCTCTATCGGGTAATCATTCGAGTCTTCAGGTTTCTTGTCTTCCAAATTAGAATGCAGCCTCAAATCCTTGATGATGGATGTCAAAAGAATGAGCATACTTAATTCGGGGACCATAACCATTTATATAGTGGTGAAACCCTGGCTTGAAACCCTAGGTTATACTTAGTCCGGCCCATCATAGAACTAAACTATAGCCCTAAAGCTCTCTACACATATGAGGTCCACACTTAAATTTTAGATGCATAAAGCCCAAAAATACCTAAACCATATTAGATCACTCTTATTTAATCAGCTCAACCTTGTCTGAGAATCTCAGATATTGATACTATATACATATAAGCCCATATGATGGGACAAAATTCCCAACAATCTCCCACTACATATGTGGTACCTACACCACAGGCTAACTCTGCAGCCTAAAATTTGCTATCATTAATTTCTAATGCATCTCAAACAATCCGATCCATCAATTATACTAACATAGGATCAAAGCTACTTTGCTAAGATGAATCGCAGTAGAACTGGGGTTTTCCTATCAATGGTCACAAATGCCGACATAACCAAATGACATGGATCAAGCATATGTGTACATGGAAATTACAAGCAAAGATGATCTCAACATGCTTATTTCAATCGTTCTACCTTATGCCTTAGTGAGACTACCTAAATAAGTTAAGAGATAAAATAAACCAAACACTTTATAACTGAAAATCATCTAAAATACAAACTCCCACTAAAACTGAATATCTTGAAAATATACAACACCCATATGAGCAGTGTGCTTATGAAAGACCTTAGGTGGCACTCCCTTTAGTGTTTTATCACTAATCACGGAGTTTCGTCTCCAATGTGTCAATAGACAACTGTCCACTCGAACTCTCTCCTTAACAATTCCGGGAACTTGATGTCAATATGCTTGACTTTGCCAGCCCTGTTGAAGATAACAGAAAATTTATTATCACACAAAATATCTTAAGAGGTTCAATAGTGTCCACAATGCGTAGCTCTGACAAAAAATTCTCGCAGCCATATCCCATGGTCAGATGCCTCAAAACATGCTATAAACCCGGCTGCCATGGTGGAAGAAACTATGAAAGTTCCCGCTAGCACTCTCAAGAAATAGCTCCTCCAAAGAAGCATGTAGATATAGCCCAAGGGGATCTTCACTATTCTTAACATCCTAAAAATCGAATCGTAATAGCTAAATGATCTCCAACTGATCCAATTTTCTATATGTGAGCATAAAATCTTTTGTTCTCTATAAATACCACATGACCCGTTTGGTTGCTTTCCAATGATCCAATCCCGGGTTACTTAAGTATCTCCCTAGCATTCCAACAATGTACGCAATATTCGGACGCATACAAACCTGAGCATACATTAAACTCCATACACTGAGGCATATGAATCTTTACTTTAGTTTCTAAGTCATTCTTCTGTAAGACACATAAGCCGAACTTATCTCCCTTAGACACCTGGCGTTAATTGGCTTACAATCCTCGCATGCTCAAACCTTTTAAGTACCTGATCGACATAGCTCTTTGTGATAATCTAGTTAAATTTCTATATTTGATCTCGACATATTTGAATTCCTAAACAAAGAGGCGCTTACCAAGATCTTTCATTTCAAATTGCTGATGATATCTCTTGGTTTCGTGCAATAAGCCAATATCATTCGTGGCTGAAGTAAAGATGTCATCAACATATAAACCGTAAAATGTACTTACTCTCACCTAAACTGTGTATATATTAATCATCCACAAGTTCATCTCAAACCGAACGAGATGACAACTTGTGAAATTTCTGTAATACTATCGACGAGATGCTTCGCTTGAGTCTATGTATTATTTCTTTAGTTTGAAAAACCATTTGCTTGTGATCTCCACACAAAGTTTTCCCCACGCACTATATAAATATCTCTATCAATGTCACCATCGAGAAACGCCGTCTTAACATCCATCTCGATGTAACTCAAGATTAAAATGCAGCCAACAATGCCATTATCTCTGAAAGAGTCTCAAGAAACTCGGAGGATAAAGTCTCTTTATAATTGATAATACTTTTCAAAGTTTCATGCATAAGGCTAGCTCTCAGACCTTTCTACATTGCCTTTTATCCTTCTTAAATATCCATTTACAAATTTAAATGCGGCTCAAGACCTTCAAGCAATGGTAATAAGGTCCCAAAACATCGCCTCATGGGACTTCATCTCTTCATTCATGGCATCAATCCACTGAGAGTTAAAACTTTCACTACCGACGTGGTTGATCGATCATCTTCCACCACACCAATACCTCATGTTCTTGGAGAAATATAAATATAATCATCCAAATTGCGCCTCTCTAAAGGATCGCCTTAATGGCATGTGTTCTCAGGTCGTGAGCTCGTTTCTTCTCGAACAATTTGTCAACTTTTGAAGTAGAGGATCTACAACATCGTCTTGATCTCGAATTGCTTCGAACAATATCGTGAATAGAAGTCTAACTCGATCATCGCCAAAAGAAATTAGAGGAATTTCAATTATGTTCCTCTTCAAATATCAAAAATCCTTAATCTTTCTCCCCACAAACTCAACATCCTCAAATAACTGGTATTTCATCTCAAAATGGCCTTAGTATGATCTATAAATTTCAGGACCCTAGATCTTTCGTATCATCCAATAAAGTAACAAATGATAGTTCTTGAGTTCAGTTTATTTCACTCACCTATAAGGTCGCTTCACCGGACATCCCCAAATGTGCAAAAACGCCTAAACTAGGCTTTTTGGTTGTCCAAATCTCATAAAGGGTTTTATCGCTGTTTTGGGCTGAACTCACAGTATATAAATCGCGGCCTTTAATGCTTATCTCTGTATATGATTTCGGTAAGGTAGAATGACTGATCATACTCCTCACCATATCCTTAAGTGTTATGTTTCAAGCCAATGAATAAATATATATTCATGCTAAAGGTGATTCGTATAGTGTACTGTGGAACGATACCGCATTCTCTAGGAATTTAGCAACCGTCCAAAGACGCTGTTCACTTGATTCATCATATTCGCCTATGTTATTTCGCCACCACGAGCATCAACCCGACGCTTTTTTGTCCTTTTGTCGAAGCATGATTCTGTAATTTCTGCCTTTATAGTTTTTTTAACACATCCAAAGACTCCGTGATTTGTCATGAATAAGTATAATGGTAATATATCGGTGAGAAATCGTTTATGAACGTTATAAAATACATTTGACCATTCCGTCCAGCCGAGGAAATGGCCTGCACAAATATATGGGCAGCAAGTTCGATGACATCTAAGCCCTATTAGACCTAATCTCCTAACGCTTTGTCTGTTTCCTCAATACAATTAACACAATTGTCAAAAATCCATAAAATCATGGGATCGAATCCGACACAAGTCTCTCAATTCTCCGAGATGTGACCTAATCTCTTATGCCAATGAGGTAGAATTCTGGATCGGTTAATTTATATGCTTTATACCTACTGTGATTTATACAAGGATTCATTAAAATGAATAATAGTGTCAAGCAAATATAGATTATTGTAACGTAATAAAAAACCAGAACCAACGAAATTTGAATTTTGATAAGAATGACTTTTCCATTTCTGAATGAACAACAATAACCAGATGTGTCCAAAACAGGAACATAAACCAAATTCCGTCTAAGAGATGGTACAAATACGGTCTCAATCAACCTTAAATAAAATCCAGCTTCTAATAATAATCTAAAAGTCCCAATTGCCTAAACTTCCACTGACAAGTTACTTACTAACATAGATGTATTTTCATCATCACTGCTTTCACAACTCAAAGTAACCCCGCATAAGACACTAATGTGAGTTGTTGCAATGAATCAACTCACCATGTGTGCTCAGGTACCAAGGCAAATTAACTGTAACAAACCAAACTAAGAAGCATACCTTATTTGTACGCCCAGCGCGATAATTCGGTGCAATGCTTCCTTACATGACTTCGTGATCCACAAAAGTAACAATCATTCGTGATTTTCATCCTTTTATGTTTCTTTTCAGGACTCGGAACCTCAATCCTCGTAGTTTTCTTTCTTTTATCTCCATTTGTCGTTAGATGCCATGGCTAAGTGAGCAATATCTCTGTCTTATCACACTTCAACCTTTCCTCTCTCTGACACAATGATAATGTTGAGTTCATTAAGAGACCAGTGTCCTTTGACGCTTATACTCACTTTAAACTGACTGCATTTATGTTGGAAGTGGGATATCAAACCAAATGCACTAGCAAGTCTTCAGATAACTCCAACTCAGTGCTTTCAATTTTGAAGGCAGGAGACATTTCCATAATGTACTCCTTATGTTTCCTTTTCCTACATAAATTCTATTGAGATAAGTTTTGCCAAGAGTGTACTTTGCTTTCAAATTTTCATTTTTGCAAACCTTTTCTCAATATCCTTAAGAAACCCTTAGTCGTAGTAACTGTTTCACATACGCTCTGAAAGCCTCTCGAATGGCACGCTTCATGATCACTGCTCATACTATTGACCTTTCCTGCACTTTCCATCTCCTCTTTCGGGTCGAGGTACTCAGCGCAAAGCTGGATCCGTCGGTCAACTCATAAAAGCAAGATCCAAGTCCAGCGACCCGGCACAATCAAAACGCTCTTTCCATGACTTGAAATTGAGCCATGTCATTGGAATGAAATTAATATTGCAAGAGATATTTGCAAATAAGAACCTGTGAACTAAATAGAACAAAAAAATAATAATAATAAATAAATAAATAAACTAAATTACTCACATATACAAAACTATAATATGAAAATTACCAATCACGTACAATGGTAGGCCCCATCAAAGATACCTAGTACAAATATTAATATTTAGTCTTTGACAAACATTAACTTGTAAATGGAACCTTGGTGTAGTGATCAAACACTGATAATAAAGCATGTCAAACACTCAAACCTTTTGGACCGACTTAATGTTCACATTTTATATTAAACATCACTACACATGTTTATTACTGCTAGGTAGCAGGACTCTCGCCAAACATTAACCCTTGGTCGACATTTGCAGCTGAATAACATACACACAAAACCTTTTAATATTCAAAATTAAATTAATTTCCACAACAAGGTCGCTTGCAACATATTTTTTGATTAATTTAATTCCTAATATTATATCCATAATTACCAAAATCTAGAATACCCAAATTCAGCATCCAAATTAAGAATTGGTCATTACAAATCAAAACCAGAAATTGTAATTGAAACCCCAAATCTATTTCCTTATTGTTCAATCTTTAATATACATAAAGCAAAGATATTTCTAAAATTTCACAAAATATAAGCTTATATACATACATGTGTAATTCATGTATACCAAACTAAATTACAAATATTGCTAAATTATCAAAGTCATAATACGTAATATGTTCAAGATCTATAAATCTTGAAATATGTGACGGCTAAAGAAAACCATAAAACCGTCATATTACAAATTCAATAAATCCATATTGATATTCAAATCTAATCCATAAATAATTTACGATGAAGGACAATAGATCAATCCATTCGATAACTCAATCATGAACCCAGGCTTTTGATACCACTTGCTGATAATCAATCTTTAGCCAGGATTTGTTCATACTGCATCTTGATCTCTTAAAAAACAGATCCGGTCAAACCGCATCTTTAATCTCTTAAAATGTGATCTATTCATACGCATCATCAAGTATACCAAACAAATAATACTTAAGCATACTCTGAATTTCCTTATTGGTAAATCTATTCGAAATTGTGGTTTTGTCTTCCAAATTAGAACGCAGCTCTCAAATCCTCTTTTGATGATGGGATGTCAAAAGAATGAGCATACTTTTAATTTGGGGACTATAACCATTTATATAGGCGAACCCAGTTTGAAACCCTAGGTTATAATTTCTAGTCTCGAATTCCATCATAGAACTAGAAACTATAGCCCGATCTCTACACATATGAGGTCCACACTTAAATTGGATGCATAAAGCCCAAAATACCTAAACCATATTAGATCACTTTATTTAATTCGGCTCAACCTTATTTGATAGCTTGTATACACAATTATGCACATATCAGCCCATATGATAGATTAAAAATTCCTAACAAAACTTCCATAATCAATTTCCTTATAAAGATGTCTCGAAATGGGGGCTTAGGCTACAAGAAAGTCAAGAAAGAACAACCACAACCTACCAAACATACTTATAAATACCCCTCTAGCAACACAAACAAATCAATAAGCTCATTAGCAGTTAACATATTACTTTTTGAAGGAAAAGGAATGGCACTAATGCAGAGGTAATCAATCAACCTAGCTCTGTAGTTTTCTTATTTATTTATTTTTTTTGCATAATACTCATTCAACTCCATTTAATATAGTTAATTCTAATACTGCTTTTTCTCAGGCTTATGAAGGAACCACGGCCCGAGTTCTGAGTAAAAGAAGGTGGCTAAAGAAACATTTTGGAAAGGGAGAATCCTTAAGGTCACTGATGTCGAGATCGTAAGCCGGGGAGGGAACCATTGTTCCCGCAGATTTGCACCACTGCACTATGGCTCAGACTGGGTGGAGGGGAGAGCCGGATCATACTGGTGGTCTCGCTTGTCACAGACCCTAAAAAAAAAAAATTATGTTTAACCATTTATTCTTATTTGTACTAAATGTCAGTCCTTGTGAAAGGATGTTCCACGACCCATCGTATGTCGCTATGCTCGCATCTACCGTAATGAAAATAAATAAGAGTAGCTAATAAAGTCATAAATTTTCCATATCTTTTATTTTTATGATATTCTCCATTTCAGATTACTACAAATAAATAAGAATGTGAATGTTAGATTTGATTACCCAAATTTTGTTCAATTCTCATTTGAAAAGTTTAGCAATGCCATCATGGATATTTTTGTGGATTTTAGTAAAGGCCCCATCCTGCTACTAATTTTACATGGGATGCATATAAATATATGATGTCCTTTCTAGGTTTGAGATATTGAGAAATTGGAAAGGTTTTTTGAGGTATTATGAGTATTTTGTGGTTTTGTGCCTAATTGTCACAAATACTCATATACCATAGGGCCAATTTTTTCAAAATAGTTAAAGTATCATTATAAGTGGTATTAATTAGAATTGTTCATCACCTGCATCTTTACTGTTCGAAGACTATTACGAGAAAGATGTTTTGCTTATTCAATCTTATTCTTTCATTAGACAAATGAAGACATTGTATCTACATGAAGAGGAGTGAATATCTGGATAAGGGAAAAGTTTTTAAATACTATATACATATGGATTCTTAACACTATTTAATTTGCCATATTTGATCCCATCATTTATATCAAAGTAGTGTTTTAGATCGTTCATTTATGTATAAGTAGGGATCTATGCTTTCCTAGTTTTTGTTTTGTAATAATTTATTTGTTTAAAGAAAGGGATGGTTGAGTTAGTTCAGGATTTTTCTTCCACCTCATGCAATCGGGTCCTACCTAAAGATGTTAATTTGAGTGAAATTGTTATTATTATCAATGTGTAAAAAGAAAAAAGAACAACGTAATAAGATATGGTCAAGTATAAATGGAGGGAATAATTACTTTTACATAGTCGGGAAATATGTATACTCAACTAGTGACAAACCAATGGAACAAAATTATGTGTTTTAAATAATAAAATTAAATGATTTAATTAAATAATAATAAACCCATAATAAGTGGCATGGCTACGCACCATTCCTTCAATTGCGGCCTCCCCTAATATTTTTGGATTGGCAATTCTTTCAATAGAAAACCGAGATCCAACCTTGTTAAGAGATCTAATTCACAATAAAACGATGATGCAACAATAATATGAGTCGAAAGAAATCGAGAAAAGTAAAATATGTGAGCACACAAAGCATTTTATATGGTTCACCACCCTAGGCTACATCCACGGCAAGGCGCGAAGAACTTCCACTACGAAAGAAATTATAAACGGTTTTCTTCTAAATACAATGAGAACAAAGGAACCCCTCACAAGAATAGAGAAATACTACAACTTCTCTAAATAAATCAGAGAAACCAAATAAGCGAGAACCAAGAAGAATTTCAAGACTTGAATTCTTCCTCACCGCAGGAGTGAGACTACTGATGAGATAAAGTTAAACATCTTCCAAACGCTCTATTTATAAGATTTGGAGATTAACTAAGACCACAAATTACGATGAATCAGAGGGCCACATATTGCCAGAAAAATCTGGACACACCACCCGGAGAGATTGTGGTTTTAGATACGATTTATACTAATTTCAAATTCACACACTTCAAACTTCACCCGCTTAATTCGTGGGGTTTTATCCACGGATCTTTCTCCACGTGGCTCGGCCCTTGATCAAACAAATTTGACTCAATGTCTCCAAACACTTTAGTCTTCAATTTGGGTTGTCATTCTAAGTCCAATCCCAACAATTCTCTCACTTAAAGACTTGATTTTCAATCAGGTTTTCACACTTATTTTCTTTGTGATTTCTACTTCCTTCACCTGCCTTCTTTTGGCTGCTATGTTTCTATCAAGCCATAAGAGGATTGACACCAATTAAATGACACCATTAATTGGTTTTCATAAAGCATCTCATAGATTTTCAATCGTACGACCATTTTGCGATATCCATGGTACATTTTTCTACTACTTTCGACAGTAAAGTGATATCAACTCAATATGTTTCTGCTCGAATGAAGGCTAGATTCTGCAATGTGCATAAGAATTCTAATTGTCACAAAATAAGAAAATATTGTTTGTTTCTGCTCTTCCAATATCCTTTTGAATCTAAATATTTCTCATAAAGCTTCTGTAGTCGCTTATGTACTCGCTTTCTATTGTGTATTGTGCCATGACCTGGAGTTTTGAAACTCATAACTTACGCCTTCTTCCAAGTGTAAAACACATATCTCAAAGTGAATTTCTTTGTCACAGCTGCCACCAAAGAAAATCTTAATCCACATAACCTTTAATAAAGGAAATCCGATCCTCCATAACATAATAACGTTAAAGATCTCGAGGTTCCTTTGATATACCTCAAAATTCTCACAACCTCTCAATGCTCTCTACTAGGATCCGCTGTTAATACCAAATGATATATAAAAATTTATGACACTACTACCAAAGGATTATTACCTAATCCCTGGCAACAACTTCAAAAACTTGTTAAGACCATTTTTCATATGTATGAAAAAATGGAATTGTTCTTTGTTTTCAAAATGACTCATTTAAAATTTGTGTGTGTGGTCTCGGGATCACTAAGTGCAATGTGTCGTATAAGTAATAAAAGTGGATATTTAAGTCCTGACATCGTTCTACAAGGAAAGATGATAAATCAAAAGACTAACTACCCCAACTACTCAAGATCATTTCTATTCAACTCATGGATATGATGATAAGGAGAACTAAAAGCAAATTCTGGGATCAAATCTTAAATATACAAAAATAAAGCTTAATAAAATCGGGGGTCGGGGATTCATCGAGCAAGGCAAAATCGACATGGATCAATTAGTAATAATCAATTTCTCGATCATTTCCCGATTCATACCAACCATAAATTGGAAAACTCGAAGCTCAAGGCAAGTATGGCTCGATTTCTCCCTCAACCAGGCTAGCACCAATTAAAGGTTCATTAATTATCGAGACACATTCTAATCAGTTACTTGTAATATATAACTTCTTCTAATATTTAAGTATTTTTCATTTCGCATTTCATACTCAAATCTTAGGACTAAAGAATTCTCGCATTTCCATGCATTGTAGATCTGCAAGCCTTCTCCAATTTGATCGACACCTAATCCTACACTTCGATAAAGTTTCATCTCCTTGATTAGACTTTAATAACACTGTGATCATAATCAAATTGCCAAAAAGATGAGAGACCTCTCGAGTGATTAAAGGGATGTTTGACCAACCATCCTCCAATTATAAGTAAGTCGGGTGATCTATCCGAGTAATCATTCAAAGTTCATTAGTTCCATAAGATTAGTCTACCATACCCACAATGAATCGCTTCTACACTATCGTGATTCTCCATCTCTGTCAATAGAGGGCTCTAAAAATCAGAGCAGATACAATACCTTGCATTAGGGCAATAATCGTACTAGTATTGAGAAAAAGTAAATTTATAAACAATACCAATAAAATAAATTCAAGAATTCTAATTAAAGCTTTTTTCCACCTTATCCAGCAAAATGACTATCATCAATGACCCATTCTAGTGAGCTCAACTTTTCAAAACTAGTTTACTCTTATCAGTGACTAACTGATCAGGAAAATTCACTGAAATCATAAACGAACTAAAATAAATGAACTCCATAAACCTTCTAGCATCCATTTAAATCAAACAGTAAATGAAAAGAAGAATTTATAAAGAAATACTAGCTCGAAGCTGCACTTCAGTACAACACCTAAATCCAAAAAATTAAAGGAAAACTAACAAAATAAAACTATACTAAGCTAAATCTACTAAAATGAAAAAGAAAAAAAATAAAAATGTACAAGAGTCTTCAACCACCTTAAACTCCTAGAGCTACTAAAGATAAGCACATCGCTCTTAAGCGTGTATTTATAGGCTTTCTAAATCTTGTGCCTCACTTCATTAATTGCTAGGACTCCCAAAATTCTGGCCCAAATTAATCTCTTTGTCTCGACATAAAAGGTCCTGGTCGTGACAAAGCTACCTTTGTCGCACTCTTCGGCCGTAGCTTCTCGCATTCACGCGACTCGTTCTCCTGACCTCGCTTTTGATCGTGTCACGACATATTTCGCTAATACGCACATAAATCAGATTCACAGCCTTGTTCTTATCGATAGGAATGCATTGTGTCGCACAATTTCAAATCGATTTACACCCAAACTTCATATGTCCTCGTTTTCCTCGGAGCTCGTCATGGTTATTAATTTTCCTGCCGCGACAAACAATTGCTTTTTCACCGGTAACTCGTCACATGTGATTTCTTTAAGTCCTAGTACTTTCGTCAGGATAAGAAAATTTTTGGTCGTGACAAACTTTTCTTCTCGATTCTTTGCCGGGCCATTGAGTTGTTCACGCGACATAGAATTATATGTCATGACACAATTGCCTCGTCATTCTCAAGTCTTCTTCAATTTCCTCTCGCGCGAAATCTACTTTTTCATAGTGATAGAATCTTATCATTCCTGGGGCCTTTATTAACGCGACAGTAAAATTCCTGTCAGATAAAATTTTCTCCTTCAGCCATCGAGTTCTATATGAGCTTCATTACAACATTTAGTCATTTAGCTGCCGCCTTTCGCTTGTTTCAATCAGGTCGCAACATACAAAAATTATTTTCGACAATGATCGTGCATTTTCCACCTTTACTTCTTTTTCGCTTGTTTTCTTCTTTCACCAACTCTACAAAACATAAAGTTGGTGAATATTCCATAATTTAGCATACAAATAGAGCTGAAACTGTTAAAAACATGCCAGAAAAATTGATTAAAAATAAGCTTGTAGGCATAACACCACCTTCGTAATCAACAGCTCCAGCTTGTATGTGTGGTTTGCAATGAGGTAGATAATTAGGGACATTTTGTGCTCAATTTAACCTGCACTTCAATGGTAACTTACACTTCGCTTTCTTTCTCGATCCATCTCGATTTCTCGATTGTAAGTTTCCAACCTTCCATCAAGTTTTGCATCTTTCTCGCATACTCTCATCAGGGTGCCTTTTCTTCTCCTTTCCCACACACAAAAGATAACTCTCTCTTCCTTATTCCGCAAGCTTTTCACTTTTTCATTTCTTTTCTCCAAGTTTCGTGAATTCAGGCAATGTTTTGTCTTTTGCTTTTTCATCACCCTTTAGCGAACTCTGGTCAACATCTCCCATACCAACAAGTATTAGGCATAGGTGTTGAACACCCCTAAGGACTTTAATTTGTTCATGAGGAAGGCTATAAGACAAAACTCATTCCTCGGTCTTTTCTTTTCACAGCTTCTTTCACAATCCTCTTCATTTTTTCTTTTTTCTTTGAATTGTTTTTCTCAACCTTTATCATCGTTTTCCACAACTTGAAATAATAATTGGCCAAACTTGTCTTCTTCTCGTCCTCGATGTACTTCTCATCAAGGATTTCAGGGGAAAATAAGGGTTCTTTACTATAGGATCATGTGTAAGGTTTGGGTTTATTATTTGTTGTTTGATGATGAGATTGGTTGTAGGCTCAAATAAGGAACTAGTGTATATGCATATGCATATAAAAGGGTAAGCTTTGAAAGGCTCAAACTTCCAAGGATGGCCTAAATCATTTCAGTTAGTGGTATTGCCTAGGATTTCTTCTTGACTAATAATCCAATAAGTTCTAGGACATCAAAGAGCTTACCGTGATGGATCCCAGACGATGTTCCTAGTCTTTGCACAATTTCTTTCAGAGTTATGGTTGACCATGTGTAAGGTTTATCAAGATTTTGTGACCAAAATGTTTACACAAACAAAATTATAGTCTTATCTCTGCTCCATCAATTTATTAAAGTCTCTCCTAAATCTTGAAATTCAACACATTTATTCATAATCTACAACTTTCCATTTCCATTCATTTCATCCCCACCCTAATGCATCTATCGATTTTGTTCGATTCGAGATTTGTTCTCAGGTCGCTACTACCAATGTTCATTTAAATCATGCATTCAAACATAAACGCTCAACACAACTACAATGTCATTATTAATCGGGCTCCAATCAACCAAACATGTTATACAAATTTAAAGATTTAGATCTAGGTGTCTGTTTCAATTTATTTCCAATTAATCCCAATTATCACAAGTCAAAGATTTCTAACTATTAAACATGAAGCAAGGAAACAAACAAGAAAAATCAAACAAAATGTACACAAATCTCTGCAAAGAATTTTCTTATTTTATTTAATTTATAAAAGGATTATTATATAATGGAGAGAAAGATATGGAAGAGTTAAAAGACAATTTCATTTTTTATTCATTGCAACCTTTTCCTGTTCTTATCCTTAAGTATTCTTTTTTACTCTCATCAAGTTAAGGTTCTTCTTCTTCTTGCATAATCAGGCTTATTTTAAATTAATACAGGGCTTAAGGTCCTTCTCATTTGGATTCAATAAGAAAGGTAGTATTGGATTTGTTTTCTAGGGACTATTGTGTATGGTACATAATCTGAGAGATCCTTATTTGCGGGCAATGTCACTTTCTTTTGCTCAAGACCTGCCTTCAGCCCACTTAAGATTTCAGATTAGTTTCTCATTAGTTCTCTACCTTTAGCCAATGACTCCAAGGAAGGCTCTCGTTGTTTACTTGTTCATAAGTCATTACTGAAAGCTTTTCAGAATGTGACATACTATTTAACCACTCGGTCCATTTTTTCTAATTCAGCTCTCCATTCTTCATCTTTTTTTTCTTAAAGCATCCCTCCGCATTCCTCGGTCCTTTCTTCCTGAGCTCGTCTCTATATACTCATCCCCGAGGTCAGAAGTTGGAGCTTGAGTTAGTTGTCTCTTTCTTTCATCTCCTGCTTCAATTATTTAAGCACCTCTATCGCCCGTGCATTGTTACATTGTGCTTGAACTTCTAATTTGTTCCCCGGCGGTTTTGTCTCAATTTCCTGGGTTGAATTCAAAATGGGGCTTGACTTCCTCGACGCTCTGGCGCCAGATGAACTTTCCATTGTGTTGGCTCATGGCACCTTCGTGCCCCGTTTCTTCTTCCATCTCTTCTTCCCTCTCCTGTTGACCATTCATCACCCTATTAATGCGAGGGACGCCCGGGTATGCTTCTTCTTTTGCTCCCACCTCAACTTCCCCCTATAAGGCATAGGACGTCGGGTGTGAATCCTGAATTGCTTCCAAAGTAGCTCAAAATGGACTTTCAATTATTTTCCCCACATTTATTATGTACCCTCCAACAATGCATAAATGAGGATCGTCATCCCTTCTCACTCGCGAGGTGCTTGATGGTAGAAGGACTAACCGATGAAATAGGAACCATACCCAGCCTCTTTAGTTAAGTCTCCTCTAGAAATGGATTTGTATAGGTTTTCTTGCTCCCTTCCACTTTCCTTTAATCGGGCCAGGGTCTACTATCTCTCAGTAACTGCCTCTTTATCAATTCTCAACTGTTTCATTCTCTACACTTTCAAGTCAACAACATATTTATCCTTTCAATAAGTCTATCCAATGTCCTTCTAACATAAACTTTCTTCCTTCCTTCTTTCTACTACATATTAGCAAAGAATTCCTTCACCATAGCAATAAGACCCAAATTCCTCAGGCTCTCACCTAATGTCACATTCCTCTCTCAAGTACGTCAACGAAAGGAGACAAGCTTCAAACCTCTTTCAAAGAATGAAACCTCTTTCCTAAGACTTTTCTCCATTAGCGCAACCGCTTGTCTCGAGATAAAGTTTATTGTTTTTCTCACCACTACTCGCTCGCTTCGCTCTCATATTCCTCATTCTTGATTCTTCCTCTATCGGTTCAAACATTCTATTTATCTCATCCATTTCTTCATCTTGCTCTGTCATTGCTTGAGTAGCTTGAACCGTCTCATTATCCCACTCAACATAC
This sequence comes from Tetrastigma voinierianum, assembly GCA_016808115.1. Classification (NCBI taxonomy): domain Eukaryota; kingdom Viridiplantae; phylum Streptophyta; class Magnoliopsida; order Vitales; family Vitaceae; genus Tetrastigma; species Tetrastigma voinierianum. The sequence continues at coordinate 36,717 of JAEQBH010004237.1, read as the reverse complement.
TCTTCCATGATTTCGCTGGTGTCCAAACCGTATTGCGGGCCTTTACATCAAGAGATCTGTTAGGGTTTCTTGAGCTCTCTGTGGTTCTGAAGGCAAGATGAGAGAGATTTGAGTATGGAAGTTGAGAGGGTTGATGGTTTATGAGCAAGGCGGCCCTTCGCTTTTCAAAATTTTCTATTTATAAGCTAACTGCTTTATGGGTGTTCATTAAATGTCACGACAACAATTTCTAAGGTTCGCTCTACTTTAATACGTATGTCGCACAGATAGAAATAATTATCGGATATAGTTTGTAATCACTTAGAAATCACAAGAATGCGACATCGGTGAAGAATGTTGTGACATCTCTTTCAAGCAGATCATCCGAAGCTTATGTCGCAACAATGAAAATTTCAGGTCGCGACATAAATTTGCCTTTAAATCGGAACCAAAATCGATCATGTCATACACGCAGAAAGTCCGCTGCAACATTCTTTTAGTGCTCTTGAATTTATGTCATGACAGAAAGAAAGTATGTTAAGACATTTAACTAAAATTTTCCAGAATTGCATCATTCCCAGTTTTCACTCAAGTCAAAGCAAGGTGTATCTACTCCTACCTAAACTGAACATACTTGTGCAAACTCAATTAATCAACCAAGAACCTCAATGCAAGTATGAACAACAAAATTTCATTTCCTTATTCTTAAAATACCCACAAAGATGATGTTCAGAATATCTAAAAAAAATTTGAAACCAACAAAGCTGCCATTCATTGTCTGCCATAAAATAAAATCACATTCCCCCAAACTTCAATTATGCATTAACATTAAAAACAAATTGAAGGAAATAGAAATACTCCCCCTTGTAGCTATTTTCTGCATTTTTTAGTTTGAGGCAGTGTGCTTCCTAATAAAATTTATCTTTAATATAGCTTCATTGTCATGAAAAATCAACAACCACTAAAACTAAAAAGTTTGACATAATTAAAACCGGAAAATTCAAACTCACAAAATCTAATCAACACTCCAAATTAAAACTAAAATTTCACTGGTCATTTCCCAGAAGCCGCCACATCGGTTTTAGCTAGACATTGCTGATAATTTATTCATTTTATACATTCCCGTATGCTCCCCACCGAGTGCGCCTTCCTCAATCTTTCCACGCTCCTTTCCTCCTACATCTTCTGTTTCGCACCATTCTTCCTCCTCAATGAAGTATATTAGTAAATCTTTGATTTGTCTCGTACTAATGGCAAATGTATTCCTTGATCGTTTTTCAAGGAAAAGGCTACCGCCTCTACTCGAGTTTCTAATTTCCTTAATGAAGCATTATATTTTTCCTCTAAACACAAGCTTGTGTTTGCTTTGAAATTCTAAGTTCAAAATCTTTTCTCATGCATGTTCGTAATTCCTGCTTTCGACATTACGAATCACAAAGATCCGATCTTCTTTCAAATGATTGGAGTCCTTTTCTAACCCCGATATTCTCCTCTATTGTCCCTCAACTGCATCGCTCTTAGAACCTCGGGTCGAGCATACTGATGGTAATTCTGTCCAAAACTGGGGCCCCATTGTGTTCTCCACCATAGAAAGGCTTCATGGTTCCCAGTGATGGTGTATAGTGTGTAGGCAAGTCAGGTCGCTTAAAGTGATAACTTCGCCACTCATATACTCTGGTTTCTTTAACTGGCAGGCCTTTTCAACTGGTCCCTCAAGATCGTCTAGCTTCCTTCATTTATCAAGCTCACTTCATGTGCAAGATGCATTCCTTTCATTGCCTTGTTTGTTCATCACGCATCCGCCTTCGCTTCCTCGCGTCATACTGGCTCAGCCTAATCAAATGACTTCCCCAAGTTTGTCAGTCGCTCCTGAAGCTTTAGATGGAGCCTTGTAGTTGCATTTGGCAAGGTCTTTAATCAATTGCCTTACCTCCTCTACACTTCTTCTTTTAAAAGCTCCATAACAGGATGCATCAATTATACCCTTAGAGGCATAATTCATGGCATGATAAATGAATCCATCTTGAGCGGTCAGTCTATTCCATGCATAGACATCTAATAGTCTTTAAATCTTTCCCATGCATTATAGAGACTCTCCTTTTCCCCCTGCTTGAAGACAATTATTTCTCCTCTTTTCTCAATAGTTAAAGCTGGAGGAAAAAATCTGTTCATATAGGCTTCCACCAACTCTTCCCAAGTGTTCACTAATCCCACTAGCAATGACTCAAACCATGTTGGCCGCTACATTCCCTCTCTCTCTCTCTCTCTTAGAAAAGGGGAAGAGCCGCAACTTGATTACTCGGTCTCACCCTTTCGCTTGATCAGAGCACATCCTCTTGAATCTCCCCATATGCTCATCGGGATCTTCAAAGGGGATGACCAAAGGAACTAGAGTTGTCAGACATAGAATCACGTCGCTCAAATTCTCAAAATTGTCAGTTTCTATGGCGATTGTCTTGATCGTAGAGTACTCCTCGATACTTGTGCTCACAAATTCCTCCATAGTTTTAGGCCTCGATTTCTTTATACTCTTCCTTTCGGGGGAAGAACAAATAATCTTTCTTTGATTTGCCATACTTCGGATTCTCGCAACTGTGATCTTCCTCCAATTTTTGTAAAGGTTCTCTCAATTTCAAAGGTTCGGGAGGCGTAGATCTGGTCTGCTTATGCATTTAAAATCTTCCCAAATAGAAACACTAAGATCAAATGAATTTATGGGAGACAGCTATATCCATTAAGCTCATAGAAACATGTCGCAGTTCTTCCAACATCGCCATTAAAACCTGTTGTGGATTTTCTCAAAATAATATCAAAAAGAAAATGTCCAAATTAGAAACCTTTGTTAGAATATTGATCTTTAAATTTATCATTTATCCCCGGCCAACGGCGCCAAAAACTTGTTAAGACCAAATGATATATACAAATTTATGATACTACTAACAAAGGACTATTACCTAATCCCCAACAACGGCGCCAAAAACTTGTTAAGACTAAATGATATATACAAATTTATGACACTACTACCAAAGGACTATTACCTTAACTCGTTACTGCGCCAAAACTTGTTAATATCATTTTCATATGTATGAAAATGGAATTGTTCTTTGTTTTTAAAATGACCCATTTAAAAATTTGTGTGTGTGGTCTCGATCACCTGTAGGCGTACGTGTCGCATAAGCAATAAAAGGGATATTTAATTCGTATATCGCTCCCACGAGGAAAGATGATAAATCAAAAGACTAACTACCCCAACTACTCAAGATCATTACTATTTAAACTCCATTGATATGATGATAAGAGGAATAAAAGTAGGTCCAGATCGAAATCTTTAAATATACAAAAATAAAGTTTAATAAAATTGGGCCGAGGATTTACCGCGTAGGCAAAACTAGACATGGATCAATTAGTACACCAATTTCATCATTTCGATTCATAGCTCAACCATCAATTGGAAAACTGAGTTTGTCAAGACGCAAGGTATGGTTTGGATTAAACTTGGTTACTTTCAATTAGATTAAAGGTTATATTCATTTCGAGACATGATTCCTAATAAGTTACTTGTAATATATAACCTTCTTTCTCTAAGATTTAAGCTCTTTCGCACTTCATATACAGATCTTAGGACTAAAGAATTCTTGCCCCCATATACAGGATCTTGCAAGCCTTCTCCAATTTGATTGACACCTCATCCTACACTTATGATGAAAATTTCCATCTCCTTGATTAGATCTACTAACACCTGACCACCAATTCGTAAAAGAGGAGAGAGACTTCGAGTGATTAAACAGATAATTTCATTCAACCATCCTCCAATTATAAGCTGGTGATCCATCTGAGTAATCCTTCAAAGTTCACAATTCCATAAGATACTATCATACCTTACAAGGAACTGCTTCTCTACACTCATCGTGATTCTCCATCTCGTGTCACTGTAGGGCCTCTCGAAATCGAGTGAGATATAGTACTGTGATTAGGTACAATCGCACTAGTATCGAGAAAAAGTAAATTTGTAAACAATACCAATAAAATAAATTCAAGAATTCTAATTAAAGCTTTCTTCCACCTTATCCAGCAAAATGACTATCATTAATGACCCATTTCTAGTGAGGTCAACTTTTTCAAACCGGGTTTACTTCCATCGCTGACTAACTAATCGTGAAAATTCATTGAAATGATAAACAAACTAAAATAAATGAACTCCATAAACTCTTATAGCATCCATTTAAATCAAATAAAGAATGAAAAGAAGAATTTATAAAGAAATACTAACCTCAAGCTGTTCTCGTAATGCTGTCCAAACCAACATTAAAGGAAAACTAACAAAATAAAACTATACTAAGCCAAATCTACTAAAATGAAAAGAAAAAAATAAAAAATAAAATTGTACAAGAGTCTTCAACCACCCGTAAATCTCCGAGTCACGGAAGTCAGGCACACACCCTAGAAGCACGTATTTACAAGCTTTCCAATGTCAGCCTCACTTCATTAATCATACAGGAACTCCTGCACTTGTGCCAAATCGTCTCTTTGTCACGACATAAAAGGTCCTCACTTACGCAGCTTTAGTCTCTTTATAGTCGCTGACTCGCCGTATTTCAGATTCTCGTCGCTTAATCGCTCTCCGATTGTTTCGATCGTGTTCACTAATATTACCTTCGATAATGTCGACATAAATCGGTATTCAACAAGCCGTTTCGTCACTAATTAAAAGCCTCGCGCGACACTAAAACCTCGCTTTTGCACCCCAGCCTTCATGTCCTTGTTCTTTCGGGAGTTTGTTTTTACACAATTTTCCTCGCTGACAAACCATTTCTTTTCTTCGCAACTCGTCGAGATAGGATTTCTGTCCTTAGCAATTTCTCTGGCCATGATAAAGCAAACTCGTCGCGACAGATTTTTCTTCTCCTCGATTCGCTACTGGCCGAAATAGCTTTTATCGCTGGCACAGAATTCATATGTCAGGACATAATCGCCTTTGGCTTATTCTCAAGTCTTCTTCAATTTCTCGCTATGAATTCCATTTCTTCTTTTCACGCTGACAAAATTTTATCATTCCTAGCTTTATCATCATGATAAAAATCTCTTCTTGTCGCACAAAATTTCTCCTTTAGCCATCGAGTTATGTCCGAGCTTCAAGCATATTTAGTCATGGTCGACAAAGTTCCTTCTTCGCCTCGTCAAGTCCGTGGTCGCAACATACAAAATTTGGCGTGGATCGATGAGCCTAAAAACTCATAGGTTTTTAATCCATTTTTCTCGACTATTATGAGATAAATGATGAATTGTTCAAGAAAAGTGATAATTGACTCAAATTTCATTTTCCAGAAAATACAAATATAAACTCAAATTTTAGCAAAATCGAAGAAATCACCGCAAACAGGCTGAAGTCACGATTGGAAAGTTAGGCCGTGACGTAAAGCCTACCACAACCATCCTGTGTCACCATTAACAAATTCCTACCAAGAAATGTAAAACTTCAACAAATGAAGTCGCTGATCAGCATGAGGTTACTACAAAGAAGACGGGTCGTGACTCATAGAAATCGGGCCAAACGAAGAATTCATGTCGCGACATCATTTCGATGTCACGACGCCAAAAGGAGATAAATGATGTCGCGACATAACTCTGAAGTCGCGACAAGGATTTGTCTATGAAGCCACAAGAGTGGTCCGTGGTAAAAGCAGTTTAACTCGCTTTTTAATTAAAGGGTCAAATCAAGTCGCGACATGCTATACCGGGTCGCGACATGAAACAGAATCAAGTCTAGACAAGAGAAATGATGTCGCGATCACTCATCCGTATCGCGACCTAAAGAAGAGAGCCGAAAGCGTATTAGTGTGATGTCGCGACATCACTGGCGTCGCAACTGAAAAATAGTCAGAAGAATCGGCCACAACCTAAAACCGATGTCGCAGCACGTAATAATCGAAGAATAGAGCACAATGATGTCGCGACATCAACACCGGGCGAACATCAACAAAGATGTCGTGACATTTACGTCGCCACGACCGATCAAGGCTTTTGCAAGCATAAATTGGTTGCAAAATGTAAAAGGAAGAGGTCACACCAATCATGAGCCATCAAGATCCTCCCATGTCGCGACATCAACTTTGAGGTCGCACATAGAACAAAGAGCTGGCTTTGGATTTCCACCGGAGCATTTCATGGGGATCTCGCCCCATATTCTTTTTTTACAAAGATAAATAGATAGTTTTTAGAATGGCGGGCGCTTTTCTCCTTCTTCACAACCTTAAAAGGGAAAAGAAGAGGAACTCGTGTATATTATAGAGTAGATTTTTTTAGATTTTTTTAGTTTTATTTTGTTTTGAATCATGAATCAGTAAGTGCAGACGGTAGAAATGGATTTTTAGTTTTATTGTTTTTCGTAAGACATCGCGCCTGAAATTTATGAAATCTGCACAAATTCCTGAATTCATTTCTTCTCGCTTATTGCAATTACGCTGGTCGGGTATGCGATGTGTACTCCCATTTCTTAATTCGCAATGCAAAGAATCGAACGCAACTCTACTCGATTTGATTTACATTTAGTTGTCATGCTCTTTCCCGCACATTTACAGAGAATTAATTCGTCTGATTTTTTTACTTACTGATGTTGTTTAATGATAAATTCTTAACGGTAAGATCAATACCAATAGGAATGTATCTTCGGCCTGATATCTAGGATGCCTTCTGAGTGACATAGAGACTGAGATTCCGAGAGTTTAGGAGCATTTCTTTTTCTCGGGTATGTTCGACTACCACGACGAACCGGCCGAGCTCGAGTTCATTTTGATAAATCCCCATTCGCTTCATAATCACAGAGGTGTATTTAACAATATAAATGATCGCAGAGTCTACCTCAATCTAAGGTAAGTTCCAATCCTCAGGTTAGCTTAGATTTGATCGCGGGAAAGGATAAACCCATAGATCCGGGAGGTCGAGCCACCAATTAAGTAGTGGAAATTTAAGTAGAATCCCGGAAGGTAAAGAAAAGTTCGCTTGTCAATGTGAAACGGGTGTGAAGTATCGAAAGAAAATACCCAGATCTTGCAAGAGAATGTGGAATACAGGTAGCTGGTTTGATCTTGTCTTCTGAGAGAAGTATATTAAATCATTAAAAAGTGAGAAATCCACCCTAATAATTAGGGAAATTCGACAAAAATTCCGTATCCATACATAAAACAAGAAAGCAACGAATTTAGCGTCGAATCGACCGTCGCATTGTATTTCATTGATGGTTTTCAAGCCTCGCTAGGAACTGATTCAATCCATTCTTTTATATACAATTTTATTTTTTTGTCATTCACTTGTTTTAGCTTACTTTGAGTATATTCACAGTATAGATTTTTTATTTTGTCGTTGATAAAACTTTACTATGAGTCTTCGAGTCCAAATAGTATGAAATTTTAGTAGTCAGTAGTCAATTGCACTACATCAATCTCTCGTGAACGATATGGACTACATTCAGATTTACTACTTGTATGACCTGTGCACTTGCAGTGTCATAGACTGAACCCTTATTTTTAATCCTGAACAATAAGAGAAATTTATTTTAGCAAGCAAACTTATCCAAAATGACATGGGTATAAGAGAATTGTAAGGCTCTCAGACTATGTTAATTTGAGCTGGGTTTTAAATATATAGAAAAAGGCGAACAAGTTTTTACGGTACAAGGTTTCTGGGATTGAAAAGAATTAATTATATCAATATTCTCGACGAAAGAAGGAAATACGACTCGACATTTTAAGAAAAGAACAAAAATAGTTTTGCAAGGCAATACTCCAACCACTAATCTTTAATGTTTATGTTGAAAATATTTGCTTAGCTTTGATTAATCCTATTAACTGAAAGTGTGCTTTGATTTCGTGAAAACCTTAATGCATAGGAAACAGATTCGACTGAATTCCAACCAGACACTGAATTGGAGAGAACACTTAAGAGCTTAAGAAAGACAAAAAGAGCAGAAAACGCAACCATGGTAGACGAGACATGACCGTACCTGAGGAACAGAGGATTAGTCAAGGCCCCCATTACCGATACAATGGAGGATTTATGAGGCCTATTATTCAGAAGAGTATTATGCAATCGCACACCCACCCGAGATGCAAACACTTCGAACTTAAGCTAGCATCGGACATAATGGTTCAAAGAATATCAGCTTTTACTCATTACTCCACAAGACCCAAACGAACACTGAAGATTTCAGATCATTAACATGCTGAGGTCGAATGGTGTGAGACCGTAGGTGATAAAGTTGCATTCTTCCCATTTTCTTGAGAGATATAGCGCCTACATGGTAACGAATCATTACCATATGGTTCCATTGATACTGGGAAGAATTGGCAGAAGCCTACTTCGGCAAGATTCTTTCCATCTCTCACTTCGTAGACGCAAGAGAGATAATAAGATTCCAACAAAGGGAAGACAGGTTCTTCTGGTGTAGCTGGGAAAGATTCAAGAGGTTATTTAAGAGTTGCCCAATGCATGGAATAGATTCAAGACTCAGGATGGACATAAGGTATCATGCTCTAAATGATACATCTAGTTACATTATCGATGTCATACTGGAGCATTCAAACGAAAAAGTGTCAAGATACAGATATGATAGAAGATTTAGCAAAATGCAATATGAAAGCTCCATCTGAGTTTTCAAGAGGAAGCAACAGAGGAAAAGGGGTCATGGAGTTGAGCAAGATGACAACCATGGAAGCAAAGTTGGATGCCATAATGGCAGATGGACAAACAAGAGAGAAAGATGCACACTACTCATGGAACAGAGCAAAGGGAAAGAGAACTTATGAGAAGAAGTGGCCGATGTGCCAACGTAAGAAGATTCTCTTATGGTGCCGAGGAGGTTAAGTACGTGAACGAGCAAAGAAGTTATCATATTTGCCAAATCCTAACTCCGCCCACACACTACAATCCAAGATCAGGAACCATGAGAATTTCTATACTAAGCAGGGCATTACACGGCCCACAAGTGTGGACAACATCCCCTTCAACATGATATCAAGAAACACCAAGGTTCCGCCATCAAGGAGGTGAAGGCGCATGAATGTCAGTGGTCGAGGATGAACCCAACCATTCAAGAACAAAATGTCATAGCTTCACTGGGGATAACAAGAGGCTATTACAATTCCATGAATAAACTATCCGACTCGAAGCTTCAAGTCCGACACTACATGTTTCAAGAATGCTAGCTCACTAAAATTTAGAGACAATGCGTAGCAACTAGCCCCGAATATGCCAAATCGTGCAAGGGTACATTCCTGAGTGACACGAAGAACCCAAGAGATCGTACGGCAATCCGCTTGGCTAGCAAAGGATTCGAGCAAAGACAAAAAAGACGTAAAGAAAGAAGAGACTGAAAGTGCAGGAGTGGACTTGTTAAGGAGAGAAAGAACACCCAGATTGGAAATCACCGAAAGAAAGTATCAATTTAAAAGAAGAAGGAGTACTCACTTATACACCTTAAAGGCCATTTCCACAGACTCGTGGTCAAGCACAGTAAGAACAGCTTTTCTAAATTTTCGATATTTTTAAGAAAATAGAAATAAATATCCCATTTGGTAAGAGGTGATCGCCAAATGCCTCTTTATGCAAAAGTTCAAGGAAATAATGAAAGAAAAGGAAGATATGAAGAGAGGTATAGTTAACTCGATCGCTACTTCAGAAGGTTATTATCCAACAGAAGCCTCTCAAAGAAAGATGAAAGACCCCGGGTACACCATTCCCCGCTCCATGTGGAAATAAGGAATTCAAGAAAGCTTTATATGATTTTTCAAGTATAAACATGCCTCTATCGCAGTACAGATTCAAGTTTGGGAACTAACTCCTAAATGTAAAGAATTCATATATCATAGATGGCAGATAGATCAATGGCACAACCAGAGGGCATTCTGGAAGATGTACTTGTCAAGGTTGGGAAATTCATTTCCCAAAGGGATTTTGTTATCATGTATGGAGGAAGATACCAAGTTCCTTGTTACTGCCGGAAGACCTTTCTAAAGAACTCCGAGTCGCTTGACACGCATGTTAAAGGGGTGAATCGACACTGTGGTCAGGAAATGCATAAAGGCATTTCAATATTATAAGTCTGAACATCTCGATGTAAATGCGGCACAGCCAGGTGGTCAGAGAAAAATAGCCTTCAATGATGAATTGAATTTCGATTGTATCCTTCAACACTCTATCAATGAAATTGAGATGAATTTTCGTGATTCGAGAGTCTCTGACGCCAAGACGCTTCAAATTTGTTTAACAGGAAACAATGAGTATAAATGAAAATGCTAAGATGAAGTAAGCACCGTAAACAAAGAAATTCATGAGCAGAACTATGCGTATGGCTAACTTGAAAGAATTGCCCACTATTTAAAATATGAGTTTCTTGTAACTAAAAGAGAAAACCAATATCATATCAGCCGATCGATCGTCAAGAACGTGTCACGGTAATTCGAAAATACAAGGAAGCAATTGCTTGGTCAATTGAAGATCCGAAGGGTATCGCCTCTATTTGCACGCACAAAATATTGGCCGGAAGATAATGCAAACTTCTATCAACATCAAAGGAGGCCGAACCCGCGATTTAAAGAAGTCATTTTGCTGTAGTGCCAGTTCAAATGGTTAAATGCGGTGTTTTATATATGCTGGCATCGATAGTTCTTTGCAAGCCCAGTACATGTGGTTCCAAGAAAGTGGATTCACCGTGATCGCAAAATGAAAAAGAATGAACCGATTCAATAACCGTGGACAGATGGCGGTGTGTATCGGATCACGTAAAATTGAATACCGCAACCAAAAAGGATCATTTTCCTCGCTTCATCGACGATGTCGATAGGCTGGCGTGACACCTCATTTTTGTTTTTTGATGGATACTGATATAACCAATTATATTGCACCCGAAGATCGAGAAAAACCACTTTTAAGAGTCTATTTAAGATTTCGCTTAAGAATGCCATTCGCTCAGGTAATGCCCCGGTGTACCTTCCAAAGATGCATGATGTCTATATCGATCTAGCGTATAGTTATGAGATCTTCATGGATGATATTACAAAGGTATGGATCCGCGAACAATGCCTCGCATAACTCTTTTGAACAATGCCCGTAGATAACCCTGGACAAGATTTCCAAAGGTGCAAAGACAAGAATCCGCTCGAATCGGGAAAATGTCATTTTATGGTTACGTATGAATCTGTCTTAGGGCACATGATTTCCTTCAAGTAGCCAGGCTTGAGGTAGACCAGTGAAAGTTTCAATTATAAGAAAACTAATGCCACCCACTACGCCAAGTGAATTAGAAGTTTCTTAGACATACCGGATTTTATAAAAGATTTATCGTGAGATTTCTAAAAATTGGTAGACCATCATGTAGATCACTGGAAAAGATAATAAGTTCTATTTGATGAATACCGCTTAAAGCATTTGAAGAAATCAACCAGACTAGTTGAAGCTCCCATCATGGAAAAACCAGATTGAACAGAGAATTTGAAATCATGTGTGATGTCGCTGATTTTGCAATGGAGCCGATTGGGACAAAGATGAAAGTGTTAAAGGCCATCTACTATGCTAGCAAAACCTTTAATGAAGCACAAGAAAATTACTCTACTACTCAAAGGAGATAGCTGGGCAATAGTATTTGCATGTAAAAAGTTCAGCTATACATTTTGGGTCCTATGTTGTTATACACTGACTATGCAAAGTGAATTAAATATCTAATGGCAAAAAGAAAGAAGCAAAGCCAAGATTGATCAGTGGGTGTTATTATTATAGGAATTTGATTTAGAAAGTGAAAAGACAAGAAGGGTAGCATAAATGATAGTTGATCACTTGTCAAGAGTAGAGGAAACCCACCGCATAAGAAGAAGGAAGAGAAATAGCATAAAATTTTCCCGCATGAGCAGCTTATTTCACTGGCCACCCAATCACCCCGTATGTCGAGCATTGTTTAATTTCTTAGCTTCAGGAATTATGCCACCGTATCTCACTACCAACAGAAAAAGCTAAGGACTAACAGTAGGTACTACATCTAGGATGACCCATTATTCTTTAAAAGAGGAGCCGATCTCGATTATAAGGAGATGTGTACTGTGAAGATGAGCAGCAAATTCTTACACTGTCACGATCACCTGGTGGAGGACATTTTGTAAGAGATAAACAGCCTACAAAATTCTCCAATGCACTCTACCGTCTACGATTTTTAAGGATCGCTTTGAATGAGTAAAGTCAGGTGATTCAAATCGCCAAAGAATGGGAAATATCAAAGAAAGGCATGAGATGCCCCCGTACAGATCCTGTGGGCGCAGCTTGTTCATATGGGGAATGGATTTATGGGCCTTTTCCGCTCATTTGAAATATATATACCTTAGCCAGGATTATGTATCAAAATTAGAAGCAGCAGATGTCCAAAGAATGATGCCAATACAAATTTCTGTGGGGGTTTTTACAAAGAAATATTCTCAGCAGACTGGGACACCTGCAACTATAATTATACGGAGGAAGCCATTTTGTAAATAAGGTGCTCGACAAAACTCATGAGCATATGGTATCAAACACATTATGAGCTCGCTTATCATCCTCAAACAAATATAAGCTGAAACAATAGGGAAATAAAGAAAATTCGAAAAGACCTGTAGTTCTAGTAGGAGAGATTGGTCTGCCGACATGCACCATGGGCATACGCAGATCGCTTTTAAAATCTCATTGAATGTCCCCATACTGCATTTGTCTGAAAACCTGTCACCTACTCTCGAAAGCTAGAATATAAGGCTACTGTGGCCATCAAGAAGCTTTAATTTTGATTTAAAGTCATAAAGAAGATAGTTACTCAGCTTAAATGAATTGGAAGAGTTGAGAAATGAAGCCTATGATAGTAGTGCTGCGACCTACAAAGGACAAAACAAAAAAATGGGTATGATCAATCGAATTTTGAGGAGGGAATCATGGCAGAATGTGTCTTGTTATTCAACTCCAGATTAAGACTATTTCCAGAGTCAAGTCCAAATGTGGATGACCATTTACAAAGGGTATCAAGCACAAAATTTGGGCGTTGACACTTAGAACCAAAGAATCATGAGGAGTTCAAAGTTAATGGTCAAAGATTAAAGCATTATCTTGGAAAAGCAATTAAATATAAACCCTTAGTTCGAATGTTGAAAATTAAAGAAAACGTACAATGGCAAAGAAAAGTCCGCTTAAAGACTAAAATGCAGAAAGCAATAGGGAAGGCAATCCACACTGCTTGTTTTAAATTTCTTGTTTCATTTGGCGCTTCGTGTTTAAAATTTTTAATAGATTCTTGTAATTGTATTCATTAGTGATTGAATAATAGTTAAATAATTTCTAGTTTTACAGGACAATGAAGATTGTGCAAAGAAAAAAGGAGAGCATCTGCAATCAAACTTCAATCAGCATAAGAGACCAAAAGGGGCAGTTTTTCTTCTTCTTCTTGATTTGAATTTTTAAATTTGTCTTTGATATAGCATGATTGAAAGTTTGGGGAATTTTTATCTTGTTTTGATGCTTAATTGTTGAATGTGATGCATACGGAAGTCATCAATTTTTGCATGATATAGATGAGTTGAGTCAGAAGGTTTTGAAGGGAAGAAATAAATGAAATCATATGAAATTGAGTGTTTATGTTTGGGTCGCAAACATTAATTCAACAAGTGGCAAACTAAGAGCGCTGGATGTGGGAAGAATAAAAAGTGGAAAAAAAAGTCAAAATAATGAAATTAAGGTCACAACTGAAATAAATGGGTGAATATTTTTACAGAACACAATTTTCCCCTGTCAGACCTAATTTTTAAGTCACTTACATTAAATTTTGAAGTCGTGGATTTAAAAAGCCCGAGAAGAGTAAAACCTCTAATTTCGGGTTTCAGCAGTTAAAAAATAAAGTCATTGGATAATCATTAATTTAGTGGCCCAACAGTTAATGTCTTCGACTCCCAAGGCACTCTAAGCCATGACATTAAACCCAACGCCTATTCCAATTCAAATTTCTGAACTGCAATTCAACCCAACCTTCCAAGCCCGCAGATCCATCTTTTTGAATTTGAAACCCTAGAACTAGAAGTTCAGTACTTAAACCTTCAATCATGGCAAAGAAACCAAGATGAAGCTTCAACAATCTAACAAAACATCACTAACCCAAAAGGGATAATGTCTACAAGAGAAGAAGTCACTGAGACTAACCCGAAGAAGAAGTAAATGTCAAAAGGAAACCAACCGTGAGGAGGAGGAGACCCGAGAGAGCAGAAATGTATGAAGAAAAAGACTTCATTTCACAAGAAGCCAAAGACCAGGAACAAGGTGATGTCGATAAAGACTTTATTCAGAAAGAGGTTTTGGCAAAGCAATTTCCCCCATTTTCCAAATAATAACAAAAGAGGTTGGGAGTTCTTTAGCAACACAAAGCACCAGGGTTTTCAAATTTCCAAGGAATTCTATGCAAACATGGTAGGAATGAAGGATGATTATGTTTTCGTGAGAGGTCGCGCCTCTTCGACGATAGACGACAATGAAGTGTTTAAACCGAGAGATTACAAGCATGGGTCGAAATACAAGAAATTGTTGGAGAGCCCAAATTATAAAAAATAGTGAACCCTCGGCCGGACGAGAGCATGGTGCTGGAAGTGACGGTTAAGAATCCCATCATGCCATCGTGTGAGCTCTGGCGTAAGAGGCAAGGTTTGTTTTATTTCATATGTTTTGTAATAATGTCGACTAAACACCTTAGCACAGCCGAGCAAGAAGCAATCTTATCAGATGCCTTAAAAAGGATACAAAATGAACATAGGCATTTCTGATTGAAGAATCAACAAGAGTGGGCACCATCATAGCAATAAAAGAGGATCGATTCCCTCACCCCGCCACTATTACGAGACTCCGCTTCCCGGCAGGGTGAAGGGAAACCGAGGAAGAAAGATGTCCCTGTCCCTCCTCTAACCCTTACTGAGGACAAGGGGCCCCAAAGGGAAGAAACAGTAAAGAGACGTGATGGTGGTATTAGAAGAAGAAAAGAGTAGGAGATAGATACGTAAACCGGGAGAAGAGAAGTGGAGGTGATGCATTACGCATCCTTCTCGTATAAGAGAAGAACCTATAAGGATAAGCCCCAACATATCCTTTATCTCCGTGGCACTGAAATTACGCCGCCTGCTAAAACCTCCAGGAGCATAAAGGAAATGCCAGATAATGAAAATGCCGAAACAATGAAAAAGGAAATGCAGGAAAGAGAACTAAATGGGAATTAAAGAACAAAGGATCGAGAAGAATTCGTGGAGGCTACAATGTAAGGAAGGAACAAATATGGGAAGAAAATTGAGAATAAGAGAAGAAGAACACAAAGAAGAGTTGAAAAAGACAAGAAGAGAAGCCGGAGCAGGTTAATACGTAGACATGCACACGCAAGCTTTCTACAATAATCAGCCTAAAAGAGATCACTGCTAAACATCAAGGGAAGGAGAAGGAGAAAGAAATGGAAAATAACATGCTAAGAAAGATCGAGCGGGTTCAAACACATATATAAGGAACTGCCTAAAGAGTTTGAGAAGATAATGAAAGAAAGTAGACAAGAAATTGAAAATGATGATGAGTATAAGGAAAATACTGTTGGAAAGTATGGACTTAATCAACCGTAATTTATCAAAGTCGCTTGAATGTATCTCCTCAAGTAGAAGGAACAAATAATCATGGGGAGGTAAGATACGCTTATTCGTGGCAGCTGGGCAAATAAGTAATGAAACATCTACAAAGGCAAAGGAATTTATCCTCGCTTAAAAGCAACAAGCTGGAAATAAATTCCCAAGTTTGATCCCCAATGAAGCCGCTTGATGTAGACTCCAAACATAATACCTAAAAGGGCATGTTACAAGAAAAGAAAGGGAAACTGAATGTTTTAGCAGGTTATAGATATATACATTCCCAAAAATGCTAATGGAAACGGATTTAGTTTTACCCTACATGTCCTCCGCTTGATCGACTCTCATTTCATAAGTATTCTTTTTGCTTGTTAGATGGTTTCTCACTTGTTGAATGAAAATTGATCAGGGATAAAATAGATGTTATATTTTGATTGACGCTTAATGATCTCGAATTGTGTTTCGTGTCATTTTCCTTTTGCTGTTCAAGAATCAAATAATAATTCTCGTCTGCCTCAAGAATGTAAATTAAAAGAATCGTATGTGAGATAAAGAAATCGAAATTGTGGAGTATTGCTTGCATTGTTTAAATTCAATGAATAAAATTGGAAAAATTGGTTATTACGATGGAACAAAATACTTTGTTGAAATAATAAGTAAACAAGAAATAAATACAAGTCTTGAAGAAATAATACACTACAATAACAAAACTACAGAATTGACAGAATTAGAACATCTTCCTCTCGAGATTCGTGATTTTAGAGTCCATAAATCTCTAACTTGTTTGATTATTGATCGAGGCGAAATCCCAGGTGAAAACAACCAACAAGAAATGATAGGAGGGGCCATCCCCAAGAGCCTTGAGCTTTCCTAAACCTACCTCAAAATAATATGCCTCCCAAGCATATTCTCTGGGGCCTGATTCGTTTTCAATAAGCCTTATTTCTTCAATAAACAAAGAATTGAAACCGAAATTCCCTTCCTCGCAATAAACCCGCAGCAAAGAGCCCAAATTATCCAGCCTGGGCCTTTAAAAGTTTAAGATAAAGGAAGAAATGTTTGGGGAACACATTTCCAAATTTTGACAATGAAGGAGTCGAAGAAGAAAAGAAGCCAAAGCTAGTGAAATAAGGAATAAGTTTTGTCTTGTGGCCTATTTCCCTTGAACAATTAAGCTCGTAGGGGTGTTTTAACACCTAGCACCCTAATGCCAACTGGTATGGGAGTTAAGCAATAAAGTCTCTAAGAGTAATAAAGCCTAAGAAGACAAAACATTGCACTATTCCAAATCTTAGAAAAATAAAAGCAAAAGAGTTCAAGAACAAAAGAATCAGTCAATCGGCACACATATGGAAATTGGAAATTCCATAAAAGAATTCAAAAAAGATGAATCAAAGCAGATCGAGGAGAATCGAAAGAACAAAGAAGAAAAAGGTGAAAGTCGAGGCAACAATGTAGAGAAAAATGGAAACTCCGTTGATTTACAACTTTAAAATTTTCAATTATCTACCCAATCACCTAAGCCCAACATTACAAGCCCGAAAGACTAATGATTTTTGGTTGGATTTACCTTGCATTATGAGATTAATATGAAAAACAAGCCTATGGACTCGGGCAAACAAATGCAAGAAAAAACACGAAGATTAACTAAATTCAACATGAAGATGAAAAGGATTGATGACCTGCACACACACAGAACAAGACTTGTAAAATAAATTGTTTAAATACATTAGTTTATCAAGAATTTTGTGATAGAAATATACCCAATGCCTTGTTCTTGCATCAAAGGCGGGGGTGAAATAATATTGGTATCTCTTAAGTTGGTCGAAAGGTGGAATGAAATCTTTGTGGTATGAATAAGAAAAATGTCTTAAAAATTTTTTTCTAAGCTTATTTGTTTGAGAATGAGCAATTCTTTCTCTTCTTTACTTAGGACAAACGAAATTTTAAGTTTGGGAATTTGATAAGTCTAAAAACTCATTAGAGTTTTAATCCATTTTTCGACTTTATTATGAGATAAATGATGAATTGTTTGTAGAAAAGTGGATGTTGTTTCGAATTTCATTTGGAAAATCTTATTGGCTCAAATTTTATAAATATCAGGAAGAAATCGGCACAGACGATTGAAGTCTGTTGGAAGAGAGTTAGGTCGCTGACGAGAGAGAGCGGATTGCCGACCATCTGGAATCGCGACATCAACAAATTCGACTTCGAAGAAGAAATGTAAAACTTGAACAAATGAAGTCGCGACTTGAAGAAGGAGGTTGCGACAAAGAAGACGTGGTCGAGACTAAAGGAAACAGTCAAATGAAGAAATTCATGTCGCGACATCATTTCAATGTCGCGAAGCCAAAAGGAGATAAATGATGTTGCGACATAACTCTGAAGTCGCGACAAGTTAATACATGAAACCCATGAGAGTCCTCGCAAGTAAAAGAAGTCGCGACTGTTTTTTTAATTAAAGGGTCAAATTGAAGTCGCGACATATACTATACTGGTCGCGACATGGCTTTGAGCTGAAGGCAATGAGAGAAATGATGCTTCAGCGACCACTCATTCGGTCGCGACCTAAGAATTGGCGGAAGAAAAGGATGTCATGGCTTATCACTTTGATGCGTGACTTGGAAAATAGTTGGGAAGAAGAAATCGTCGCAACCTAAAGCGATGTCGCGGCCGCAGACATTTGGAAGAATAGGAAGACAATGATGTCGCGACATCAAGCTGATCCGCGACATCAACAACGAAGGAACAGACAAAAAGATGTCGCGACATCCTCCGATATCGCGACCAGCTAATCAAGGCACTGCCAGAGATCATTGGAACACCTTGAAAAGGAAGAAGATTGCGACTAATCGCAGGCCATCGAGGAATTCCATGTCGTGACATCGACTTGGTCGTGACATAGAGCATGATGTTGGGCTTTTTCTTTGGATTTCCACAGAGCATTTGGTGGCGATTCTTTTTTCTACGGTATAAATAGATAGCTTTAGAATGGTAAGCGAATTTTCTCCTTCTTCCACGACCCCGAGAAAAGGGAAAAGAAGAGGAACTGAGTGTATATTATAAGTATATTTTTATTTTAGATTTTTAGTTTTATTTTACGGTTTTGAATCTGCTTGACTGTCTGAGATGGTAGAGCTAGTTTTAGTTTTGTGCACCGTAAGCATTATTGCACAGGGAAATTTATAAATCTAGACAAATTTACGGAATTCATTTCTTACCGGTTTTATTTATTGCAATTACGATTGGTTGTGCGTGATGAGTACTCCGTTTCTTAATTCGCGATGCGATAAAATCAAAATGCGGCTCTATTTAGTTGATTTACATTGGATTATAGTCTTTCTGCACGTTCACCAGAAGGAAATTCAGTGCAGTTCGAATTTTTTTACTTAGTTGATGTTTGAATGGATGGGTTCTGATGGTAGTACCTAATACCGGTTGAGGAATGTATCTTTGCTCACGATATCGGATGCCCTCCCAAGTGACACGAGAGAGTGAGATTCTGAGAAGTTGAGAGCATTCTTTTACGGGTATGTTAGGCTCTGATTAATGACTGAGCTCTTTGAGTTCATTTTTGATCGTCCCCATTCGCTCATAATTGAAGTAGGAGGATTATGCCATGATATAAATGATCGAGGAGAGTTCACCTGATCTAAGGTAGGATTACGTCCGTGTTAGGCTTAGATTACGTCAGGAAAGGGATAAACCCATAGATCACGGAGGTTGAGCCACCAATTAAGTAGTGGAAATTTCTTGAGAATCTGAAGGTAAAGCAAAAGTTTTATTGTCGACCCGGAAATGGGTGTGAAGTATTGAGAAGAAAAATACCTAGATCTTACTTGAGAGAATGTGGAATCTGGTAAATTAGTTTGATCTTGTCTTCGAAGAAGCGAGATATTCATCGATGAAAAGGAAATCAATTCCAATAATTAAAAATCTTGGACAAAATTCAGATCCATACATAGAGCGAACAGCAGTTTAGTCTTTGGAATTAGTATTCCATTATATTTCATTGATGGTTTCGTTTCTCTGATGGCCAGATTCAATTAATTCTTTATATATAATTTATTTTTGTCATTCACTTTGTTTTTAGTTTAATTTGAGTATATTCAATAGTATAGATTTTTATTTTGTCGTTTTGATAAAGCTTTCACTATGAGTCTTAGTCGAATAATTAAATTTTAGTAGTTGGGGGTAGTTGACATGGTCGCTATCGATCTCGTGGGAATGATGTGGACTTACATTGGTTACTACTTGTATGACACATTGCACTTGCGGTGTCATATTGAACCCTTATTTTTAATCCTGAGTTCTTAAGAGAAATTTATTTTAGCGAACTTATAAAAATGATATGGGTATAAGAATTTGTAAGGCGCATGTCTATGTTAATTTGAGGGTTTAGTCTATATAGAAAAGTGACAGTGACACCAATTCTTGCAATTTCCACCTTTTTACTTCTTTTCTACTTGTTTTCTCTCTTTTTTCAATTAACCCCTGCAAAACATAAAGTTGGTAACTATTCCATAATTTGACATAGAAATAGATAAAAAAATTGTTAAAAACATGCTAGAAAAATGGATTAAAAATAGATGAGTTTAAGACTCATCATCATGCATGTATCAACTAAGCTCTTCTTCCTTGCGCAATGTGTGCTTGTATGAATCATATGGTATTAATATCCCTTCTTGATGCATACAATACTTGAGACATTTCCATCGTTTTTGCTTTAGTGCTAGGACTCATACTTGAGGATAACTTGAAAGTAATAGGAAGAGGGGTAGAAATTGAATTACAATCATTCATATTGAAACGCCTCAAGACTTTAACAAATAATTCTTACAGTGAAGCCCAGGAAATCTTTCTATTACCTCTGTCTCGGTGAATTTGTATCCACACAAATCTTGTTTGCTGGTCTGAGTCAGCTCATATCAATTCCACCCAGCCAAATTGTGCCTTGATTCTTGGACTTGATCTTTGTTGTAGTTTGCTACCAACATGTAGATGACGTCTGACAACAAAATAATCAAGTCTTCGTGCAGAACCTCTTAAAATATACCTGAGGATCTGAATCGAGTTTGTTATAACCAAGGCCCGATATAAGAATCAAATCTCTTGTACCCAACCTCGGCGCACATTTGAGACCTTATAGAGATTTATTCAACCTACAAACCAAGTTCTCCTTGCCTTTTTCAGCAAAACCTCATGGTTGGAGCATATAAATCTGGAATCGAGCTCTCCATGAAGAAAAGCGGTCACATCTAGGCTACTCTAGATGTAGGACAAATATAGGACAAAATCATGAAGACTATCCCCTAAGCGTAGTAAGTCGAGACAATAGGAAAATCTCATTGAGTCAATTCCTTCTTTCTGAGCATAACCTTTCACCACCAATCTTGCACGATCCCGCTCCACTTGATTATTGGCATCACGTTTGATCTTGTAAACCCATCTATTTATGACCTTCCTCCCACACTGCCGGTAAGCGAAACAAGATCCCATGTCTTGTTTTTGTCTAAGGCTTTGATTTCCTCTTGCATTGCTGTCATCCACAAGGATTTATCAAGGCTCTTAATAGCCTCGTCAAAAGTTGATGGCTCTCCATCCTCTATTAGTAAATAGTAATACAACATTGTTTTACCATGACATATTTTGAGTGCAAATGGTGGTCTTTTCTCACGGGTTGACCTACGAACTTCAAAAACCTCAAGCTCCGTTGGTGCTTCATTTTGTGGTGTAGCTTTAGAAGAATCTTCTTTTTCATGATTCTTTTCCAACTGAACAACAATAGTCTATGAATCTTTCTTCATTGTGCTATCATCTCTCATTTCTTGCAGTTTGTCTTCTTGTCTTCTGCAAATATCACATCTGCCTGGCAGCGACCTTATAGGTAGTGGGTTCGAAGCGTGCCCTTTACTCCATGTTTATACCCCGAGAAGATACACTTTCTGAATTTCGGTTCAGCTTTGATATTTCTTGGTCATTGTACATCACGTACCACGGGACTTCCAAATACATGTAAGCGAGAATAATCAACTGGCTTACCAGTCCACATCTCCATTGGTGTCTTCAGATTGATTGTAGTTGATGGAGATCAATTAATCACATAACAGGCGGTGTTGACTGCTTCTACCCAAAATGACTTGGCTAGATCAGCTGTCTTCAACATTGCTCTTGTTTTTTCCAACAAGGTTATGTTCATTCGCTTTGCCACTCCATTTTGTTGGGGGTATGTATGCCAGAATGCCTCTTGATACCTTCTTGTTGACAGAAGTTATCAAATTCTTCACCTGTATATTCTCCTCCATTGTTAGTCCTCAAACTCTTGATCTTCTTTCTAGACTCAAGTTTTACCCACACTTTGAATGCTTTGAAGATTGAAAACATATCTACCTTCCTCTTGATAGGATACACTAGTATCTCCTGGAGGAATTGTTAATAAAGGATACAAATTATCCTGCTCCTCCCATGGACTTTATCGGTGCTTGCCAAACATTAGAGTGAATAAATTCTAGAATTGTGCGCCACAGAATCGGATGTACGAAACTTTAATCTATATTTGCTTACTTGTGACCACGGTGCTCCGCAAAAGCGTAATAATACTTTTATGAGACCGGGAAATGAAAGCATGTTGAAAGAATCTTCCAAGCTTAAGTTCAGGCGTGGCCCGAGCTTCATATGCCATAGCATTGTTGATTCTTACATTGTCTTTTACGAGCGACAAGCGAGCCTTCTCGATTGTCTCCCTTTAAGCATGTATAGATTTGTAGCAATCTTCTACTTTCATTACTATAAAGCGCACCTTTCACGATCTTCATGTTCCCATTTTTTCAATATGGGTTTACATCAGAGATATCGATTATCTAATAATAAATTTTTATTCAAACTGCGGCGTAGCGTACCTTACGGATGGTGTGAAATGTGCCATCATACATATTTATCTTGATATGGTACGATGCTAGCAATCTCGAGGCATGATCGTCTCCCGTGAACATAGATCAGCCGAAGATAGGTTGATATTGATGAAACCGCTTCTCGGAGTGAGGTCATGCCACGTTGCTCCACGAATCCATTAGCCGGTTATCCGGTGAGCGCATACGTCGCCAGAGATTGTTCTTGCTTCAGCGAGCGGGTTTCTCCGTCATTCGAGTTACTTCGCACACATCAGCCCGAGCTTTTGAAGTAAATTTACGCCACGATGATCTAGTGCATGTTATAATTTAATAAGTAAGTTGCGAAAAAATAGTATTAAGGATCTTGAGATGTTCGGTCACTGTCGTGGACTCCACCATTCAAATAGTGTAGAATCTTCATTTCAAGAAGATTTTGGTGTGTCGGGACTTAGCTTCATAAAGCTTAGTCAGTCTCTCCCAAATTTATGCTAATGCCATCTTTTCATTCATGGCAACTGATATTAATTATGATATTGCCGTGCGAAGTCGGCGCAGCGTGCTTGCATTTATCTCCTCCACTTCTTATCATCAGTGATTTCTCCCAGCCTTTTTCCAATTCTTCAGGCATTTATTAACTACCGAGATTGCCACCGTCTTCGTTTTCCACGGGGAGAATTACTTCCGTTGAACTTCTCGATCATACTTTCTTGCCATGTCTCACTTTAATAATGGTAGAAGACCCAAAATAATAATCTCAAAAAGAATAATTTTGATGTGGAAGATCCCGGTTAATTGCTTGACCATAGAGCATACTAAATTTGATATGAACAATAGCAGCTGCGATACCACTTGAGAATCAGCCAATCTCTTGGAAGAGCGATGATGCAATGATAATGAGTTGAGAAACTAAGAAAAATAAAAGATAGAGCACATAGAGAATTTCGTGGTTAAATTTAAGGTACACATGAGAAGCGATGAAAAGCTTAGTATGAGAAAGTCTGAAAGACATTTCTCTAAATACAAGGGAGAGAACAAAAGGAACCTTTCTTTTGAAATAGGAAAATACTTGCAACCTTTAAATAAATTAGAAGAAAACCCGAATAAGTGAGAGCTAAGAAGAATTCAGAGACTTGAATTCTTCACTTAAAAGAAAGGAGGAGAATGAGTTGATGAGATAAAGCAGCCACGAATGCTCTGTTATAGCATTTGGAGATTAATAGCAATATAAATTAGGATGAATTGTGGCCCGTAGCGTTAACCCAGAAAAGTATAGCCACACAAATGGAGAGATTGTGGCGCAAGTGATTATGGTTAATTTAGCGGCACCTTGACCACCAGCCAGTTTGGGTTTTATCAGAAGTTTTACCAGTGGGTTTGGTCTTGTATCAAACGAATTTGATTAAAACTATCTTGCAGAAGCAGCTTTGGTTTCGATTTGGATTGTCGTTCGAAGTTGAAGCCAAACAAACCCAACCATGGCTGGGCCCTTAGGTCAACATCTTACTTATACTAATAAAATGAAACAGATATGGATTTGGAGGATGGGATTCACTATTAATTAATTATCTTTAATGACATATTGACATAAGTTGTCGGATGAGAAGCAAATTGAAAATAGTTATATAGTATTAAAAATAACATAGAATTTTAACAATTATAAAAGCTAAGAAATAGTACATATTAATTAAAAATTATTTTAAAAAACCTTTGGAGATATAGAAAATAAATTATATGTCAAGTTCCATACGGATCTGACTAGCTCTAAATGCATAGATTCCTAAACAAAATCCTTAATTTGCTGGATACTTCTGCTTAGGTTATATATCTTTTTTGACTTGATTTAATTGTGTTCTTCCACTGCTCTATTAAAATAATATATATATATATATATATATATATATATATATATATATATATATATATACACTAGAAAAAAAGAAAAAAAATCTACCTTTCTTGTATCCCTGAATACTCCCACAAAATAAAATATACCAGTGGGCTGTTCCATTAAAAACAATATATAGACATCTCCAGCTAAGTCAATACATCAGACCCTGCCCGGCGGCCAAATTTATTTTAGATCTTCGCTAACCACCCCAACTCAGAATCCTCTATAAATACCCCATTTACTCCCATAAACCCTTCGCATCAGAAGATAAGAATCGTAAGAAAAATATGGCATCTACTTGTATGAGACTTTGTACCTATTAGTTTATATATACGTTATGTGTTATATGGCATGAATTAATAATTAACTGTACCATGTTTATATATATGTATGTGTTTGATGGTGCAATGTTAAAATAGGGAAGAGTTCATGGCCTGATATGGTGGGTGTGCATGGGGAGGCAGCTGCAGCAATTATTAAGAGGGAGAATGTGAATATGAAAGCAGGCATTGTGAAAGAAGGGACACTCGTGACCACTGATTTCCTATGTGACAGGGTTCGTGTCTGGGTTGATAGTTACGGCATCGTCAGTATGGTGCCTATAATTGGTTTGGGGCATATATGATCACCAAAATTAAGCCCAGTCAAGAATGCATGCATGGAACTTTAATACTGTTTTAAGGAAATACATATATTTTCATGTTGGATATTATGTTTGCAGTAATCCATAGTATATGGGACATGCTTGGCCTTATCATATAATAAAATGAGTGGAGTATCTTATCTTTTGTCTGTTCTGGTGCATTTTTGTGAAAGATATTCATATAATGAGTCACCCGCGGTCATGCTTGCTAAGTACTTACTGCATGGTGGCGTCATAAGGGCATGTTTAAGTTGTATAAGTTTGACAAGAATTAATAAGTGAGGTCTGTAGTCCAATGATAAAGGGTTGATGCCTATTTTAGTAAGGACATAACCTTTGAGTCTTGCTTCTACATGAAATTTTTCAAAACAAAAAATTCAAATCCATACACTTGGCTGGATTATATTTGTTAGTACTCAAAATAAAAGAAGCAATTAAATTTGGCTAGAATAAAGTTTAACTGGATTTTATGGTTTGAATTTCCCTTCCACAAGGCCAATTGGGTGACTAGTGGAATACAATATAAATTACCAAAAATGTTTCATTCTCTTTTCTAGTGCTAAACTTGGTGAACATGCACTCCAACACACACATGTATATAGTTTGTTAGACTTTCCTTTATGGCCATTATGGGCAAGCAATATGGAAGATCAAGTGATCCATAGATGATTACCAGTGTGGTTTAATAAGACTAAGAAGAATATCTTTGGTCAATAATTAATAAAGGTAATTTCTAAATTAATACCTTGATGGAATGTATTTAAAGAAACCCTAATAGGAATTGGTTCTCTCTCAACCCATATGTAAAGTTTTCTCTCTATCAAATAAGAACTTGTCCAAACTAAAGGGGTCGAAGGAAACACAATTGTTGGTTGTAGTCTATCTCGTGTCTTGAAATTATTCCCGAGTGTAGAACTAATGTTGTCAAACGTGCTCCTACTATGGGAGTCCACGAGGTCATTTCCATAGGAGTGGTTTCTAGGTGATCCTTAAGGGATTGCTATGAATGAATGTGCGATTAAAGTAAAATACGGGGGATTGCTTGATTGATTGTTAGTGTAGATTAAGCAACTCATTTAAAACAAGAAGGGCGAGATGATAGGATCCTTAGGTTTAGCTAACCCTTAGACTAGGTAACACCCACATCTTGCCACAATCTCATCTAGGAGTCATCGATGAATGGTCTTGATGGAAGATATAACATTAAAAGCTTTTTATAAGGCAAAAGAAGCGATTGAGCGATATGAAACACTTGTTCAGACAATTTGCTTGGACTCTTAGTCTGCATTTGCGATCAAGCACAACGTGTCTGAGAGTCTATACGTTCATGTTGTTAAGAGATGTAAACTAAGGTTTTATAAGAGTTCGCAAGTGTTTGGTATTGTATAATCCATTGAAGCGCACAAAAAGGGATTGAGAGTACATTACACGAAGGAGGTGAGTTCCCGCCGTTAGAACCTATCGAGGGAGGTTTAGAACTCCATTAAAGCCAGGAGTTGATTCATGATTATTAAATTCTTGTCGTAAATGTGACTTGAGAAATAACACTTCAATTGCAAGGTTGGGATATAAAAAACATAAGTCTCTTAAGAATACCAAGTTATAGAAACCAAGCTGAAGATTACAAGTGATTAAAAACTCAGATGAGAAAACTAAGTACTCTATACATGAACCTAGAAATTATGAAAAACACTCAAGTTCAGTTAAACCACAGAATCAGTCCCCTTAACCTCTGCTAGTGGAGAAGCCATGCAATCCTCATTGGTGATCTCAGTGGTGTGATTGAAAGACGGCGTGCCCTTGCACTAAGATTGAAGTCGCTAAGTCTAGTGGGATCGCATGTTGGTACGGAACCGATCAAGTGTGGTGCAGGTACCAAAGTACTAGTACTCCACGGTAGCAGGGTATTAGTACTACTATATTTAGTACCTGTCACCACTACCTCACCAATTACTCCTCTTCACTGTACTTTTCTGGGGCCTCTCGACAACAGCTGTAATCGACAACGATGATCTACATTTGTTCTCTGAAACCAAACCGCTACGAAAATGTGCACGGGACTCGAAAAACCTGCACACGCATAAAAACACTAGAAACGGTCAAAAGCACATATTCTACACAAAATGAGAGCAAAACATGAGCTAGGGGCTTAAAACCCTATATAAATGTAGCACTTTTATGTATCCAACACACCCCCCAACCTACATCTTGCTAATCCCTATCAAGATTTGAGCCAAATGCCTTTATCGACTATGAGGTTCAATAGCCTTTAAAATGCAGTTAGGCATTGCAAGTTTCCCAAAGAAGCGAAAATGAACATAGTCTTTATAACTGACGAGTATGCGACCACACGAACCCAAATGGAGCCACAGTCCCAAGTAATGGACAAAATAACAAAGTATTTTACAAAACACAGATTCTCATATAAAATATGGATCTGAAATAAAGTACATAATAAATCACTAAAATGAAATGAACTTCATTATAGCGCAAACATTTTACCATAACCAAGCAAACTAACATGCATAGAAGTTAAAAAGGAACATCCTACGTAACTAAAATCAAAAAGGTCTTTCAAGCTTGTAATGACCATGGGAACACCTGGAAATAGGGTTTACTCTAGAAACAAAATGGGTGTTGGTATGACATATTGAGGTCTACCCAGTGCCAACACCACCTATTCTAACCCCGAATGCTACTACTCTTCGTCCTCCTCACTCCTTGGTAGGAGAATGCATCTTCATACACCGCAGTCTCTAGCTCGTCGAATCCTTCCCGAATCGGGAGAGGATCATCTACGATAAGCAGACTCTCTCGTATGTGACTCTCGGCAGGAGAGAAAGGAGGGAGGAGGAAGAAGAGGAAGGAAGGAGGAAGGCCCCGACCAGTGCTTCCCCGGGATGCATTTGAACCATCCTTTGATTCATCCATCCTCTTTACAAGGTGCCTGTGACAGGCGTGGCGGTGACCCCAGAAATAGTCGGAGAGGGATGTGGCGGCGAGGCCTTGTGGAAGCAGCTCGGATTTTTGCTTCTGTCTTGTTTGTGATAAGCCCAGCATAGGAACTCTTTTTCTCTACGGAGACCCATATCCCAACGGCTTCCACCCGGGTTTATAACTAGGGTCGGGAAGGGGATATTACTTTATTACCCGATTGGGGGCCTCATAAAGTCCTCGCCAATACACCCATGTACGAAGCATAGTCAATAATTTTTTCCAGCCATTACCTCATACGAAACTAGATTTCTTCCTTGCTTGCGACTTACCAGCTTTCCCTTGACCCGATCATATTGAGAATGACCTTATTCATCAATTCATACTCGGGGCTTTAATTTCCGGGATGAACTCATGTCACAAAAAGCCCAGCTGGGTGCAGGTTAGTGCACATGGTATTTGCAAACAAACTAGCATCAAAACTACGTAGCCTTGCAGTGGTGGAGTCGATCCATGTGTGGTGGCGGAACATATTCAGCGATCTTGATCAGTCCATATTGACCATGCTTCCTTCCCGGTGTAGTCTCGAAAGGTGTCTACATTCTGATTCTCTCTTAAGTTGGAGTAGAATTCCTTGACAATGGTCGGTAAAAACCCTTTTACCTCCTCACTGACAAATTGCAGCTTTTGATCCTGAATAACGACACGAATAGGGTGAGTGAACATAAACGTTTCAATTCTCATTCCCCGCTCATAGTGGAAACATCGCCTTTCAATTGACTGGACCCACTTTTCTCGCTTTGATTATGATGATTTAGCAAACATAGCCTCGATTTCTTCATGCCGCTCTCACTTTCTTCCTCGCTCTCGGATAAGGAACCTTTCACTTTCGCTTTCACTTTCTGTCTGATGTCGACCTTTAGTTTTTTTCGGCTCCATAGAGCTAGTGGCCTTTCCTTTCCCATTGTTCTTCGATCCTTGCCAT
Source organism: Tetrastigma voinierianum (assembly GCA_016808115.1). Taxonomy (NCBI): domain Eukaryota; kingdom Viridiplantae; phylum Streptophyta; class Magnoliopsida; order Vitales; family Vitaceae; genus Tetrastigma; species Tetrastigma voinierianum. The sequence goes on along the minus strand of JAEQBH010004237.1, from coordinate 7,757 downwards.
AGATATGGCTGAAATAGCAAATAAGCGAGAATGGCCCATACACACACAAAATTTTCCCAATGACCCATCTTGCGATTATCGGACTTACCTTTCAGTTAGTCTGCCTTTCTCCCCATCACGAGAGCATAGAACCACGACCAAAGCCGCAGCCTGATCCATATTAACCGCAGTGAAATTCATTGATTGCTCTCGAGAGATGAGGAGCACTTACCACTGCAGTGCAGTACTTCCGATCTCTGCGTCTGGCTTGTGGATGCCGGTCGGAAGCGATGGAGACACTAGGGAAACGTTTGACTGGAGTTTGCTTTAGTGAAGGAGAAGTTAGGTTAGGGTTTCTCTTATAGGAGTTGAGGGAGGAGAGATATAGAGGTTCAAATTTTGGGAGAAAACCTTAAATGGCCCATTCACGCTACGGCCCAGTGCAGCTACCAGTAAGTGCGGTATCGGTACCAAAAGTGTACTACCAGTTTTTCCTTGGTTGGTACAGGTACTAGTAAGTGTGGTACCGGTACCACTTTGCTACTACCACTTTTTCTTGGTTGGTATCGGTACCAGTAAGTGTGGTACCGGTACCACTTTGTTACTGCCACTTTTTTTAGCCTTGGTACCAGTACCAATTTTTAGTGGTCACTGGTCTGCTACAAAATTTCCATAATTCACACATTTGGATTTCTTGTATGCTCACTTCTTTCCTTTCTTCATACCCCTCCAGGTGACTTGTGTTTCTTTGAAATTGTGTCTTACACTCTCACCGGCACCTTCAAACACCTTGGAGTCATTCGTACTCCTCGTGATCAAGATTCCTAGGTTTGAGCAGATTGGAAATTGAGGCTCGAAGGGTCTGAAAGGTTGACTCGATTATGATTTAGAAGTTTAACATAGAAAATATGGCCTAAATCATCTTTCAGCTACGTATGGGTGTTCCTCGGAGAATAAGATGCATGTAGTTGACAAGGAATGCTAAAAGCAAATGCACAATTTGGAGCGATATGAGAAAAAATGAGCTTGGGGCAGGAAACCAATGACTTGTGTAGTTTATGAATGAGAGTGATATCAGTCAAGATTGACTCTGGAGAATAGAAAATAATTTGGGTCAACATGGTCCCAAATATGAAAAAAAAAAAAGTTTTGTGCATGCCTTTTATTGTGTATGTGTAGTGAAACTATATGGAGTGCATACACATCACGGTCGATTACCATAAAGACGAGAAAATCGAAAAATTTTGCATGCACTTAACCCCCTAAGAACCACTTGAATTAAACGAATAGCATACACTTAAATGGATCCGACTAGTGTATCTTCCTGTGGAAATAGGCATTGCCCTCGATACCTTGATGATATACCCCATAGACTATAAGAGAGCCAAAAATACGAGTGCGAGAAGGTTGGACTCTCCTTTATTAAAAACAAAAAAATGATGAGACTAAATGAATAAGCGTAAAGAAATACGAAAAGGAAAAGAAAAGCCCATGCTCTGAGGGTAGGATAGAGATTCACGCTGAAACATCGATAGAGCGGATGTACCGGTTCCTCGCTCTCTCACAGTGGTGAAGTTCTCGAGAAGCTGGCACTAGCGGCGTTGAGCTTTAAAGATTTTCCCATTTTTCGGTTCTCGATCTCACTTAAGTCATATGGGTAAACTACCTTGGCGTGAAAGTCGATCCGCTTTAGAAAGGAGTTTTTGGAAAGATGTGCAAGCGGAGGCACATGCAATGATACCTTTTAGTGAGGATTCAGTTCTTCCTTACAATGTTCTTGTCATGGAATAGCTTGAGCCTCTCTTTATGGGTCGCGAGCTCTCTCTTATGATTCACGTACGATTCATCTGGCTTCGTTAAATACATGCAGATCTCACATTTACTGCCTTAGCGAATCAAAATTAAGAGTTTAATGGCCCGATATGCTCACGTGCTCCATTTCCATTGGGAGATGACATGTCTTGCCATAAACCTTTATGGAGACATACCGAGAATAGTCTTAAAAGCGATGCGGTAGGCGAAGAGCGTCGGTTGTCGAAGCGACCCGATCCTTGTAATTAGGGTGTCGTTTTTCCAAATGTGTTTGATCTCACACATTGGCTAATTAGAAACGACCGTCGGTCTACGTGGATGTAGGCCATGCGACTTTGTGGTTGACTCCATATTTTTTAACATATTTTCAAGGTCGATTAAAATGGAGCCACCATCACTAATGATTGCATAGGGCATTCGAAGCGAAAAAATATGTTCTTTCAAAATTTCAAAACAACCTTATGGTCATTAGTTCTTATTGAATGGCCTCCACCCATAGAAACATAATCAGCTGCCCGATAAAATGTAAAGGTACCCACATGAGGAAACACCCCATGAAGTCTAAGCTGACAATCAAAGATCTCGATAATTAAAATAGGAGTCAAAATTAGCGACCGTATCAAATAATACAAGTTTTTTAAAGCGTTTGACCCGAGTTTGACCGACAATTGGTATGTGGGCCCCGAGTTGACTTTTTCAAGGATAGATAATTTTGGGTTGGCTAAGACACCATTTACGTAGGCCTGCGTCGTCTGAGTTCATAGACGGGTTGAATGTCAAAATCAGGCTTGCGGATAGAAAGTTATGACCTTGGGGGTTGACGTGTGTTTAGCGTGTCCAAATCAGTCTAGGGTTTTACCTGAAAGTGACCCTAGGCTCTATATAAACCTAGTTTTTCTGCGTGCAAATGAATCTAGCTGACACACCCGTTTTGAGCTCAAGCCACAGAGAAAACTCCCCGAAGCCATGAACAGAGGCTGGGTAGTTTCGGCCCATTTTAGACCAACGGGTTTTGGCGGAGTGGGAGGCGCAGGCCACCCACTTGCTGCGCGGCCCGAGGAGGAGCACCACCACAAGGCAGACGTCGCGGGAAAAATTTCCACGGCCTTGACCAGCCGAAGGCGGCTCCCGGATCGGCCGCGAGCCACGGCCGGTGGCGCGAGTGGGTCACGGGGATTTTTCTATTTCTGGCCATTCTAGGCCGACCCATACCCCTCCACCATTTTGGACCCTCCCGAACTCATTCAGTGGTCCACTGCCCTTGATTCCTCACCGTTTGAAGATACGATGTAAACAGAATTTAGTAAATTTGTTGGATCGAGGTTCCAGGATACCCTGACCTTTAGACGAGGTAAGTGCTTACGTGTTCTGGTCTCTTAGGCTTCAGTTGATATAAAGTTTAGTAAATTTTGGACGTCGTTTGGTTAGTTTTCATTTTGGGTCATTTGAATTAATTGCAAAGGTTTGAATTTGAAATTGGGCCTGATTGGTCAAATTAGGCAAAATTGAAGTTGGATTAGTGGAATTGGACATTTTTATGAGTTATTGGAAGGTTCAATTTCGAAAGATTAGCCTCCGGGTGAAAAGCCCCAATTTTGTGTCACCCAGTGCGTAGGGCGCTAGCTGTATAATTGGACTGTCGGGAGTCAAATTTAGATGAATTTCATAGTTCTAAAAATTATTGAAGACATTTGGGAGGCGTCCCGATGTCTTTGGTTTGGATTAATGGAGCCTAAATGGTATTTTATTATATTACAAGCGCTCACGAACACGGAACTCTGAGAGGAGACGGTGAGCATACGTAGTCTGTGAGTAGTTTATATGTTTTAAATGCTTTGGGGTATTATTATGATATATAATTGTGGTTAATTATTATATATATAACTTATTTGATCGAACGGTTGGTTATGCATAAATATAATTATCTGTTTTTATATAAACAAGTTATCATTTCATGTGGATTTTGTCAACATTTTAAATATTTGGAAATTTCTGCCGAGTTCATGGATAAATTTGTGAGTATTCAAACATTTTTGGTACATGGATTGAGGTTTTAAACCATTTTGAAAAGTTATTGATTTAATAAATGGTTACGAGACTTTGTAAAATGATTATAATGCGGTATCGTTGGAAAGGTTTATTAGTTGCCACGTGATGTCGGGTTACCCGAAGGTTTATTAGTTGCCACGTGATGTCGGGTTTACCCGAAGGTTTATTAGTTGCCACGTGATGTCGGTTTACCCGAAGGTTTATTAGTTGCCACGTGATGTCGGGTTTCACCAGAAAGGTTTGTGGATTGCCACGATTAATCGGTGGGGTTGGTTGCAGACGGTTTACTATGGGTATATGAGTGCGGTACATTGTTGGTTTGAAATAAGGTGAAACCATTCAATATTTATGGATTATTTGTATTTTCAGCGATTGTGCACTGCGACATGATAGTTATATATATTTTATGCTAAAATTTTTATGTTGTGAACAAATTAGGTTATAATTTAGTGAGTAATCATGTCGGTTAAATTTTTGAGCATGAATTTCACATTGTTGACTTAGGTATAAATTTGGGTTTTGTGAAATGATTCCAAACGGAGAACCTTATAAAAGAGTGAACGTGAGGTCTTGAGAGAAGGAATTTTAGAAAAATAAAACATTATTTTCCTTATAAATTATGCCACTCACAGATTCATTATCTCGTTTATTGTTTAAATCCGTTCTCTAAGTCCCGAGAGCGGGTTCGTAGAGATCTACCTCGCGCCCGGCTTCTCGTCACTCGTTACCTGCGGCGATTCGCGATATTCTATCTTATCTATCTTACCTTTCTTTTATTAGACTTATGTATTTCATTGTACCCTAAATTATGAAACACTCTTAGAATCTTTCGATCTTAGTATTGAACTCATGAGTCTTTATCATGTGTGTTTGTGGTTATGACCTACAGTAAGATGGGTTGGTTGTGGATTTGAGCGGTTGTGGATCTTTTATATATATATATTGAAATTATTACGTGTCACGGTGTTTACTTTCTTTCTTAAAGTTAAGGGTTCCATTAGACATTCCACTGAGTTGTCTCAGTGGGAACTTCAATGGCGGGACCACAGGGAATCTTAGGAGGGTTTTGGTCGAGGTCACATCCTGAACATCGTGTTCCTTTGACCCCTTCTAATTGTTGGCGAGCACGGGTTTCTGAAAATCAAAGCGATCTTTAAACAAAGTGGGCGATAAAAACCGACTTGCAAGATTTTGTCGCCGTTTTCTTATGAAGAATGCCCTCCACAAGCAGTGGCGAAGGTGAGTACCCGATTTGATTGTCATTGGATACACCTTCTCATCGATTAATAGTCGGGGCAGTATTTAAACAAGTATGGGTCGTCAAAGTAGTATTTTTTTATGTCCACCAAAATTTCCTCTTTTCTTTGAGAGGAGTCCATTGGGGTGGAATATGTCCTATCACTAAGATGAAAGTTTACTATGTCAGCATATCATGAGCGTTAGATGAAAAAGTTGCTCATCGGGAGAAATGCCGCCTATGGGTAGGCCTTGAAGTTGTCTGGAAGTAAGCGAGGGCCAATTGGTCCACTACCATATTCTCAACTCCCTTCTTATCCTTACTGGTTAAGTTAAATTCTTGACATAGTAGGATCCACCTAGTCAAACGAGGCTTAGTATCACCTTGAAGCGAAGTACTTCGATGATGTGTGATTCGTGAAAATGGTTACGGGGAGACCACACTGATATGCGACTGAACTTTCTAGGGCAAAGACTACAACCAAAAACTCTTTTTCCGTAGTTGTGTAATTGGATTGAGCGGAATCTAGAGTCTTGCTAGCATAGTAGATCCTGAATCTTTTATCTTCCTTTTGCCCCAAATACAAGCCCCTATGGCATAATCAGCGTCACACATGATCTGAGGCTCCCAATTAGGAGATTGCATGATAGGAGGGGACACTAACATAGTTTTCAATTTATCAAAGGCTCCCTCACAAGCCTGTAACCATTCAAAGGTGACGTCCTTGGCAAGCAAATTGCACAAAGGACGGGTTATGGCACTGAAATCTCTTATGAATCTCCTATAAAATCCTGCATGACCTAAGAACAACCGTATATCTTTAACACACTTAGGGGTAGGTAAGTTTGAGATCAACTAAACTTTGGCTTTATCCACTTCTATTCCTTCTCTTAACACTGTGTCCTAGCACAATCCTTGTGTCACCATGAAGTAACACTTCTCCCAGTCCGACACTAAATTCTTACTCCACAGCACCTCTCAGTACCCTCAGCCAAATTCTCTGGGGCATCCCTCATACGAATCTCAAAAAACAGAGAAATCGTCCATGAAAATCTCCAAATGTGTTCTATCATATCACTGAAAATCCCCATCATGCAGTTGGAAGGTTCTGGAGCATTACATAATCCAGAAGAAGACATTTTCTAAGGCAAAATGTTCCCGAAAGGCGGTGGGCGTGTGGTTTCGCTTGGTTTTCTAAGGCTATCTGATTTGATTATATCACGAGTACCCATCCTGGCTTGATAAAATTTCTATGCCACTGACTCTCTCCGACATTTGATCCATAGTGGGGAAATGATCTTTCCTAGTGCCCGCATTGAGTTTCCTATAGTCTATGCACACCCTCCAACTTGTGGTGACCCGAGTGAGAATTAGCTCATTGTGTCCATTTGCTACCACAGTGACCTCAGATTTCTTACGAACTACTTGGGTTGGACTGACCCACTTGCTATCTGCAATGGGGTAAATAACACCCATCAACGAGTTTAAGACCTCTTTCTTGACCACTTCTTTCCTTATTTGGGATTCGGTCGTCGTTATAGTTGTCTAGAGGGTTTGGCGTCCTCTTCAGTGAATCATTATTGTACCAGGAAATCAGGGGATGATTCCCTTAATATCTGCAGATTGTCCATCCCTATGGCTGTTTTGTGGGTTTTTTTCAATATCTCGAAAAGTTTATTCTCTTGGTCGATAAAAGAGGGATATGATTCTTAGGGAAAGTTTCTTTACCCTAGGAATGCTTATTTGAAGAGATGCGATGGTAAGGGTTTCAACTCAACCTTAGGTGGTTTCTCTTTTGAAGGTAATACCTTGACCTCAAGTGGGTGTCGATTTCTCGAATCACGGGTGCCCACCCATTTGCTTCCATTACCTCATTTGTGCTTAATTGTAAGGTGCGAAACTCGATTGGATGTAGTTACCTCGCCGACCTGACTTGGGCTTACTAGATAGGAGCTTGAGAGGATCATCATATGAAACATGATCTACATATTCTATCATATCTCCACAGGCGTCCCTCATATCCCTATCTCCTTGATAACGACAGAATATTCAAATTAACAGTCATATTCTTGAAAGATAATATCATTAGTCCTCTACTTTATAGTGCATGGCGGTGACGAGAATGGCCCAGCCGAGAATCAGCGGGGCTGAGTCCCTTGATTCACCACATGTTGGCGTCGAAACGACAAAGTCCACGAGAAAGTAGAACTTGTCTACTTGCACCAATACATCCTTCACTATCCCTGCAGAATTTTCACACTACGGTCACGACTAGTACGGAGGGTGATAGTCAACCTTCTCTAACCAAGCCAATATACTCTGTGACGCATCAAGGTCTTCTGCCTAAGTCAGCAGAGCATGTCTAATTTCGAATTCCTACCCTTTATGGAAATAGTGAGGCTTCTGAGTCTTTGTATTTTGAGAGCTAGTGTTCCCGGATCTGAGAGGTTGTTGTTCGGTCGTGAAGATCGTCTTGTTGTGGCACTAATTTTTCTTTTCTGATTACACGAGTCATTCAAAAACTTGGCATATTACGGGATTTGCTTAATGGCATCCAATAAAGGAATGTTCACCTTAACATGTTTGAACAATTCATAGATTTCAGAGTGATTGTTCACTTTCTTGGAGAGCTCTGACCTATGAGGTATGGGCTTGAGAGGACATCGGAGGCCTTGTCTTT